>JAVJIF010002712.1:0-353592 GCA_038442645.1 Agave tequilana | reverse complement strand
TGGCCTGTCAGTCACTGTTCTGGGTCAGAAACTGGGTCAGAAAAACATGTTAAAATATTTTAATAAATCTTGTAAAATATACAAAAATCCCCAAAAATAGTTTTAACATTTTGCATTGATATATAAACATGTGATAAAAATTTCAACTCAAATATCAAGCAAGTTAAACTATTTTTGTGTCTTATCATTTTTACCAAAAACCAAAAACTGTATTTATCAAACTTGAATTTTTCAATACATGAATAAGGATAGTCAAAATAAGTTTGTCTAAGAAGTTAAAGCATGCATGTATAGAAAGAATACATCTACTATACATATAAAACCATTTAAACTTGTTTTGATCTACTATTCATGAAAACAAATATCGGTTAAGCCAAAAAACGAAAAACCAATATCCAAACATAAAACGTGTCGTGTGTTGTGTACTTGAGCATATCAACTATACTAAGCTTTACAAATGGATCTAAAACACACTAAACTATGGATACCTAAGTCTTCTTGACGATCTTCCATCTTCAAGTCGACTCGGTCCAAACTCCGTGATCCAACGAGCATGGCTATGTGTGATCTTGATGCTCGGGGCTCGGGAATCACCAAGTGAAGGCTTCCAAACTCCTCTTTTGAAGCAATCACCAACTAATATCTTGTACATGATCTGAAACTAAAATCACAAGATTATTAGTAAACATAACTACATGAGTTAATCATCATCAAAATAGAGAGGAAGGCCTCCGGGCCAACAATCTCCCCCTTTTTGATGATGAAAAAACTCATGGAGTTATATATGCATGGATTAAAGTTAAGCTTCAAAGAAGCTCCCCTTAACTCATGCATAAAACAAATAAACATAAATATGCAATGAATGACAATGCAAAAAACAATAAAAGGCTCTAGATACCAATGAAATGTTCAAAAACAAAACATGCTCTAGATACCAATTAAAATTAAACTAAATTAAACTTAATATATGCAAAACATAAATATGCATATATAAAACTCAAAATCTTTCTCCCCTTTTTGTCAATCATCAATAAAGGGTAAAAAACAAAAACTAAATCAATAAATTTTCTCCCCCTTTTTGTCTAAAAAAAAAAAATATCATATAGGGGTGACAATCAATTAAGATATCAATTGAAAATATGTCAAAATAGCATCTTGATACCAATTGAAAGTAAACATAGATCAATAAATGGTATATGCTATATACATTCATGAAGAGGAAGATGTGAAGCTTCCCTACATAGATACATTACATGAAGGAGGGATGACAAGCCCTAATCACATAACGTACACTATGCAATGCATAGAGGAGATGTGAAGCTCCCCCTACACACGTGTACCACATAAAGAAGAGATGTCAAGCTCCTCAATACAAGTTACACTCAACATGAATCTATATGTAGAAGAGATGTTAAGCTCTCCTTGCATATAGGGAATACAAATCAAAACTTTTGTATTATCTATAAACAAAATTTTGAGATACCAAATTAAACATTCAAATATAACATCTTGATATCAAGAGAGAGTATTTTCTTTTTAAGCCATATAAACAATTTTGATTGTGATATCATATGCTTAAAATAAACATCAAATTTCCAATCATAAGTGTGGGAGTGGAAACAAAATACTAATTGAAATACAAATCAATTTTCTCCCCCTTTATGAAATACAACTAAACAATGCGTAGGCTCAAAATAAGTTACCAATGAAAATTGAATCAATTGAACCAAAGTTAAAACTCGAGCTTTAGCATAAACAAAATTTTGTGCTTAAAGATATAGGGATATAATAAGCACAAATAAAACATATATATGTATGAAAAGTTTAATACCAATCGAAATTGATACTATTGGAATTGAAAAACATACATACACTCAAAACATATATGAGTATACAAGAAAGGTCAAAATTGATACCAATTGAAGAATCCAATGATACCAATTGAAACAACAATAATGATCAAGGTATAACTCATATAACCTAACCTCCCAATCATGTCAAGTTTAAAATGATTTTCAATATAAGGCATATATGAGCATGATCGCCCATCCATCCGCGTAGATGGTAGGGTTTTCAAAAATAGGTTTGAAATTGAAGTATGTTTGAAAAACTCTACCAAAATGAAGAATACGAACTAGTATATGAAAAATTTATAAACTAGTACGAAATCCTTCAAGAAAGGAATAAAACAAAATTATTTTTCATGAAACATGAAATCCACATGATAATCAACACTCTAAGCCAATTAAGCATAAATATGACTCATGAAAACAAACACATGAGTAAACAAGTAGGATGAGTGCATAATTAAATGTGAAGAACATGATCATGAAAGTACTCAATTAAGCTCACTATCCTTGAAACAAGAAAATCATCAAAACTTATTTAATCTTCAAGGTATATGTATGTCTTATACAAACTAAAGTATACATACATATCCAAACACAAAGAGTCCACAAAGATATATGCATGAAGGCACGTGGCTCAAAAGGATATACATGTATATCTAATAGTTTGACAAGATAAATATATACATGAAGTTTAAACATAAATTCATGAAAACATGAATAACTAAATTTTCATTAAAACTAATTTCATTTCAAAGGTATATGTATGATTTGTCAACACAAGAAGTATACATACATACCCTAAACACAATTTGAGTCATATATATAGATTTGCATGAAAGGCAAATGACTCAAGGGGTATACATGTATATCTTAAAGTTTGGCAAAAATACACATATACATGAAATGAAAACTCATACACACAAAACAAATCCAAAATAAGAATACAAGTTTAAAATGTATGAATCATCAAAACTAGACTATACTAGCACATCTAATGGGTTCAAATAAGCATTCACGCTCAAACATATATAAATTTATTTGTGGCCACTATATGCACAAATATATACCTAGTCTTAATGAAAACTAACATTTAAACATGTAATCAACGCATGAAGTATAAAACAAGATATGAATAACCATGAAAAACATAAACATGATTATTATGTAAATTCATATGTTATTAAACCTATGATAAACATGATAGCTAAACAAATGGTGAGAACACAAAATAATAGTCCATTTAAACATGGGTGTCTCAAAATTCTATACATGTATGTCATAAGTCTAATAAACATGGCATTTCATAATAATCTAAAAACATCAAATCATGCTAAAGATAATGAACATGGGAAAGCATGTAAACAATAATTAGGAGTTAGAGACCGTTACCAAAACCTATAAGGCAACTTCTCCATGTCTCCAAAACATGGTGATCCTCTCCACCAAACATCCCTGAAAGTGATGCATCCAAAATGTTTCTTTAAGTACGGAACGCATCCACTCCAAGGTACCTTCACTCTCACGTCATATGAGAGCCCACACCTACATCAAAAACAATAGGGGTGGTCTTGGTACCCACATCTTATTGGGTCATGGGGGTTAGTCCCTTCTCTAACCCAAACAAAGTTATTTGCTAAATTAGAAACATGTATTCTATCATAACAAAATTAGCAAGGTGGCCCTTACGTCCACAATGTGTACATGTGTACACATGAGCATACATGTGATGGTGATGACCGTGGGAAGCATGTGTATGCCGTGGAGGGTGTGCATGAAAAGATGGAACTTGCTTCTTTTGAAACAAGGATTCCAAACGTGTGGCTCTTGGCACATTGGCTCAAGTGGAGCCCAAAACAATCCATATTCTTCTTCAACAAATTTATATCATTTTTAATTTAGAAGAAGTGGAGCATGCAAGGGGTGATCTAGGTGAAACTACCCTAGCATGGCAAACACGGGAATCATCTTATTTTTCAAAACTCATTTTTCTTTAAACAAGCATCTAAATCATTTGAAATAGAAATTATTTTATTTTTCAAAGCAACATTCTCTTTTAAAACAAAATCAACTTTTGAAGACAAAATATTTCTCTTCAAAAGTGTTTCACAATCATTTTTAGATTTTTAAATTTTATTTTCTTTAAAGCAAGTTCAAGTTGAGATTTCAATGAATCCCTTTCATTAGAAATCTCCTATTTCTCTTGCAAAACAATATTAAGTCTAGAAAATAAATCTTTATTATCATTGTAAGGCCTAGACTTTTCTTTTCAAAACCTTATATTTTTCAATCAATTTTTCACAAACAATTGAGAGTTCTTCATTCAAAGCCATGGCATCAACAAATTCATTACATGAAGAACTAGCATCAAAACTATCTAGTAAGATTCCGATTGTACCTCAAGGGAGTCATTCCCTTAGATCATGAAGCATTGTGACTCGGATTCTCCACTAGACTCCTCCTCTTGTTGGATAGGCAATTGAAGCTTGGAGGTGGGGTTTGTGGTGTCAACAAGTTCCACACTGCAAATGCGGAATCAAAGTTAGAAGCAAGCATAAGATATTCTTTATTTAATGTGCTTCAATAGCCTCAAGGGCTAGTGCATTGGCCCCTACATGCTTTCTATCACTAAGGAAGGATTCCTGGTAATGGCAAGGTGAACCTTATATCCTAAGGTTTGGAGGTATATGGACATCCTAGTCTTCCAAACAATGATGTTGGAAGAGTCAAACATAGGTGGGGTCATGAAGTCCATGGATGTAAACTTATGTGTGCAAACAAGCAAATGCAAATGATAGATTAGCAAACAAGGATCTCACTCCTAGGATGTTAAGCCTAAGTATCAGGAGCGTAGGCTCTGATACCTATTGAAATCACCTAGAGGGGGGTGAATAGGTGAAAGTGCTATCTAGAAAGTAAATGCGGAAGCTAAAAACTATTTTGCAACACACTTAATACAACCAACAAGTGTAGCGGAATTCCCCGTGAAGGGCTCTGCACTAACTCCTCTTGATTCCCCTAGATAAGGGTTGAGGTGCTATATGAAGCTTTGTGGTTAAGTACAAGTGAGGCACAGACAAACAAGCCAAGCATATAAAGGTGAACAATATGAAATAATGCAAGGCACAAATGCAAGCAATAAGATATGATGAATGATGCTTTGCACAAATAAAAGAGAGAGTTAGAGAGACAATGGATCAAACGCATACACAAAGATATGTTTCGAGGTTCGAGCCCCTAGCTCTACGTTCCCGCCTTCACCGAGAAGGATTTCTAATTCACTATACTCCCACCGAGGGAACCTCCACCGAGGAGGATTTGTTACAACAATAGGAGTACCGAACTCCTCTCTCAAACACCACCTCACAACCGAGGGGTAGGCCCGTAGTCAAACAACCACAATACCTCTACCGAAGAGGGTTACAAACAAACTCCAACTCCACCTCACCAAGAGGGAGTAAACAACAATCTCCACCTCTATCAAAGAGGGAGCAAACACCAACCCAATACAACAATCTCAACCTCTACCAAAGAGGGAGCAACACAAGAAATCAAGGGTTTACAACAAGTGGTATGTTTCAATCACAAACCTCTTTCCTTTTTCCACAAACAAAGATCCTAAATAGAATATGATAGAAGATAAGCTCAAGTGTGGAAAACAAGTGTTTGATCAAAGAAATACTCTTGGAAAAATACCAAATAGATATTGAAATGAAGAACAATAAACCAATTTCCCAAAACCTATTCCTTTGAAAATAACAAAACACTTAAAAAACAAAATGAATCTTTTTTGCTCTTTAAACTCTTTTGAAAACTTCTATTTAAAACCAGAGAGTAGGGAAAAATTAGCTCAGAAAATTTTAGCCAAAATCCCAAAGAAATGGGGTTTATATAGGCCAACAGAAAATTAGCCGTTAGGCTGATCTGTCAGCCTGACAGGCTTGCGGTCGACCGGTCGGTCGATCGCCAACGGTCGGATTTCGACCGTTGGAGCAGCCCGGTCGATCGCCCGGCGACCGCCCAGATACAGAGAGCAAAGCTCTCTGGTCCAGTCGACCGACCGGTCGACCGGCCCATGTGTCTGCCAGACGTGCACAAGGCTGTGCACGTCGGTCGACCGCTGGGTCGACCGGCCCTTGGTTCGGTCGACCGCACGGTCGACCGACCTGGCCTGTAGTCACTATTCTGGGTCAGAAACTGGGTCAGAAAAATATGTTAAAATATTTTAATAAATCTTGTAAATATATAAAAATCCTAAAAATAGTTTTAAACATTTTGAATTGATATATAAAACTGTGATAAAAATTTCAACTCAATATCAAGCAAGTTAGACTATTTTTGTGTCTTATTATTTTTACCAAAAATCAAAAAATGTATTTTATCAAACTTGGATTTTTCAATACATGAATAGGATAGTCAAAAATAAGTTTGTCTAAGAAGTTTAAGCATGCATGTATAGAAAGAATACATCTACTATACATATAAACCATTTAAACTTGTTTTGAGCTACTATTCATGAAAACAAATATCGGTTAAGCCAAAATCGAAAAACCAATATCCAAATATAAATGTGTGTGTGTTGTGCACTTGAGCATATCAACTATACTAAGCTTTACAAATGGATTTAAAACACACTAAACTATGGATACCTAAGTCTTCTTGACGATCTTCCATCTTCAAGTCGACTCGGTCCAAACTCCGTGATCCAACGAGCATGGCTATGTGTGATCTTGATGGCGGGCTCGGGAATCACCAAGTGAAGGCTTCCAACTCCTCTTTTTGAAGCAATCACCAACTAATATCTTGTTACATGATCTGAAACTAAAATCACAAGATTATTAGTAAACATAACTACATGAGTAATCATCATCAAAACTAGAGAGGAAGGCTCCGGGCCAACAGTTGGGATCTTAAGTTGTCCACTGCTGAATTTGTCTACAACACATCTGTAATATGATAACATGTAGAAGCCCCATGAGATTGTTTACGGTTTTAGACCTAGGCAAATCATTGACCTTATCCCTATAGTTGATCATTATAGGTATCTGCATCTACATTTGCTTTTGCCTCACACGTGCATGAATACACAAGGAGATCAGTATAATATTGCACAAAGCAACGCCAATTATAAGCTACAGGCTGATGTTAGGAAAAGATTAAAAACTTTTAATGTTGATGATTTTGTGATGGTTCAGATTGTTCGGACTAGTACTCTGAGAATCGTCAAAAAGTGCATGCTCGTAGTGATGGTCCATTTCAAATCTGAAGAAATTGAATGATAATGCTTATGTTATAGAGCTTCTAGCGGATTTTAGCATCAGTTCTACATTCAATGTCGAAGATCTTATTTATTATAAGGGTTCTTATTTTAACTAAAATAAAACCCGCTGGTTGATGAGCTTGAACTCGAGGCTATTTTTGAGAGCTCCTCACTTCCTCCACTGTTAGATATTTTACCAAATACAATATAAAGGTGGAGAAAATCTTAGATGATGGGATTATCATAACCAAATATGGTGGGACTCGAAAATATTTATTCTGTTGGAAAGAAAAAAGCACTGACTGGTGATACATAGCTTAGCCGAAGTAATTTGCAGCAAATTGATCCTAATATTTGGAGCAATATGAGAGCATTTTTACACCTGACTCGATGGGGTCGAGTTTCTCCCACCTGGGGAGAATGATACGAACATCCAGCCACGCCCTTGTGCGCTTATCAGCGAAAAAGGAGACGTGTCAATTCATGTGGTTCAAGTAGTTTATTCAGTCTTATTGTATTTGAGATATATTTTGTTGCTTTTGTTTAGTAGTTGTTTAGTCCCACATTAGATGAGAACCCTTTTTCTTATTTTGTATAGCCTATTTAAAAGCTCCTCTTCTAATGAATAAAATTAATGCTGAATTATTGGCAAAACAAATTTTGTGAGTGATCTTATTTTCTCTCAAAATTTTCCTTTAGGAATGTGAAACTCTAACAATCCTAGTTTGGAGGGTGAACCCTTACTAGTTTAATCCCCTTCCCTCTTCAAAACCATAGCTCTAAATCAAAACCTAGTCTTTCCCCTCTTCCCTATCTCGCTGCCGTGCCTTGTTCTCGCGGCGTCCGCACCGCCCACGAGCAACACTGATCTCGCCTCTCCCTCCTCTACTTTCCCCCGCTGCTCCTCTCTTCCGCTGCCATGCGATGCCTTGCCTCCTCCCTATCCACCTGCTGTTCCCTGCCAGGCTGCGACCTACCTCTCTCTCCCTCTCCTCTTCTCCTTGCGCAGCCATCGCTGTCGCCCCTTGCTTCCTCCCTCTCCTACTGCTGTTCTGCCGCTACTTGCACTCCCCTCCTCTCTCCTTGCTGCTGTTCTTCTCCCCCTCCCTATCTGCTGCCACCGTTTTTTATCCCCATCACCAACCGCAAGAGAGAGAGATCAAGTTTTGAGTCTAATTCGGATTCGTAACAAGACCTGACAGTATCTGATTCCAACCCGACCCGCTTGCTGACCCAGATCTGCCCACTTGCAGAGCCAGACCCGTTAACACCCGTTTACAACCCCTACAGACCCGTTTCTTTGGTATTTGGACCATTTCTCAGTCCTCCAGAGTCTAATTGAGGTCATTTTTGAAGCGTTAGAATCATGGGAGACAACCCTACTCATCATAGCAGATATCAGCAGAACTCTGAGGTCAACCGTTATCCTCAGTAGATGAGTTTTCTTGGACACAATCATTTATCGTGGAGTCTTGATACATAATCTATAAGATTTTAACTTCTTTATAGCTGTCCCATATATTGATGAGATTGTGTGTATCTGCAACTCTTCAATAGTCTTAATATTGATTGTAGAACTTTGCTTGTGTAATGTAGATAATATCTTTAATTTGTTAAGGTTGAAATTGTTTAGCCGACACTTACTTTTTTGTTAAATCCATCTGCTAACGTTATTAGTTTAGTCTTTCCCATCTGACAATCGTAGCTTATTGATAAAGCGTAGTTTGGTAGTTTATCAGTGATTTCTTATCACACGGACACGTTTCACCTCACCTATCCGTAGTTCAGTGGTCAAGCATGAGTGCTCAGTGGTCAAGTAAGAGTGTGATGTTAACATGGTCCACTGTATCAAAAAGAGTCAGTGCCATCTCTTCTTTTGCTTATGACAACAAATTGAGAAAATTTCTATTATGCTCAAGCTATACTGCAAATATTTATATTTTGTAAAATTATCCTATATGGTAGTAGATCTTTTTTAGCTATTATTATGGGAACTAAGAATATTTGCCTCTAGATTCTCTTCTCGATAATATTTAATATAAGAAAAGATTTTTTGCTTCCATTAATAGAAATACCTAGCACTATAGAATATTTAATTTTTCTTCTGAATTTTTTTTGTAACTACAAATCTTCACTTATTAAGGTTCTGACATCCATAATTTGATAAGCAGGGAGTTGATATGTTTGGAAGAGGTGTAGGTTTTTTGAAGTTTAAAGCAGATATATTTGAGAGGGAAACAGGAACAAAGGTATGTTCAGCGATCAGTTATGCTTTAGTTGTTGGTCTGCGCCCCCCCACCCAAGGATAAATCCATATCATTTTGCAATTTTTTGAAGTGAACTGATCCTGTGCATCTCAGTGAAGCTGATTCGATGCCAGCCTGAATATCTGAATGTCGAGTTTTCACCTACCAAGTTCTTTAATATTACATGCATTCAACCATTTCTTTAATATTACATGCATTCAATGTGTGAAGTTTGCTCAGCTAAATCTTGTTTTTGAATATTATTCAGTCTCACATGAAAATCTAGCTCCAGTCCATTTAAATATTGATATTCTGTTCGGTCATTATTTATTGACTCTTCTACATTCTATATCACAGTGCCATTTGCTGTCACTAACCAGTATGATGTTTGTTGACTGAAAGGCTTAGTAGTTTTCAATTGTAATAAGAAAAGAAGAAAGAGTGCTAGAGGAAAAAGAAACGGAAAGAAAGGAAACATGAGGACTGCTCCCCAAACTTCATTTAGGGGGAAAAATAAAAATGAAAAAGAAAAAGAAGACAGGAACTACATTTTACTCATCTTATAAAGAGCTGTTAGTGAGCAATCAAGCTAGACTAAACTGCTCAAAAAAAGAAAGAAAGAAAACAATGAGGACTGCTCCCATTGTGCTCTCAATCGGACTCTTGAGGCAACACTCTTCAGCCTGGCCTAACTAAATCGAGGAAGTTCTGGGTTGACTCTCTCAACGAACCTATGAGAAGCTCATTTCGAATTTGAAATATCCTTTAACACGTTGATCACAAGTATAGAAACATAATGTCTAGTGCCGCTACCCCATGTCTAACAAGATCTTAAGCCCCATGATTAAGGCCTTGCACTTTGCTTAATTGTTTGTTTAGGCAAATTCCAATGCCACTTGATACTCATATTTGTTCTGTTTGGGCGAGATTACAGCAATCTTAGGATGAACCTCCATGCAACACACATCTTCTCCTCTTTCCTTGTGTCATGTTTCTTGGCAGGTCTGGATGGCCAAACATTCAGCCAGAGCCTGCCATTTTCACGCCTTAGAGTGGCATGAACTTGAATCCCAATATGTTTTACCTTCTGATCTTGTGATTGGGAACCGACTTATCTAGCGTGTACTGCTAACAGGTGTGTTTTGCGGCAAGGGACGAGATAGTCTCTTGGCTCAGCTTGGTAACATGTAGGGCAAAACCACACACATCTTCTCTATGGGTGTTAGGATAATTAGTTAATTAGTACAGATTTTTTCATTTTTGGTTACAAATTCCTAATAATATTAGAGTCTCATTGAGTTGTAGTAGTATTATTAAATCATAAAATCTTAACACAATTAAATTGAGTACTAATCTCTTCATGAAATTGTTGAGAAATAGAGAGAATATCATTGCGTTCTTTCATTAAAAATAACCTAGTCATACAAGAAAAGTCATCAATAAAAGTTACAAAATAAGAAAATTTTGACACACTTCTAACTTGAGTAGGACTACTATGAACAAGTCTAAATGGAGAACTACGCCTATTAAATACTTTAGATGAAAATGAAGTTCTATGATGTTTACCAAACTGACATAACTCACACTATAATTCAAAGACAATTTTAATAGAAAGAAATTATAATTTAATGATTTTAAAGGTGCATGACCTAAACATAAGTGCTACTGGATTGCGGACTAGTATATGTCAGAACAGAATCTCCCACTTAGGGTAGATCACTACATTGAAGATAATATAAACCAACTTGCTCATACCCCCTGCCAATCACCTTCTTTATTTGCAGATCTTGAAAAGTACATGAAGGAGAAAAAATTATAGAATATCGAAGAGTTTTGGTTAAATGACTCACATATACAAGATTAAAAAAAATATGTGAAATATAATTAACATCAGTGAGTACGAGAGAAGAAGTAAGATTGATAGTGCTAGTGCCAGTACTACATTTGGAACTACCATCAGAATAAAAACTATAGAAGGAGAGAAGATATTGTGTGAAAAGTGAAAAAGACTGTAGACTTACCTATCATGTTTGTTGACGCACTAGAATCAATGATCTAAGATAAATGTGATAAACTTGCTAAACAAGGAATACTTAGATATGTCAAGGTAACAATGTTTGAACTAAAGACTGAATGCATTTTTTGAATCGGAAAATCATACTCAAATTTTGATAAAGTCACAGATTGGTCAGCGAAAATACCAAGAGTATTGGAGTCATGTGCAGTAGATAATCCAGCAGTATTAGACAAATAAGTAGCTCGAGGAGGCAATGAAGGTTTTCCATGCAACTTCCAACATCGTCAATAGTGTGATTGGTTAGATTGCAATGAGTACACTTTCAAGAATTATTCTAACCATGGCCAAAACTCAACATCTAGTAGATAACCGCGATCACGAAAAGACATACCCCCACGGTCTCGAGAAGTGTTACTCGACCAGTTGAGAAAATTAAGACAGATCCCTCAACTGGAGAGGGATCAAAAGTTTTTATAGAAGAGTTGACGTCTAAGTGTGAAAGTATTGTGCAGAGAGAGAGTCTCTTTCACTTGCTAGTAGCTGTCCTTGAAGTTGTTTGAGTTAAGAATTGAGCCCTGAAAAAAACTTACAAACATATAATTCTTCATACTGCTTTTTGAGAACTTCAGTATCATTAGTGCTGGATGATACTGATTGAGTTCATCGATCATATGATCATATCCTTGAAGTGGCTGTGGTAGTCTTCTAAACTCTTGTTGTCTTATCGAAGACTAAATAAGTTTTCATACACTTCAGAATTTCGATATGCATTCTTTTTTATGAAATAAGTATCACGAACCGCTTCTCAAATTTCTTTTGCAATATCTAAGAATATAAAATTGGCACTCACTGATGTTTTAAAGCCAAGTCATCACCAAATAGTTATCTGGTTCCCATTCTTCAAATGCCTTTTTAGTAAAGGCAAGTTTTGCAGAATGAAAGTTATCTTCAATTTGCCTCTTGTACCAAGGAAGACTCATAGATTTCTCCCATAACAAACAGATTTTGCCATTCAATCGTGATGTTGAAATTTAAATACCGACGAGGTCTTTGATTTCTTTGATATTAGCCATGATAACAAGAACAAGAACATAATGTTTATTACAGTAAAATTAAAATTTTACTACAAAAGAAGATTAAGTAACTCCCTCTGATTGATTTTTTTTATTGTTCACGATAAACAATAGGTACTGTTCACATGAACATTTTTTTATTTTTTAGGCAAAAGGCAAGAAAAGGAGGGTTAGGATTTTTTAAGAAGAAGATGCTAATGTTAGGATTTTTTGCTCTGATATTATGTTGAGGTGAAGAAGATGAAGAGAAGATCATATACCCTCAATTAGAATGTGATCATTTATTTATGAAGAAATACATGTCTTAATAAGACTAGGAGAATACACAATATCCTACTTAGGATAGGATGATCCAAAATAAAGAAAAAAATAATATATCTACTATAACAATGTATCCTATTTCTATTCTAATACTTCCACTTTCTTTTTTTTATAAGGGCAATAAAAACAAACATATTGAAATACTGCGGATTGGAGGGGGCGGTTGCCCATGCTGCCCCCCTTGGGACTACCTCTTCTTGGCATGTTTATGAAATATTTTTGAAGGAATTTCTCATAGAAGCAGATCAAAATCCACACAAGTCTCTCACACTGCTGAATGATAAATTGTTTGGGTTGACTTAGCATTCACATGGGGAAGAGGGGAAAGGAAGGTCGGAGTTAGAACATAAGGATCATTTTAAAGAGAGTCGAGATAGTGGATGAATTTGTCTGTAAATTTCTTTCTAATCGCAAGCTTTGATTCTCAGGATGTTGATTTTTGGATGTGTTTCTAATGTTTCTTAATTAGTACTCTTGATTATGTACATCCTTACAATTGTTCTAAATATCTTACAGTTTGGTCGGATTCATGGTTTTCTTCTTAATTAGTTTTATATATTGTTTGTAATTTTACTTAGTTTAGGAACATTTTAATTAAAATGAAAAAGTGATTTTTGGGGTTCACGAAGAATATGTGATTACTTTACTTTTGGTGGGCTTAATAGTTACAAAGATGCCCATGCATCTGCGCACGCGGACATGTGTCTGCGCGTGCAAACACAAACACACGCTCAAACATAACAATGTAATCGTCATCATGATTATTATACAAGTGATCCTAGCAAATAGAGCTGCATGTGAAGCATGTCGAGAAATGGTTGTCGTTAATCCGTAAAATGATGCAAATTCACAATTGAATTTATAACTATTACAAGCGAGTATAGTAGTGAGTTCAAGTCAAATCCACAGAGAGATTTTGTTGCTAAACTTAATTAAAGACAGTTTAAAAACAATGATTTGTGAAACTAACTGTAAAAATCGAGATCAATTTAAATCCACTTGATTCTAAACTAATCCTAATCGAATATTTACTTAGGAGAGAAATCAACTTTTAGCAAGTTCTTGGGTTTAGAATCAATCTATGCTTCATGGTTTCCATTGTAGGATCACACAAGTGTTGTTCTTATTCATCTAAGCATTTCCTATCTACTGTAATACTAAAAGAGTATCAATAGGCATACGATATCTCGAAGTAAAAGAGGACAAACAAAATATCATGCATGTGTAAACTCTAATCCTAGGCATAAACTATCTCCTCAGTAGAAATTTAGAGCCATAGTTTATTTCGGATATTAAGCAAAACATGATAATATCAAAATATAAATCCACCACTTCATATAGATTTCATCATCACCCAAGAATCAAATATTTAGCTACTCATATTCTTAACAATACTCACAAATAATTCAATCAGTTTCATTGCAAGAAAAGAGTAATGCAACTTTTTAAATTGAACCAAGAGAAAGAATAAAAGGAAGAGTAACAAATAATCCAATACAATTTTTTAATTGAAACAAAAGAGAGAGAAAAAAAAGGAAGGGAGAAATTAATATCTGACAAGTGACGCACGTGACTTGAGCTCTCTTTCTCTTCTTCGATCAAGACCTTGGAGCTTCTCTTCCTCTGGTTCTGGCACTTCTCTTTATTTGATCTGGCGCTGGTTTTTTCTCCAATCTGCTGATGGTTTTTTCAGCGAACAGATTCCCTCTGGTTCTGAATTTTTCCAGCGAACAGACCCCCTCTGGTTCTCTGTTCTCCGCTCTGGCTCTGTTCTGGTTCTGCTGCTCCTTTTATAGCCTTTGGTTTTCAATTTTTGTTGCTATCTTCTACCATATTCAGGTAATCAATTTGAAATTGAATTCAATTTCTGAAATACTCTTTTATTACTCTTTGAGGCTTCTGTTGGCTGCGGTTTTGAATTTCACTTTTGGGATTTATCTTCCTTCTTTGCTTTGAATTAAGATTTTGATTTGGATGAGGATTTGATTTGATTTACTGAAATTTACGGATTGGTCGGTTGGATTTGGGATTGAAGCAATTCTTTCTTATCTTCTTCCCGTATCCCAATCTTCGGGTCTTGATTTGAACTGAAGGCGATCAAATTTTGAGTTTGAGATTTGCTTTGGGTTGAGGATTTGCTGACCTTGTCTCAGCTCTGTATTTTAAAAAACATGCAATTCGTAAGGTTTAACACAATTTTAATTCATAAAATTATTCAATAAAAGTGTAGAGAAACAAAATCCTCGAAGTAGATTGTATTGAATAACATAAGAGAAGATACAAGATATATATAGAAGACAAGGTGGGTATATGATTATATAGGTAACAACCCAATAACCTAATACTAATAACTAGCTAATCTTAACACTCCTCCTCAAGCTTGATCATAGAGATCTAGCATGCCAGCTTGTTACATAAGTTAGAAAACACCTGAGGTGATGTAGCTTTGGTGAGGAGATCAGCCAACTGGTTTGAAGGTGGTGTGAACTGGAATGTAACCACCTTCTTTGTCCAAGCATCTCTGACAAAATGACAGTCAATCTCAATATGTTTGGTCATTTCATGGAATACAGGATTCTGGGCAATGTCGATGGCAGACCGATTATCACAACACATAGGCATGGGCTCAGGCTGTCTGAAATCAAGCTCCATCAGTAGATTTTTTAACCATACCATCCACATGCTGTAGAGTCATAGCTCTATACTCGTTTTCTGCAGTCGAGCGAGACACAACATCTTACCTTTTGCTCCTCCAAGTCACTAGATTTCCTCCAACAAAGGTACAATACCCAGTGGTAGACTTCCTATCTCCTCGGTCACCAGCATAACCTGAATCCAAATATCCAGAGATGTATACATGCCCATGTTTCTTATACACCAAACCTTTTCCTGGACAACTTTTGATGTAAACAGGATCCTCATCGCAGCTAACCAGCAAATCTCTCTGGGTTGATGCATGAATCTGCTCAGTACCCTCACAGTAAAGGTAATATCTGGCCTAGTAACTGTGAGATATATCAACTTCCTAATCAATCTTCTATATCTTTCTTGATCATCCAGTGTATGACTGTCATCAAATTATAAATCCACATTGCCTTCTATTGGAGTGGTAGCAAGTTTGCATCCCAAAACTCCTGCTTCCTCAAGAAGATCCAGAGCATACTTTCGTTGGAAAAGTACACTGTGTTTTTAATGTGCAATTTCAATTTTCAGAAAGTATTTTGGACGTCCCATGTCCTTGGTCAAAAAATAAGGCTTGAGATACATCTTAATTCTACTATCCCAGCTGAGTCACTCCCAGTCAGTAAAATGTCATCAACATAGACAACCAGAACTATAATGCCAGACCTTGTGCGCCGAACGAAGACAGAGTGATCTGAATGACATCGGTGAAGCCAATACTAGAAATGGTAAGACTGAACTTTTCAAACCACGTCCTTGGACTCTGCTTGAGTCCATATATAGTCTTCTTTAGATGACAGACTTTAGTCCCCCCTGAGCAACATAATCTAGAGGTTGCTCCATATACACTTCCTCCTGAGATTCCCATATAAGAAGGCATTCTTGACATCCAGCTGGAATAATGGCCATGAAAGATTTACAACAATAGTGAACAAAATCCTGATAGAGTTCATCCTGACAACTGGTGAGAACGTCTCAAAATAGTCGATGTCATATGTCTGAGTATACCCCTTGGCCATGAGTCTGGCCTTATATCTATCCACAGAGCCATATAGGCAGTACTTAAAGTAAATACCCAACAACAACCAACAATCACCGCATCTGTTGGTGCTGAAACCAACTCCCAAGTTCTTCTAGAATCAAGAGCTTCCATCTCCTCATCCATAATCTGTTTCCAGGCAGGTACCAATAAAGCCTCTGTATAAGACCTGGGTATAGACTCAGAAGACAAAGAGAGTAAACTGGCGAAAAGTAGGATTTAGGTTATCATAAGAGATGAAATAGAAATAGGACAATCAGTGTAAGACCATTTACCTTTTTGAAGGGCAATAGGAACATCAAGGTCAGAGGGAGAAGCTGATGATGGAGTGGTAGGACCGTCTACAAGAGAAGGAATAGCCAGAATAGGTTCGGAGGCAGGAACTTTTGGGCGATGAGTGTAGACATATCTGAAATCCCGTACTGGCTTTGATGCATGTGGATCTTTAGTTTCTGCTGGTGGTACTGGCAAAGAAACAGTAGAGGCAGGTGTAGGTAATGGCACAGACAGTGAAGGAGGAATAGCCTCAGATGCGGTGAGGGGAGCCTGTGTAGAGAAATATGGAACAGACTCAAAGAATATAATATCAGCATACACTAAATACTTCCTGGTGGAGGGATTATAACACCTGTATCCTTTTGAGTTCTAAAATATCCAACGAATACACACTTTACAGATCTAGGAGATAACTTATCTAGCCCAGGTGACAAGTCTTGAACAACATAAGTGCATCCAAAAACACGGGTAGTCATGGAAAAGGGTTTTTGTTAGTATAGAGACAAGAAAATAGAGATTTATTATTGAGAACAGAAGAAAACATCCTATTAATTAGATAGTAAGCACTTAACACAACATCAGACCATAAATATTTCAGAACTATCATATGTATCATTAAAGTTCTAGCAAAATCCATATATGTCTATGTTTTCTTTCGATAACTCCATTTTGTTGGGATATATGGGAACAAGAGGTCTGATGAATAATACCATTTTTGGAACAAAAAATAGATACATTCTTCTTTACATACTCTAGGGCATTGTCAGTACGAAGCACACGAATAGAAGTAGAAAACTGATTTTTTATTTCATTAAAGAAAGACTCAATTACATTGGATACTTTTGACCTTTTTTAAGAGATACAACCACGTCATGCGAGAGAAGTTATCAATAAAGAGCAAAAAATATCTAAAACCCTTAATAGAGGGAGGGCATACGACTAGGACTCCAAATACCAGAATGGACCAACTCAAAGGGAGAACTACTATGATTATTGAGTCGACTCGGAAAGGTAGCACGATGATGCGTACCTAACAAACAAAAACTCGCAACATAAAGAAGAGAGAGGACTCAACAAGAATAATTGATCGGATTTTTTGTACCGAAGGATGACCCAAGCGCCCGTGCCACCATAAAACCAGATCAGGCTGACCTGCAAGCAAGCCCATAGGGGTCACTCGATCACCCAAATAGTATATGCCTCCTCGCTCATGCCCGAACCAATCCCCTTCCCAGTCGACAGGTCAGGAAAACGTGGAACATAAAGGACATCAGTAAGTGTTAAGGATGGAGTAGCCTGAACGACCCCATTGCCTGTTATGTGGGATGAGGCTCCAGAGTCTAATATCCAGAGCTTTTGAGGAAAGACAGTATAGGTGTGCATATCTGAAGCAGATGCATGAGTTGCTGAAAGATTGGTACGAGAGAGCTCTAGTTGTCAAAGTCGATCATACTCCTCCTGTGTCAGTACAACTATTGAAGATTCAGGAATAGTGTAGGAAGTGGATGAATAGCCCTGAGGAGTGCTACCAGAGCAGAAGAGTCAGACTCAGATAGCTGTGCCCACTTAGGTCGACCGAATTTCTCCCAGCACTTCTCGGAGATGTGATTACTGCGTCCACAGTGCTTGCATTGCTGAAGGCCTTTCTCAGAAGCACTCTGTTTGCCTCCATACGAGCCACGTCCACCTCCAATAAATCCACATCCCTGTCCTTCAAAATTGCGGCCATGACCACGACCATGGCCACGTTCAGAAACCATCGCAGACTGCTCAATGGAAGGTGTAGAGGAAACATCAGCCCCAGTAGATACTCACATAACTCTCGAGAAAGTGAAAGTTAATGTGAATACTATCTCCTAGAATCTGATCCCGCACTTGGGATCGTAAAGTGGGGCTCAAGCCAGATAAAAAATTTGACACTCGAGATCATGACGATACCCCCTCAAAGTTGCCGCATCAGTAACAGACGACTGATGCATTTTGACTCATTAATCAGACTTTTGACTTCACTATAGAACTCAGGCACAGATCTGTTTCCCTGTTTAAGCTCAAACAAGCGCTTATAGATCTCAAACACCCTCGAGGGATTCTTCTCATTTTCATACATGACCTTCAGTGTATCCCACATATCTTTAGCAGTAGGCATGAACATGACACTACCACTAATCTTCTCCTCTAAACTGTTAAGAAGGCATATCATCACGGATTAATCTTCAGTAAGCCAAGTCACATACGTGGGATCTGTATCAGCAGATGGAAGCTATAGGAGGTGAGCCAATTTGTTCTGAGCGCCAATGAATATGCGAAACGCCTGTGCCCATAAAAGGTAGTTGGAGCCATTCAACTTCACAGTAGTCCCCAACATTATCTTGGGGATAGAAGTTTCAACCATCGGAGAGGAGGTCATAGTGGAAGATGAACTCGTAGTCTCAAACAATACAAAAAAAGAATAGCCAGTAGTAGCAGTAAACAGGTAATAATGAAGAAAAGCAGGTAACTTAGGTACCAAATAGTAGCATATAGAGGCTAAAAAACAATATCAGATCAATATAAAAAAATCTGATTTTTAAGCAATAAATAGAGCAGATCTCACCAGAAAAGGCTTGTAGAGCATCCAAATAGCCAGATCAGATGTAAAGATCTGATTTTTAAATAGTTAACAGTCAGATCTCACCAAATAAGTCTTGTAGAGCATTAAAAAGATCCAGATCAGTTTTAAAATAACTGATTTTTGAGTAGTTGGAGTACTTTTGGACTCTTCGAAGGATTAGCAGGTGGCGACACTTGATGGAAAGAACTTGAGGAGGTGGTGTTTTTTTTAATTGGGAAACAGAATCGGAACTAAAAACAGAATCAAAATCAGAAGCAGAACCAAAGAATCAGAACCAGAATAAAAAACAGAACTAGAATCAGAATCAGAAAAAGAATCAGAATCAGAACCAGAAGGAGGTGGCGGCACCTTGGATCTGATGGAGAGACCTTTAAAGAAAGGTGGAGGCACTTGGAGATTGTAGGTTGCGGCACTTTGGAGTTGATGGAGAGATGGCGACACTTTGAAGCTTTGAGGAGAAGGATTATAGATTTTTAGGGTTAGAGTTTCATCTTACTCTGATGCCATGTAGAGAAACAAAACCCTCGAAGTAGATTGTATTGAATAACATAAGAGAAGGTACAAAATATATATAAAAGACAAGGTGGGTATACGGTTATATAGGCAATAACCCAATAACCCAATACTAATAACTAACTAATCTTAACAAAAAAGTTTGAAATAGTAATTATTATTAGACTTATCAAATACCCCCAAACTTAATCTTTGCTTGTCCTCAAACAAATTTTTGAAAATTCACTCGCAAAATTCATATTTTTATATAATAAACTGCCACTTTCGTAGGGAATACGATTGTATTGAGCGCATGCAACAAGCCTTTAAGTCTACAGGTTACCCTGCAGGACGAGTTATAGTCTCGTGAGGGTTTACAGTGGTGCTACCCACAAACATCAGATTGTGTCATTGCAATTTATAGATTAGATCCGAATTAAAAAACTGCCTTGCATAATGTAATATATCATAAAATTACTTAAAATTAACATGTATGAGTTTTTAGAAGTCAAGTATTTTCTTAACTTTCAACAATTTCTGTTGGCTGCGGTTTTGAATTTCAATTTTGGGATTGATCTTCCTCCTTTGCTTTTGAATTGGGATTTTGATTTGGTTTGCTGAAATTTACGGATTGGTCGGTTGGATTTGGGATTGAAGTAATCCTTTCTGATCTTCTTCTCTTATCCCAATCTTCGGGTCTTGATTTGAACTGAATGCGATCAAATTTTGATTTTGAGATTTGCTTTGGATTGAGGATTTGCTGGAGCGCTGTATTTGAAAAAAAAACATGCAATTCGTAAGGTTTAACACAATTTTAACACAATTTTAATTCATAAAATCATTCAATAAAAGTACGAAATAGTAATGATTATTAGACTTATCACCACCATAGGAGCTTTGCCATATCCCTGATCGAGCAACTAATTCTTCCATTATTTTAAAAAAGTGAAAGAAGGCTGTGGAAGAAGAGATTGGCAGTGGCATTAGATTTTGTTTATCCCACTCCACCCTTTTTTCTTCATTGCAGAGAGTGATTGCATAATGGCAACATTTTCTTTTGTACAGCCACAAGCTGCATCCATTTATCTGGGCAGATATATGGTGATCTAAATTGGTTTTTCAAACACTGATCAAATTGTTGAAGGAAATGCATTCTTCGGGGTGTTTTCATGATGTTCATATTATGTTTCATTCATTGCTTGAGATGGGTTCCTTCGCTACGACTAATGCCTCCTAGCGTTTCCATCCTACACGCCTATTGCTAATGATCTCATAATCTTTATGTCAAATAACCACTTTGGCCCACAATTTTAAGCTGACGGGTTATGGAGCAATGCATATCAAGCAATCTTGTTGCTCGCCTCACATGGGCCTTTGTGCCACGTGGAATAGTCTTAGGTATTAACGTGTATGACAACTCTTGGGAAGGTGGATGTTGTTAAATAAACATATTTTACTGAATAAGGAGGTTTTGACTCAAGGACCTCTTGAAACATGGTGCTCCAGTACCATGTCAAAAGACCACTTTGCCCAAATGTTTAAGCTGATAGGTTCTGGGCTAAACGAACAAACTTACCACTCCCCCTCACTTGGACCTTAGGCACGTGGAAAGCTTTTCAAGTGTAAACATGCCTTGGCTTGAAAGACTAAATAAATAGGGTACATGTAGACATATGTTTAAATTGCCAATGATGAGGTTTGTACTCAGGACAAAACTGGTGCTGTGGTACCTACTCTTCTAAAAATCTTAAACTGATGGGTTGTGCGTTTAACAATGTAATCAGACTTGACACTTAACTACGGACATATCAACATTTGTTTCTTAGTATAACCACTATTCAACGTCCTAATGGCTGCATATTTTTCTTATATTGGTCATATATCGATTCATTTTTTCATGTTTCACCTTGACCTTGTTGCTCTTTCTGTCTTTTTTGTATTAACTTGTTAATGCCATTTCTATTAATTATATATCCTTGTGCACAGTATTGATCATCAGATAAATTACTTTCAGTTTGTTTATATGCTTTGCTGTATTGTTTAGATTCCAGGTGTTGTATTTGCACGGGGTCCAGCTGTTGCTGTACTGATTCTTTTGGAGTCAGGAGGGGAGACTTATGTCGTTCTGACAGAGCAGGTATCATATTTATGTGCTGAGGTGAAATGTTGGTTGACCTTCAATGAGCACCTTGACTGACTTGGAATCTTCTGGCCAAATTGTTCATTTTCCCTTCGTTTTTCTTGTGAGAAGTATGCTAATTGCTCTACAAATACATTTGTATCATTTTCCCTGTATGGATGGTATAAATTATTTAGAGTTTTGCATAATTTCTCTTTGTAGCTGATACTATAGTTAACACCATTTATATTGGGATGACAAACAGTAAAACTGACCTATTCTTTTGAATCATTCACATAGATTAGGGTTCCCGTTGGAAAGTACATTCTGGAGTTACCAGCTGGCATGTTGGATGATGAAAGAGGTGATGTTGTTGGCACTGCAGTTCGTGAGGTAATCTCCAATTCAAAATTTTTTATTTATTCATGCTTTCTAAAAATCTTCTATTCAAAAATTTTGAAGTTGTTAAAGGCATAGGGAATATATATAATAATGTAACTTCTTAAAAGTTCAGGAAGTGTTTAGAGTTAATGCGCTGGTTTGTTAATTCTGAAATCAATGCGAACAGCCTTGTACTTCAACATTATTAGATTCACATTGTATGCATGATAACAAGATTGAACTTGCATTATATATGTGTCCAAGAACTACCCTGGTTGGCTTGATCTCGTTTCACAATTTTGAAGTAGGCTGGGTTATAACTGAGTACAAATCTCAAGTTCAAGTTCAAATGTGAATAATATTCCTTCGAACGTATATATTAGATCATTATCTACTTATCATTTCTAATAATAATTTGCCCATCATGCTTAGATACTGGAAGCATGGTTCAAAGTCGCGGTCTCGGCCGCCGACTCAACGGGCACGGTCGCGGCGTCGCGGAACGCTACATAGAAAGCTAATTTTTTTTTGAAAATATCACGACAAATCTTAAAAATTGGACAATAATATTTATGTATCACATGTCCAAAATATATAACCTAATACACTAAACATAATGAAAATGCACAATTACATGCGTCGTCGGTAGAAACATACCAAAATACATGCATAATATCAAAATACATGCATAATATAATCAATTTTACAAAATACATGCATAAATAACTTGCATAATGTCATGTTTTCACATTGAAATGCGATGAGGCACAAAATCATCGTAATTATCCTTGCGATAAGTAAAGAAATTAGTACTAGTACTCGCAGATCTCTCAAGTTGTGATATGTGGTCATAACCATATTTCATACCATAATATTGGAGCCATATCCCATACCATAATGTTGGCCGATGTCAAGCCCGTACTCTGCATACGACTTTCAAAACTATGATACTTCTGTGAGTAATTATCTTGTTCATTCGAATAATCGCTAGAATTTGAATCTTGTGTGGCATAGTAATTTGGATCCCACGATATGTCACCACATCATTGGCTTCCACCCACACCATAAGCCTTTCCATAAGCACCGTTGTTGCCTCAGTCACTGCCATCGCCGCCGTCACTGCCATCGCCGCCGTCATCATCACCATCATCACTACTAGAATTAGATAAAATTCTCACATCTTCACCATCATCATGTGCTTTTCTTACACCTCTACTATCTTACTACGACGAATACCTTTATTAAAGAGGAAGAACTTTGAAATGGCTTTTCAAACTTTTTTAACACTTTTTAATGGGAACATGCTTTTTATTGTTTTTTGTTTCGATGAGAACACATAAGGATCAATTTACAAATGGGAAAGTAGAACAACGCAAACACCAGGGAATTTACGTGAAAACTCGCAGAGGGGAAAATCACAGTGAAAGGAGAGAGATTCCGCTAAATCAGAGAGATTACAAAGAGGTCTCAACACTCTGTTACTGATTCAATTTCGTAGGGTTCGATTTCTTGCTAAGGAGGAAGAGATCATCTTTTATAGCTAAGGGATATCGAGTTGAGTCGTGGGCTCTGAGATTTTCGCCTCTAGATCTGCCCACGATCGTAACTGCATGTAACGCCCCAGCTGTAATAATTTGAGTGGCGTGTGATTGTTGAGGACATGCTGACTGGTAAAGATTGAGGTCCAGATCTGTATCCGTAGCCCCCACATGCCTAGGGGCTGTAACCGCTTGGCAGCTAGGTGATCGGGTGAGATCAATTAGATGAGACTGGATCTGTGATCTCATGATCTGCGAGACTTTCTAGCTATTGCAATCTCGCCGGGGGTCATAATTTTGACCACTACATCTAAATAAGAATGAATTTCAGGTTAATTCAGTCTAATGTTGTAGTTCTTGACTTCTCATTAGTTGCCTTAACTCATGACTTCCAAGGGAAAACGGCAAAATTTATTGGCAAGTAGACTTGATAAGTTTTTTTTTTTCCTAACGACATACTATACAATATCATTTAATTTTCGTATATAACTAAAATTTGATAGAGAATTGTTAGGTATGCAGAATTCTGCATAGCTCAAACGGAAACATCTACAATGATTTCTCCACTTAATCAAAGTGGATTATGGTACACATTAATTTCTTTTGTATGAAACTCAAAATAACATGATTCAAGTTATTATTAACCCCTTACACATCAAATGAAAAAAAAATAGATTTCTTAATTTAGCAAGCTAAGATTAGTTGCATAACAAATATGTGATCATTTTTGTTTAGCAAGTAAAACTATTACTCTAGTTATCTTTTTGGCTCATCAAGCTATTACCTTCTCTATTTAACAAGAGAAATCTGAACATTTTAGCTTTTTGCAATTTTTTTCTCGAGTATGCATGAAAATAAAGCAAAGTTGTCATCCTACCTTTCTTTTGGAATATAGAACGTAGCCTGGTGCAAGTGATTTGAACCCCATACCTCTTGCACACTGCAAAGAGGTTATACCATTGTACTACGATCACACTACCATCCTACCTGTCTTAGTAAGTCAAAATTAATAAACTGCTATCTTAGCTTAGCAAGTTACCTCAATGTAAGAATTTTGTAGCCTTTTCTTGTTTAACTTTCTTCTCCTCTTTAAATGTGAGGACGACAAGAGAAAAAGGGAGGGGCGCAGGAGTATATGGTGATAGGAACAATAAAGCAATAAGAAAAGCATGAGAAGGTGAGATGAAAGTATGTGTACTATCCTCTCCAACCTCTTCATGCTACATGTATCAAATTACTAATCTTTCGTAACCACCTGACAACCTAGGTGTCACTTATAGCAAATTAGCAAATTAACCACCTCATGCTTGTTTTATCTCCCCATAACTAATCTTGCCTAAGCACTTAATGAGATGAATGCTCAGAAACATACATATATTGAAGTGTTTGTGTATATTCTTATGTGTAAATAGCAGTGTTTTAAATGTCGGATATCGGGAAAATGTCAGATGTCATAATCGGATGTCGGTTTTGGATTTTGGAGATATTTCGGGGCCATCTAGTAAATTTCGGACGTCATGACGGATAGCAAATATATATCCTAAATGTCTTAAATAATGTAATCTTAAAATTCTTATCAAGGTAATACATACACAACTTATGCAAAATTACATAAATATGTTTATGATATGTATACTTGTCTTGATATTTTGCATACACTCACAACTCATTGTAGAAATTTCTCAATTGTTCCAACTTTCAAGACCAACCAATACATTGGGTTTTTCCTAAAATCATAGCCAACATTTTCCCGAAATGGCGGCCAACATTTCATCGAAATGTCGGCTGACATTTCAGATTTTACCCGAAATGTCGGCCGACATTTTCCAAAACGCCATATCAAATGAGGGTGGGGATGTCGTGTCGGTGAGGGCTTGAAAACGAAATGTCGGCCGACATTTAAAACATTGGACTTATCATGCCTTACCAAGCTTAATGAATAAATCAAATTTTAGAATTTATGCTTAATTACCCCCCATCTAAATCACCTTATTTTGTTTTTCAAGGTATTTTATGTATATTGATAAATAGAATCTTTTAATATCTCATGCACTGTAGTCTACCCGTTATCTTTGTATGTTTATGTAATTTTAATTGATGAAAATTTTTAGGGTGTTACACTTTAGCGCACACACAATACAACACTTCAATGTTGATACTGTTAGGGAATTGAGAGAGAATTTTAATTATTATTGTATAAGTTATAGAAGAGGGGGGGTTGGTGGGAGAGAGAACAGGAAAATTTCTCATGTTGCACTTCGAAAAATACTTGGTGGACCATCATCATGGATATCCACCTTGATCTTCATGATCATATGGTTGTGAATGTTGAAGATCTTTTGCCCACTAATCAAGTGATCCCATTTTGTTTAATATATAATGCTATGAGTGATTTCCTATGGAGACAGGTCAAATAATTCCCAAAAAAATCAACATAAACACAACGAATTACATAAAAAACCCGAAAGAGAAAAACCACACAGAGAGAGATTCCACTATAATAATTGCGATTACAATGATTCTCTGGTGTGCTAGGGTTTCTGGGCTCAATTGATCATCCTCTTTCATGTTGGAAGTGATCTACTATTTATACTAGTAGTGTCTGTTGGACAATGCTGCAAAATGCAACCCTGTTTAAAGATTTAATCACTTATCTTAGAGGCAGTTAGAGCTAAACATCCAGGCTTGAATTGGTTAGATGAGAGTTCATCTTTATCTGATAGTTTGCGTCCAGTTGTTGATGTGGTTGATCTGTTCTTGAACTATAACTATTGAATTCGAATGAAGATTTGGCTTAGAGATAGGGATTTCTCAGAACTGATTTTAACTCCTAACTAGCTGAGCCACTCGGATGGAACGAGGATTCTCACTTAGAGGTTCTGGAAGCGGCCATGTGTTGCGCGCCTATTTGATTCTGGATGGATACATGGTATGATCTTGAGAAGGTCGGAAACTGATCACTACAGATGTCCCTTCTACTTCCCTCTCTTTGGAGGAGGTCGGGAGCTTTTTCTCGGGAACTCTCCCTCGGAAGCTCTAGGTTCTCGGGTACTCTGAAAGAGGGGAGCGGACTTCCTGGGTCTGGACTTGGTTTAATCGCTGTCGCTTCAGTTCTTGTCTTTTAGTGGTGTGGGTGGTTCTGCAGGCTGGCAGAGCCTTAAATGTGCGTCCCATCCACTGCAACGTCGGTCAAGTTACCGTCACTTTTGTGGGGCGCGACGCTCGAGATGGGTACTGCGTTTCTGAAGCGAGGGTTTGATTTGATCCATTGTAATACGTGTAGGGTGTCAGCCTGTGTAGATTCGCCTCAATGTCGGCGGAGTGTCACTTCTCCCTGAGCAAGCAGGCCCAAGTTTCAGGTAGGCGGGATGGCCCCGCACTCCTCCGATTCGACCTCCCAAGGCCCGGACACCCAGACCACGATATCGCGCATACCATAGTCGCTGTTCACCATATTCACAATGAGCTTCTCGCAACCACTTTGGGCTCGAAAAGCGGGTATCTTGATTGGTCTTCCTCAACGCGTAGGCGACGCAGAAAACCTCGCGCTGACATGCATCTGAGACGCTCATAACACAAAGAGCCTCGAACCCCAACACAGTGTGCAAGACAACTCTCGACAGTTGCGAGGGAAATTTTGAAGTGACTCAGAGCGCTGCGGACAAACTTTGTTAGCGGTAGCTTCAATCCCAATGCCAGAATTTGGGGATGTATATAGATGCCACCATTGGGCGGAGATAAAGCGAAATCAGTGCCCTGAGGTCAAATCTCGATCCCTGGGGAGAGTGAACACCATTCTTGGCCAGGTACTCATTTACCTCCTTCTGGCTATGAAGCTTAGTGGTCTTTGGGTCGAATCCATGCCGACCCTGGTTTGGAATTGGGAACTCTTCCCTTTCTCCTATACTAAAGCTTTGCCCTCGCTCACGCCGTCGACAACGCCAGATTTTCCTCCATTTGTCATCCCTGAAGAAGATCGAATGATGAAGATTTGGAGACAAGAAGATCACAACAACGAAGATGACGAGAGGTTGAAAATTCAGAAGTTTGGTGATAATCTCCAGGGTTTACATCCGCTTCCGCTTGACCAAAAGTCTACACTTGTCATCACAGATCGGATCTGAACCGTCGCGCTTGATTTGTTGCACCCTCGAGCGCTGCACCCTTTCAAAAAGAGGTAGTTGACTGACAGACACAACAGTGGATGTGACACGCATTTAAGGCTCTACCAGCTTGTAGAGGCACGCCACAAATGATCAAAAGCTAAAGCGACACCGACGACCGGAGTCTTGGCTCAGGGGATCTGCCCCCTCCTTTTCTCTTGGAGTCTTCGGGAGCACATAACCCCTGGGGCATGTTCTCGACTTCCTGCCAAAGAGAAGCAAATGGGGGCATCTGTAGTAGTGGTCGATTTCTGATCTCCTTTAGACCACGACATGTGTCCATCCAACCCTGGAGCAATCACGCGACACGTGGCGATTTCCAGAATCTCCAGAAAAGAGTTCTAACTCATCCCAACTCCGAGCAGTTCAAGTGGTTATGAGATTGAGATAGAGTCGGTTACAAGTACCCCTATCTCCAGGCCAAATCTTCATTTGAACCCAATGGTTACTGCTCGATAACAGATCGATTACATTGACAACTGGATAAAGACAAATATGTGCTCTACCGATTCAAATTAGGATGTTTGGCTCTAGTCCCCTCCAAGATAAGTAGTTAAGATTGTATAGATGTGAGAGAACTCTATAATCTTATCCAAATATACCCACTTGTATAATATGAGAACCCCTCCAATGAGGGGGGATGATTAATCAACCCCAGAAATCTTAGCACATGAGATCAGGCAATCGCCATTGTAATCTTCTCTGAATTATAGTGGAACTCTCTCTTTCTCCGTGGTTTTTCCCTTTCGGGTTTCCACTTAAATCTGTACGTTTTTTCTGGTTTGTTCGTCATCAATCTCTACAATTTAGTGCGTGGATAACTCTCCCAGGAATTATGCACTTGCACATCTCAGTTTTAACTTAGGGACTTGCTAAAGCAAAACGGAGATCGAAGTAGTTGCATAAAATTAATTTTTACAATATTTTGAAGTTCACTGCAATATTATTTCATCCAGTTCCTATTTTAAATTTTCAAGCTCTCCGAGAGATCAATTGTGTTCATTGCTTGGCTGAGTTGTTGATTCTCTTTATCTCATGCATCTTGCACATTGCATTAGAGAGTGTTAGTTGCATATATGAGATATTAGATTACATTTAAAAACTAAAATAAACACATAAAAAGAGCATAACTCAAGCATATAGAACATAGTAATAATTTAGTTGTGCATACCCACTCATAGTGACAGAGACTATCATTTTGGTGAGACCAATGTCACTATGAGTTTCAATACAGAAAACCTAGTACATCATGGGTCCCAACCTCCTCACCATCCTTGAAGATATTAAAGCCCAACTTAACAAATTAGGTCAAAGAATGGATACGATAGAAAAAGACTACCATGATGGAGATCGTTAATCCAGCCCACGCTGAGAGGATAGTCCCTAGGAACCATGAACATCACGAGGATGATGGTTGGTACCTAAAGAACATCAAGTTGGACGTGTCAAGCTTCGACGGTCACTTAGACCCAGAATATTACCTTGGGTAATGAGTCTAAAGTGATATTTCAAGTGGTATGAAATGTCCGAAGAGCGACAAATTCGCTTTACTGCTATGAAACTGGTGGGATAAGCTGGGTACTATCAGTCAAATGTTGAGAGGTTAATGGCCACAGGAGGGAAGAACCTGGTCGAACGTGAGAAGAAATGAGAGTTAAATTGAATCAACAGTATTTTCCAATCACATTCCAGGATCAACAACTCGACAAGTGCAGTAGGCTTAATCAAAGGAATGAATCACTGCTGAGTATATTGAAAATTTTGATTAGTTTCTGACATGATGCAGCAGAGTTTTTGACGAATCCCTAACAGTGACGCTCTCCAGGTTTAGGTCTAGCTTTCGTGAAGATCTCCGTTGGGAACTTTTTGCACGAGGGATTTATGACCGAGAGCATGCTTGTCAAATAGTTCTAGACTTAGATATTTCTCTAGAATTTTACTTTTAGGACAGACTTATACTATAAGAACCAGTCCATTAAGTCCAACTCAGAGCTATTACAATACAAGAACGATCCCAGTAGTTCCATCCAAAAGGAAGGTGATAAAGGAAGAAGACATGTTGAAAGTGTACTCCGGACCAACTCTTCACTCAATGCTATAAATATCAAGGCTATGGTCATGTGGAGAAAGTTTGTCTCACTAAATCCAAAGCCTTCTATTTGAGGGAACAACAAAATTAGGAAAGGGAAGACATACAAAAACAAGTTGTGTACCTAGGCAACGAGGGGAGTGACTCTGATGATGCCACTGAACAATGTTGACACTCTAAAAATGACAAGATTCCTGACTGGCCTGAACAATGTCTAAACTTGTTGACATTTACAAAAGACAAGTGACAGACAAGCTGACGACCAGTTCTGTACCCATCTCCGAGGGACAAATCAGCAACTTGGACTCTACTGATCCAGTGAAGCAGACAGTGAGCCCAGATTGTCTTTGAAGAGACCTAAGCAGGTCTAAGATGCTGAGTTAGCTCAATACTTAGCATCACATGAGCCCAAGGGATAGCCTCGCCTGAGAGGCTAAGTTTGTCCAACTTCGCCTTGAAGCTGTTCAAAGCTCTATCAGTGAGCTAACTTACAGCTTCGCCTGAAGTGCTCAGTTAACTCTGCAGAGAGTTAGCTTCGCTCGAAGTCATACGCAACCGCGCAGAAGGATGGTAGCTTCGCCACAGATGTTTATCCAGCTCCGCTGAAGAGCTTTCTTCTGACTTCGCCAGATGCTCTTTCCAGCTCCGCTGTGAGCTCAATGCGGCAGCTCCGCTGCGGGTCTTTTATGGTCACCTTTGACCAATCAAATCTCCAGATGAGATCAAATCTTCAAGATCAAATCTAATCAAGATCAAATCTGAGATCAAATTTGGCAGCTGCCTGCCATAATCACTTGACTCTCCTAGAACAAGTAAGAAGATCATGGGAGATCTTTTAATTATTTGGAAAGAATCAAAACAGATCAGGAGATCGACGCTACCTGTTATTCCTAACTTCGCAGAAGTTGATCCTAGCCTCGCAGCAAGGCTACTTTTCAGATTTAAACAGATTGACTCAATCTATTTCTAGATTTTCAAGGGACAATTATACCCCTGCTCTCCCTATAAATAGCCCACCAGGGGTACACGGAGAGAGAGCACGCAAGAGGCGCTTAAACACACGCACAGAGAGAGAGAGAGAGACGGCTAAACAGAGATCTATTCTCTTGCTTCCAAGAATTCAGAGAATTCAGAGAACTGCTTCTCTAATCAGGGTGCTGATACCCTAAGATCTTCCTCCCTCTCAAGGAATCTCCGGAAGCAGGCGAGAAGGAATTCTCAAGTGGAGGCAGTTTGAGAAGTAACAAGAGGGTTCTACCAACCTTCTGTTCTCCGATTCCCCAAACTAGGCGAGAAGGGAATCTCATCGATCGCATCGTCAAAGGGACAAAGTGGTCGCGCGCTAACCAGACTCCTATCGGCACACTTCTTTAGAATCTCAGATGAGATCTACTTGTAATCTTTTTAGAATACTTGTAATTTAGCTCCTCGACTATTCTTTTTTGTAAGTTTTCCCCTTTACAAAATCAATGGAAAACAAGATGGCGACTCCGCTGGGGAAGATATTCTCCACTGTTGAGAATCAAGTGTTGCAATGCGACGAACAGACCTTCGGGTCTATCTCTGAATCCAAGAAAGCCGGTATGGCCAGAGCCCCTCTGGCTAAAACTTCGAAGCTAGTCTCTGTGGAGACAGATCCACGGTCCTCGGCGCAACAAGGAAGCAGGCCCGCAATGCAAGGGTCAGAATCTTCAGCCTGTCACCTTCGAAACCTGATTGTTCACTTCGACCAAGGAAAATTCGAAGAACTCCTCTCTGGGGGTGGTCTAATGCTTCATGCATGAAAGCATAGAAAGGTCTCGATGGCCAAGGTTTCAGAGCAGAAACCGGAAGCAGAATCCTTCCAACACCTCTCAGCCTCGCGTGTGGCTAGTCAAGTTCCCTGCGAACCTAAGTCTCATTTGTCAAAGCAGATGTGGAGGCCAAAGCAGAAGGCTCTGTATGAAGCCTCAATTGTAGCTGCGCCACTAGTTCATCTCTCTCGCGAAGAAAAAGGCAAGATGCCTGCCTGCTCTGTCGAGACTGTCAGCCGCGAAGTCACGACGACCATGCCTTCACCTAATTCAAGAGCAATAACTCCTCGTGCCAGCCTCGTTCTTATGAGCGAAGCTACTGTACCTCAGGGTACGCATGATATTCGCAGCAACAAAGGGATAAAGCACCACAGCGTGCTTCGCTCCCCAGTTCATCAAGCGCTAAGCTCGCCCTTCGTAGCGGAGCTAAGGGATCGTCCCTAAATGTTGACAGCGGTGCTTATGCAGCTTCAGCACCCAAGGATATTCCTAAAGTTCTTAGCCGCGAAGCTAGAGCTAAAGCACTATTTAGTGCTAATTACCTCTGCGGTGATGAAAAGAACAGAACATCATCCTATGTGCAATCCAACAGAGCCTCTGCGCTGGATCGTTTAGGCCCAGCTGGGTCTGACTTGCGAAAATTCTTGACAAGCAAACGGAAGTCGGAATTTTTTCGGACTTGATCCACAAGTAGCCATGCATCGTCTAAATATCAAACCTGACGCCAAGCCAGTCAAGCAGCAACAACGTCGGTTTCACCCGAACATTATGGAGGCTATTGAAGTCGAAGTATATAAGCTCATTGCATGTGGCTTCATACGGGAGGAACAACATCCAGATTGGGTTGCTAATATCGTTCCCGTCCTCAAGAAGAATGGGAAAATACGGATCTGCATCGACTACCGTGATCTTAATACAGCTTGTCCTAAAGACGAATTTCCACTGCCCATCACCGATGTCATGATGACAATACCTGTGGATTCGAAAGAATATCTTTCATGGACGGCTTTCAGGGTACAATCAGATTAAGATGTATCCCGACGACGAGAAGCATACTTCGTTCCGAACACCCTTGGGGGTATACTGTTACACTGTGATGCCCTTCGGGCTAAAGAACGCCGGAGCAACCTATCAGCGGGTAATGAATATAATCTTCCGCGATCATCTCCGAAAAACGGTAGAATGCTATGTCGACGACATTGCTGTCAAAAGCCGCTATAAGAATGACCATCTTCGTGACTTGAGAACGATGTTCGACATAATGCGGGCTCATCAACTGAAGATGAATCCGACAAAAACCTTCTTAGGAGTTTCGAGTGGCAAGTTCCTTAGATTCATTGTTACATCAAAAGGGATTCATCTTGACCCAGATAAAGTCAAAGCCATTTAGAGCATGCATCCACCGAGGAATCTCAAAGAGCTTAGAGGCTTGCAAGGTAGACTGGCTTATATTAGGAGATTCATCGCAAATCTCTCAGGCCGCTATCAACTGTTCACCCGACTCGTGAAAAAGGGTGCTTCCTTTGTATGGGATCATGCTTGTCAGGAAGCTTATGAGGATATCAAGAGATATCTCACAAAACCTCCAGTCTTAGTGACTCCCACATCAGGGAAACCATTCTTGCTTTATGTGAAAACTATGGACCATTCTCTTGGTGCCCTGCTTGCTCAAAAAGACGACAATGGTCACGAACATGCCATTTATTATCTGAGCAGGACTCTGATAGGGGCGGAATCTCGCTATAATCCTATTGAGAAGGAGTGCTTAGCTCTTGTCTTTGCCGTTCAGAAGATACGACATTATTTTGTCGGCCAAACCATACATGTCATCTCCAGAGTGAATCCTTTGCGTCTTCTCATGACGAAGCCAGGATCATTGAATTCAAGATTAGCTAAATAGGCGCTTCTTTTGTCTCAATACGACATGCTCTTTATCCCTCAAAAGGCGGTTAAAGGCCAGGCCCTCGTAGAGTTCTTGGCTGCTCATCCAGTTCCGGAAAACTCAAAACTTCATGAAGATATTCCAGATGAAGTCTTCGAATCCAATGTAACTTCAGAGGATGAAGTTTGGCAGGTGTTCTTCGATGGAGCATCACGAATAGGCCCTAAAGGCAGGATCATTGCCGGCGTAGGGGTTGTGTTTATCTCTCCACAAAATCACGTCTTTCCTAGAGCATTTTCTCTAACGGAATCATGCTCCAACAATGTGGCAGAATACAATGCTCTACTTATTGGTCTTCAGCTCGCCCACGAAATGGGGGTACGCTACCTTGAAGCTTACGGCGATTCAAAATTGGTTATCAATCAGGTTAAAGGCGAATATGAAGTCCGTCACGAAGACAGTCATCGAAATGGCTAATCTGTTTGATGGCTTGTACATCGGACACGTATCTCGATCTCAGAATACTAAGGCAAATGCTCTTGTTGCATTAGCAACAACGCTAGCCTTGCCAGTCGACACCGAGTATCACCTTACAGTGGCGACTCGACACCTTGTCTGCTCTAAACATATGTTAAGAAGCAGAGAGGTCTATAATATCTCGACGGATCTCGAGCCGAGGATTGGCGATTTTCTTTCATCGACTATGCTCTACATGGTTTACTGTCAGACAATCCTAAAGAAGCGGCATCTATCAGACGAAGGTCTCTCCGTTTTTACTATGATCCAACTCTAAAGACACTTTACCGTCGTTCATATGACGGTGTCCTCCTCCGTTGCCTTTCTAATTCAGAGGCACATGAAGTGCTTAAAGAAGCACACGACGGCATATGCAGAGCGCATCAGTCAGGTCCAAAACTTAAAGACAGATTGCATAAGCATGGATATTATTGGCCAACCATGATAGCCGTCGCCATCCAGTATGCGCGAAGGTGTAAAGCATGCCAAATTCATGCGAACTTCATACACCAGCCTCCAGAGTTGCTCCACCTAACTGTTGCTTCATGGCCATTTGAAGCATGGGGAATCGATGTCGTAGGGCCAATCAGCCCCTCTTCGACAAAAGGACACCGGTTTATCCTGGCAATAACCGATTACTTTTCAAAGTGGGCGGAAGCTATACCACTGGTTGAAGTCAAAACTTCTAACGTGATTAATTTCATCAAACACCATGTCATCCATGGATTCGGTGTCCCTAGGCGGATCATCCATGATAACGGTCCCCAATTTGCAAGTCAGGTGTTCTATCGGTTCTGCGATAAATACCGAATTCAGAATGTGGCTTTAACTGCTTATAATCCCGCCGCTAATGGTTTGGCGGAAGCATTCAACAAAACAATCATCAAGTTACTCAAAAAGTTCGTCTCCTCGAATAAGCGAGATTGGAATGAGAAGCTTAGTGAATGTCTTTGGGCCTACCGAACCACGGTTCGGACCCCGACATGCAATACGCCTTTTTTCCTGGTATACGGGTGTGAAGCAGTCATACCGTTGAAAATTCAGATGCCGTCATTACGAGTCGCTCTAATGACTAAGATCACATCAGAGGACAATGATCGGTTGCGTATTCAAGAGCTCGAAGCCCTAGATGAGAGGCGGTTACAAGCTCAGCAGCGCATTGAGTTGTATCAAGCTCTGATCTCAAAAGCTTTCAATAAGAAGGTCAAGCAAAAAGTCTTCCATAAAGGAGATTTGGTTCAGAAAGGAGATTTGGTTTTAGCCGTCAGACGACCAATGATCATGACTCACAAAACCAAAGGCAAATTTCAGCCCAAATAGGAGGGATCGTTTGTAATAGAAACAGTCTATTCAAACTGAGCATATCGCCTTATGACTTCAGATGGTGATTTACTCATGATGCCGATCAATGACAAGTTCTTAAAGAAGTATTATCCTTGATTAAGGATCCTTCTCATGATCAAGTTAACATTACACCTCTGATCAAGACCTTCAAATCCAAGATATGCAGCCTCTCTTCCTCCAAATGAGATCATACAACCATAAACCAGTAGGAAGCTGACCATACACTGGTTGTCTCAAAGAAGAATCAAGGTTACACATGCACTAACCAAATGATCTAACACCTTCAACGGTTAAGGATAGAGGAAAATGTTGGCCTTTAAGCCCAACATAAGTCCTCGAGAACTCATCATGCTGAGGGGAATAGCATGGCTAGCCCGACTCAAACGGTAGTTGGTAAAGGCATATCAAACCCGTTGACAGCTGAGGATTTGCTAAAAATCCTAAGGGACCTGTTCCCATTTGATTCCCTCTCTAAAATCACTTACCAATTCTCATCCATAGAATGGTAAGACCACATATGAAGAATGACAAATCCATTCAAATTACTGCTATGTTTAACATTACACTTCTGGCATCCATTTCGCTGTTAAGTTAACATTAAACCTATGACAGTGATCTCCTCGTTTCTCTCAGTGAGAACGAGACCTTTTCATGCTATGTTTAACACTACACCTCTGGCATCCATTTCGCTGTTAAGTTAACATTAAACCTATGACAGTGATCTCCTCGTTTCTCTCAGTGAGAACGAGACCTTTTCATGCTATGTTTAACACTACACCTCTGGCATATCTTTTTGTCAAGTTAACATTACACCTCTGACAAATTACTTTCCGAATTCCTACAAAGTTCTTTTTGTCACGTTAACATTACACATCTGACATATGATCTTTTATGGGATTCATTTCTACAAAGTTCTTTTTGTCACGTTAACATTACACATCTGACATATGATCTTTTATGGGATTCATTTCCTAACTCCCCAGTGAGTTTCTGATTCCCACTCAGTCTTTAGTGGACTTCTTTGGTTGTCACGTTAACAATATACCTCTGACAATTTCTTCCAAGTCCCATCCAAATTTTGAGCTTGGTGGCTTCTCAATCGGTTATGTCATTGCGACCTCTGAACCGGCAGATAGCAAAGTCTTATCTTTCAGTCCGACAATGACTATTTCTTTGTCATCATACGACAAAATTTTGAGCTTGGTGACATCTTAATCGGTTACGTCATTGCGACCTCTGAACCGGCAGATAACCAAGTCTCATCTTTTTAGTCCAGTAAGGACTATTTTCTCAAATGGCTGCAATACAACTTGAAAGCGAGAATTCAGAAGATAAAACAAGTTGGAAATGCAACGGCGGAGTCAAAATAAAATCACTTTTTATTGATTCCAAAAGAGAGATACATGAATGCACAGATTACAAGCTACGAAGGCGCTTCATAGGACTTGATCCGTTCTTCAAGAGTGGCCAGCCTAGTCTTCCTCTCTTCAGCAGCCCTGATAAGCGTCTGCGACCTCAACTCGGCCTCATTAAAGCTCACCGTCTGGGCCAAGCGAGCTTCAATTTCAATCAAGATTGCCCTCTGTGCTAGCTCCTGCCGCAAGACTTCATCATTCTGGGCCTTAAGCCGCTCGAGCCGAGTAGTCTCTTCAAGACACACTGGTTCAGCCTTGGACAAAAGGAGATTAGCCTTCCTGATCATTTCCTTGGCCTTTTCAATTTTATCCTCAGCGTTAAGAAGAGCACTGCTAGAAGCGTCTATGGCATCCCCGAGCTCTATTTTCCTTATCTCCAAGGATTTCAAATCAGAAGAAATTGCCTTAGCAGCTTCTTGAGCAGCGAGATGAGCTTCATGCATCTGAGCAATAAGATGTGCAAGCTGTTCGTTAACTGAAGACTCCATATCTGAATGGCTAAGACGGCGCCATTCGTCCACATCCCTCTCGAGTCTGTCCACCAGAAGCTCCAATGTAGCGGCCTGCTCATTACCTCCAAAGTCCCGGATACTGTCAATGCTTCGGGAGAGGACCACCTTTAAAGCAGAGAATGAGGTAGTCGAGCCCTTCAAGACCAAAGCAATAGATCGCTTCAAGCTCTTATAAAAGCTGTCGACTAACTCAGCCACGAATTCGTTCTCGGCCTTAATTACTCCTGGCAAACGAGCAGCCCCTGAAGACAGAGTTTCCACTGGCTTCACTGGCATAACTATGGAGGCACTGGCTGCAGCAACATGAGGGGTCGTCGGTGATCTCGGAGGAGTCCTCATTGAAACCATTCGTCGGTGATCTCGGAGGAGTCCTCATTGAAACCAGTACACTAGCCACAACTGAGGTAGGACTAGTGACTATTTCCGGGAGAGCTGGCTCAACCACCAATGTTGGAGAAGTAGGACTGGTAATCACCTTCAGCTCCGCGCTTGGCAAGATAGGCGGCACTGGCGAAACCGATGGCATCTCACTCACCGATATAGTTTGAAGTGAGGTTGATTCCATGACTACCGTTCCCTCAATTTCATTTCCTCTGGCTGGTTCAGGCTGATAAGAGGGCAACCCGTGATACAAAGCATCCAACTCAGCAGCATCCGCCGCGGTCGAAGTACTTACTTCACCCGTGGTTCCCTCAGGCCCTCTTGAAGTCGATGTACCCAGAGGCGGAACACCTACATCAAGACTTTGTTTAAGCAAGGCATAATAAATAGCAGGAGTCAAAAGGTCAAAACACTACCAAAAGATGATGTCGCCTCAATCGTCTTAACGGCAGCATCAGTCCCTGCAGGCTCCATCGTAAAATCTTTGGCAGAATCAACACGAATGGCCGGTCCACCTTCACTTGCCGAACCCTCCGTGGTCCACCCAAAAGAGCTAGAGGTTACGGGACTTCCTTTTGAAGTCCTAGCACCCGAAGGATCTACATCAGCCGCATCACCTTCAGACTCTTCGAGACGGCGAAATAGCCAGCTTCATCGCCTTCTCTATAAGTGAACATGGGATCATAATGCTCCCCCTGTTCTCCGGCAGCCTCAGCTCTCGGGCTTCTCACCGCCTCAATTCCTGAATCATAAAGTAAGCAATGAGCCATATGGAACGCACAAGAAGTATATTACAAGAACAGAGCTGATCTTACCTGGGTCCGGAGCAGCTTTACCAGTAGTCTGCCTAGGAGCCGACAACCTAATGACTAATGGAGCAGGAAGAGGAGGCACTGCAGATGATTCGCCCTCTGCAATAACCGTAGGAGCGTAGCGACGAGGCTTCTTCACTACCCTCTTCCTACGAGATCCACCTTCCGCTTTCGCTTGAAGTGGACGTCAAGATCTTCCTCCACTTCTTCCACATCAATATGTTCCATGGGGGCCGTGCCTACCCCACCAGAAGCAGTTGTTGGAGCCTCAGCACCTGTATCCGTTTCAAAGCGAGGACTTCCTGCATCCGAGGCTTCGCTATCATCAACAACAATAAATTCCCCGAGGCCTGGAACGCGGACCCTCTTACCCTCGCTCTTCTCAGTGACCTTCCGCTTCAGCCGCTGAGAGATTAACTTCACACCAAAGGAATTAATAGAAAATCCAGTGGGTGTGGAGTTCGAAGTTCCATACCACTGGCAGAATTCCAGGGTCGTCAGAAGGTTCGGAGTCCTTAGCGGCATGCACAGTCGCGCCTCAGTACAGCCAGCAATGAAGAACCGCCAGGCACGAGCTCTATCGATGAGACTCCCCAAGAAGGCCAGACTGTTGTTTGGATTGCCTACATACAGTTGGTCATACCCAAACTGGCGGGCAAACCGACTCAGAACATAGGGCTCCAGGTAACAGGTGTCCCCACTTCTATATAACAAGTGTGATGGCCGGATGCTAACCAGCCACTCGAAGATTCCCCGACTCAATGACGTCTGCCCTTCTTCCACATCCTTGAATTCTTCACCATAGCCCGCATCGCGAATGTAGGGGAAGCATCGGAAAAGGCTATAGACGTCATGACGACACAGCAGCTTACGGTCCGCAACCACATAAGTCCGTGACCACGAACACCCCTCGAATCGACGGAGAAGCGCCATGCGAACACCTTCTGGGGGCTCCTCTCCGGCTTGGATAATGGAAGGGCAGTGAAGGGCGAACACGCCATCAAATAAGTATATGGCAGACCTATTCTGGGGTTTGGCCCGTCGCGAGGCAAGATTGTCCCCCTTTCCCCGCTTCGTTGTTGGTGGCCGACAGAAAGCCTCCGTCAATCCACGAAGGCCTCTTTGAATACAACACACCATGGCTGGAAGAATTCCAAGAGAACGACCATGGACTAGACGAACGGCAGGCAATAAAACAGTCGGATGAATGACATCGCCAGACGAGGACGGCACCACACATCTCTTCAACCAGACCGTTAGAAAACCAGCCAGAAGTGCCTTCCGGGACGTCGGTCGACGAGCTTGGTGGTGGAAACTTCGAAGAATATCGCCTTTCTCATAGGGTCCGTCATCTTCTTCCAGAATTAGATCCCCTTGAGAGTGCTCTTGCATCCGGCGAAAGATGTCTTCATCTGCAACTCCACCATGAGCCGCTTCAGGAGTACCTTCCAAGTCGGGGAATAAATAATTTCCCCAGCTCTTCAAACTGCATGAAGCTCCCTTACTGCTCCCATGCGTGCTGGAGCAAATGTAGAAGTGGCACATCAACTCCCGGTAGGTCTCAAACAAAGCGGGCTCCTGCTTCTCCAGAAGTGCCAATTCCGCCTCGCACGGGAAATATTCTTCATATGGGAAAGACCCCAAAGGCAGAGCAGAGACTTCCCACATCTCGTGCAGAGCCATACCCAATTCGCCAACAGTGGTGAAGAAGGTCCCTGTAGCCGGGCAGTATAACTCAAAGATGCGTAGAAGTTCGCTACGCTCATCTGAATACCATAACAGGTCACCTTGACGGCCTCATAAAGCCCCAGTCTCTCCAGATCCTCCTCAAAATGAGCAAGGACATATAGAGTCAAGTCCCTCCACCATGCCTTGGGAGGGTGAATCTATCCCAGAGTCCTGAAATCAGTGGCTGGATAATTGTCACAAACTTTAAAGAATTGATTTCCAAAGGTCTGAGCCACCGCGGGGTTTTCTCCCACGGGATGTCTGGAAGTACGTTCTCAGGATGAAGACCCAATATGCAGCAAGGAGGACCTGTCCTTGTGTAACCGGGAGACAGAATTATCAACTTCCCTACGTGAACGGAGTCAGTAGTCCGAGTTACTTGCCACTGCATTTTTCGAGCCCTCATCACGCATTGAAAGGACAAGGGAAAATGCCGCTTGCTAGATGGGAGATAGTACTTCTCACCATCCAATTTAAAAATCCACTGCCCTTCTTCGGCTAGCAGCTGGTGATCGTTGTCTGGCGTTGCATCTCCGAACATGAAGCCGGGTTTTCGATAGATTCTTCGGTCGGAATCTTCAAGGGGAGCAGAAGTTAAGATGCTCCTCATGGTGCGCTGATCCCCACCATGAATAAGTGCATCCCGCGCAGGAGCGCTTCGCTCGCTGAACAGTGAAGCCTGCCCTTGAAACTGCAGGCTGACGTTGCCATCTAGCCTCCTGGCTGTGCCAAAGAGACTGTTCAGAGGACCAGGACTATAGTGCACTGCAAGAACAAGGAGAAACTATGATTAGTTCATCAGCTAAACAAGAGCTAAAACAAGAATCCAATTCTTGTTAAGGCATAGCCTCGCTCTCCGAGCGAAGCTGGCCCAATGATAGCTTCGCCTCAAAGCTTAGCTTCGCAGCTGCAGCGTAACTCCGCATTCCACACGAGAGCAAGATGCAGAAAATATCCAAGTGTTAGCTTCGCTCTGAAAGCTTGACCTCGAACAACAGAATGCGATAAAGCCCCAGCGGCTAACTTCGTCAGAAGGGTATTATTGCCTAAAGATTATTTTAAGGGCATTAAGGTCCTTTTCAGTTACACTCCAAAGGCTAGCTTCGCACCCTGCCATTTGATAGGATGTGAACCGCTTAAGGGATAGTTTCGCCCGGAAGCTTGAAGAAGAGACCCTTCGGTTCTTAAAATTCCCAATTCAGGGAATTGAACTCCCTAAGATCACGAGATCATGATTGATCGCTCTGGATTCATCAAAAGATAACCAGAAATTGGCTTTAAAAGAGAGATAAAAATCTCTGATCAAAAGGGAAAGATCCCTACCGGCGATAGGTCGTTCGATGACCGGAGGAGGAGAGGGTCCCTCCGTCGTAGAGGTTGCTACCTCTTTTCCTGCTCGTCTTTTGGGAGCCATTGGAGAACTGAAGAAGTTCTTAAATTCTCAAACAAAGGAGGAAGAAGAAGAAAAGAGTCAAGGGTGCTCTGAAAATTCAAAGAGAAGTGGTGCCTTCTCTTTCAGCCCGATCAGGCTTTTATAGGCTGATGATTGCCTAAATGTCGCCTCCTCGAAAGGAGCGCAGACAGTTGTTTCAAATTAATTTGAAACGGCGCCTAAAGCGCCTTCCCGAGAAGCGTTAACTTCAGCCCCGCTAAGGGCTAACTCCGTCATGAGTCTAGCGTTGACTTAGTGCAACGCTTGAATAATTTCGCTGAGAAATGTGCCTTAACTCCGCTAAAAGCACATCTCTAACTTCGCGGAAATTTCATGCTAGCTTCGCCAGAAACTGGCTCCTGACTTATTTGGAAATTTGTCTTCAGCTTCGCCGGAAGCTTAGCTCGGCTAAAAGTTCTCATTTCCTCCTAGGGAAAAGACTTGCAAAGCAGATTAGCGGAAAATAAATTTTATTGATTTAAAAGGGAGATACATTGATACTATTACATCAAGGTTGTCTTTCATGCAACAAAGGCATATAAGTTATCATATCTACTTCCAAGGTGATAAGCTAAATCAACTGGATACGAAAGGCCTTCCTCCTGCACAAGGCCGTAATCCTTCGCATAATGGCAGATTTTGCCATCAAGAAGCTGGATCTTCTTTGATGAAAATTGGCAAAGGACCGATTGCCATCGGAAAGCTGGATCTTCTTTGATGAAAATTGGCAAAAGAAGGATCCGAGACCTTACAGGTGACGCCCGCTTTCCCGAAGTGGATCATCTCGGATAAGCGACTATCAGCCCCTTCTCGAAGTGGATCATCTCGGATAAGCGACTGCCAACCTCTTCTGGGAGCACCCATCAGCTGCCCCAGTTTGTTCCTCATGCTTAGGATTAAAGTTTCAACCAGAAGATCAAGAGGCAAGTCTCTGGTCTCTTTCATCACTGGCGGGCACAGTTCACTGCAATACAACTGGAAACAGGTTAGCAGTAAATCAAAGGAAAATGCAAGCATGATATGCTAAGTCAAGTTCTTTGGACGATGCAATTTATATCCGATCCAGTTGCATTTTAAGGATCTATTTCAGTTAAAAAAGCAAAAGATAGCCTCGCTTGCACAGTGATGATGGGCTAGCTCAGCATAAGCCAAGTCCTAGCCTCGCCTATATGGCTAAGCCAGACTGATCCAGAGGGACGCATTCTTGACCCCACCTATATGGCAAGACTGGCTCAACCTTGAAGAGACTAAGTCCCAATTCTTGCCTATGTGGCGAACTTAACAGGAAAGCATGCAATGATCTTTCTTTGATCAAGTAAAAATGATAGCTTCACCGGGAAGCTGGGAAATAGGGCTGAAGCTATTCTCTGCAAATCAGTCAGATACAAAATGAAAGACAAGGGAAATCAATCCCTGAGGCAGCTTATAAAGCTAAATTAAGGGAGATAAACTCCCTAAAGTCATTTGTCTATTGGTAAAGTCTCTGGATGACCGAGACTCACCAGTTTAGAGATCTGATTATCTTTTTCTAAACAGCCAAGAGGAGTCATGAACAGACTGCTTCTTTGCAGAGGACCTCAAGTGTCCTATTTATAGGCCTCATGATGAGGACATCACGCAGTTCCCATTTATCTTTTCATGCCTTAGCTTATTCATGGGATTTAATATTTTGTTTCAGCTTTATTTGAGTAGGTGTTTTAGTTCTATTTGTATTCCTTTGTGGGCGTTTAGTACCACATCGGTTATTTCCCAGTATTCCTCTTTTTGTAAAGCCTATATAAGGCCCCCTAGACTATCTTGTTGCAACTAATGAATGAATGAATGATTAAAACTTTTCCTCAAATTATTGTGTTAAATTCTTGAGTTCTGCTCTCGAGTTTAGGGTGAGAAGCCCGTGCAAGGGGTGGAAACCCAACTTTTATCTTTTCCTCAGTTTAAACCTCGGTTACGATTTGAAGGTGATTGCGATCCAGGTGGTTTTACATCATTTTGGTATCAGAGCACCGGTTTTCAATCCCCTTCAAAACTTGTCTTTTTCAAAAATTTTCCAATCTCCCAAACCCTAGATCTACAACAACTCCAGATTTAGATCTATTAAAAAAAAAAATTTTTTTACACTGTTCAAAAAAAGAAAAAAATATACAGTGAAAAAAAAATCAAAATCCCTGAAATTTGCAATCTCCACTGTTCATCGTCTCCCACCACCCGCCGCCATCGATTCCCGTCGCCTTCGACTACGCCATCGTCGACAGCCTTCCGACCGCCAACTTCACCTCATCTCACCACCACCACGCCGCCGCCGCCACCTCCGTCAAAAAGACCCGTCGCCAGAACCTGTCGAAGCTTCGCCACCTTCAGCGAAGTCTCACCAGCAGATCCGCAACTTCACCGAGCCTCGTCGGGGCTTCCTGTACCTAGATCGGAGTCTCTGAACGCCTCTCCAACCGATCACCTCTTCTCAGAGGTCACCTCCGCCTCTGGTTTACACCAACGCCCACCAAAATCCATCGTCATCAACTTCAACCCCACCCAGACCCATCGATTTCATATCGAGAATTGATTTGGGTCTCGAGTCGTCGGAATTTAGTTCGCTGCCGTCGCGTCCTAGCCGAGGTCTGTCGCCGTCGGAATCCACTCCATCGACCTAATCGTCAACGCTCCCAGATCCCCGTGTCGCGCCACCGCCATCTGCCCTTTGTCGGTGACACAAGCTCCATCGTCGACCTCTGCCCGGCTACGTCATCATCGCCGTCGCCGTCGCCGCTGATCCCCCTTGCCCTAGTCGACAACAAAGGGAAGAAAAGAGCTGATCGGGATCTCGTTGCCGTCGTCGTCTCCTCCGATCTCAGACGACTTCACCGCCGACATCACCTCGCTGCCGCCGTCTCTCGTCGCCCGTCCCCTGCCCTAGCTGCGGGAGCGACTGAAGGAGTCGGGTGTCGGGTGAGAGTTTCGCCAACACCCGCCCGGCCTTTAAAAGAGGCGAGCCCGGTCTGAGCCCGGTCTGAGTTGGATCCAAGCTGAGCAGATCAAGCCCTGAACCGGGTCTAGTTCAACGAGAATTCAAACCAGATCAAGTCTGGTTCAGTTCAGTTCAGATACAAATTATATCTTCCGGAGCCGTTCAGGACTCGTTTCAAGTCCGAATTGATCCGTTCTTGAGGTAGTGGATTCGTGACGACCAGTACTACGCGCCTACAGCAGTCTCATTCCGGTTTGAGTTACGGTCGCCTCCCCAGGTTCAGCTCAGCGCGCCAGAGTTTGTTCCTGCCCAGGTTAAAGCCTGATTGGCTCCATTCTCGAGGTGATATCATAACTTGATCTAAGTTGTTAACTGTTAATTACTTGCAACTACTACACGGATTGCTATAATTTGTTGGTAGAAATGCTATTTGCTTCGATCTAGTGGTTGCATCTTTTCATCATTTTAGGAATGTATTTTATTTACATTTAAAGCTTAAACTTTAGGGAATTTTTTTGTTTAGTGCATGCATTTAGTTTAACCGACTTTAGGGCTCTCCATTGCATCTGCTTGCTTGCTTGAGTCATCATGACTAATCAGCATGATAGGGACTCACACTTAGACCAGCTACACAGTCTCCATCAGGGTCATATGTCCGTTCATGAGTACATTACCATATTTAAGGACTTAACCCATCGCAGTGAAGTGAGAGAGCACCCTTCTGAGACTCTAACTAGGTTTATTTAGGGTTTACGGCCTAAAATAAAACGTGCTATGATTACTGGCCCCTATGACTTAGACACCGTTGAAGATGCTTTTGAAGTTGCATTAAAATTAGATTTGACTTTCAAAACGCTAATCAATGCCAAGGTCAAATGTTCTAACTGTAAGGGCTATGGACATTATCATTATCAGTGCCCCTCGGAGAGTCAACCTGTTAGAACTGTGTCCACTGATGAAGTTGACGAATCGAAGCCTGTTAAGGATGACCAAGTTTCTTCTAAAATTGTTAATATAATTGAAGACATGGCAGTTGATTCTGTCACACAAATTATTGGTGAAATTCATAAGTCTTCTGATAATGCCAATGATGACGTGGACGAGACAGTTGAACCTAATATACCCACTGTGCCTAATCAGCTAGTCGAGTCTCCTTGTGTTGAACCTAGTTTTATGGTTATTCCTATTAATTCATCTTTTGGGGAGTCACCTGAATTTCTTGCCAAGGTCCAACAAATGGTTTCTAATACTTCTTTTTCGGGTTGTTTAGAGTTTGTGCCCGAGTCCCGTGTACCTCCCTTGTTAGATGAAAGTCCTTCTAGGCATATTATATCTCTCGTTCTCCCATCGTTAGGAGCTATGCTTAGAATACCTACTGCTTTGCATCTGCCTGTTGCACATATTGATGATATCACTAGGCTGATAGCAATTTGCAATAACACCTACAAATTTGCTGCATACCCATATAGTATTTTGCAGGAATTTACAGTTGATGATAGGGTGATGGTTACGAGTCACTCTGAGGCCACGAGAAAGTTGCACGCTTGGTGTGAAGATTTCGAAATGACTCTGAAGAGGATTGCCATACATTACTTACGAGTTGGATAGCCCGTGGGATCCTGGTATCAGCTCCGTTTTCAGCCAGGATGATGCACATCGCTCTACTCTCTGTTCCTTGATCGTGCTGCTATCTTCCACCACCGATCTGTCATGGAGACCAGCTCCTCCTCTGACACCATGGTCTCGACATGATGTTCCCATGCTGTTGCCACGACCACCACCTTGGCCTGATTGAGATGCTTCGTGAGGAGAGTCCTCATTCGACAGGGTCGAGTTCCTCCCACTCCGAGGGAATTGATGAGGACATCACGCAGTTCCCATTTATCTTTTCATGCCTTAGCTTATTCATGGGATTTAATATTTTGTTTCAGCTTTATTTGAGTAGGTGTTTTAGTTCTATTTGTATTCCTTTGTGGGCGTTTAGTACCACATCGGTTATTTCCCAGTATTCCTCTTTTTGTAAAGCCTATATAAGGCCCCCTAGACTATCTTGTTGCAACTAATGAATGAATGAATGATTAAAACTTTTCCTCAAATTATTGTGTTAAATTCTTGAGTTCTGCTCTCGAGTTTAGGGTGAGAAGCCCGTGCAAGGGTGGAAACCCAACTTTTATCTTTTCCTCAGTTTAAACCTTGGTTACGATTTGAAGGTGATTGCGATCCAGGTGGTTTTACATCACCTCATGGCCTGATCGCACCGCCGCTGCTTCAAGCTTAGAAGCGCGAGCGAATTTAAGGCATTTATTGAGCCTTGAGAAAGGGAATAGTCTCCCTTGGAATTGCACGAGGAAGCAATGATCTCCCTCGTTAATGCAAGAGAGGTCATTCTAACCTCGAAAAAGGAGCAATCCTTCTCGAAACTATCCAAAAGGTAGTTGACCTCGGGAAAGGAACGACGTTCCAAGACCAACTTGAAGCGAATCTACTTTGGGAGGTTCGAACGCGGAGCTACTCAGACGCGAATCTACCCAGAGTCGCGAATCTACACGATTCCTCGACGAACTTATTCTAATCCGGAAGCAGGATTGAAAGCGAAGCTGAACTCAACCACCATAGCGACGTTCGTACTTCACATATTATCAATCAAAGCAATTCAAAGTATTTCGAAGCCTGAACTATTCCATTGCAGACTTTCAAAAACTTTGAAGGGGTCTTGTTGACACTCTAAAAAAGACAAAATTCCTGACTGGCCTGAACAATGTCTAAACTTATTGACATTTACAAAAGATAAGTGACAGACAAGCTGACGACCAGTTCTGTACCTATCTCCGAGGGACAAATCAGCAACTTGGACTCTACTGATCCAGTGAAGCAGACAGTGAGCCCAGATTGTCTTTGAAGAGACCTAAGCAGGTCTAAGATGCTGAGTTAGCTCAATACTTAGCATCACATGAGCCCAAGATGATAGCCTCGCCTGAGAGGTTAAGTTTGTCCAACTTCGCCTTGAAGCTGTTCAAAGCTCTATCAGTGAGCTAACTTACAGCTTCGCCTGAAGTGCTCAGTTAACTCCGCAGAGAGTTAGCTTCGCTCAAAGTCATACGCAACCGCGCAGAAGGATGGTAGCTTCGCCACAGATGTTTATCCAGCTCCGCTGAAGAGCTTTCTTCTGACTTCGCCAGATGCTCTTTCCAGCTCCGCTGTGAGCTCAATGCGGCAGCTCCGCTGCGGGTCTTTTATGGTCACCTTTGACCAATCAAATCTCCAGATGAGATCAAATCTTCAAGATCAAATCTAATCAAGATCAAATCTGAGATCAAATTTGGCAGCTGCCTGCCATAATCACTTGACTCTCCTAGAACAAGTAAGAAGATCAGGGGAGATCTTTTAATTATTTGAAAAGAATCAAAACAGATCAGGAGATTGACGCTACCTGCTATTCCTAACTTCGCAGAAGCTGATCCTAGCCTCGCAGCAAGGCTACTTTCTAGATTTAAACAGGTTGACTCAATCTGTTTATAGATTTTCAAGGGACAATTATACCCCTGCTCTCCCTATAAATAGCCCACCATGGGTACACGGAGAGAGAGAGCACGCAAGAGGCGCGTAAACACACGCACAGAGAGAGAGAGAGAGAGACGGCTAAACAGAGATCTATTCTCTTGCTTCCAAGAATTCAGAGAATTCAGAGAACTGCTTCTCTAATCAGGGTGCTGATACCCTAAGATCTTCCTCCCTCTCAAGGAATCTCCGGAAGCAGGCGAGAAGGAATTCTCAAGTGGAGGCAGTTTGAGAAGTAACAAGAGGGTTCTATCAACCTTCTGTTCTCCGATTCCCCAAACTAGGCGAGAAGGGAATCCCATCGATCGCATCGTCAAAGGGACAAAGTGGTCGCGCGCTGACCAGACTCCTATCGGCACACTTCTCCAGAATCTCAGAGGAGATCTACTTGTAATCTTTTTAGAATACTTGTAATTTAGCTCCTCGACTATTTTTTTTTGTAAGTTTTTCCCTTTGCAAATCAATGGAAAACAAACAAGAGAATTTCACATCAGTTCAGTGCATCAATGTCGTTAGATATACCCCAGCTCAGCCTAACTAAACTGATGACTGGCGTAGGAGTGCAATCTTTCACACTTAGATGAAATTGGTGATAAAAACTGTAAAATCATTGTTGATAGTGGGAGTTGCATTAATACTGTGTCTTCCAGGCTAGTCTCCACGATAGGCTTGGAAGTGGTTTCCCACCCTTGTCCTTACAGAGTCTCTTGGGTTAACACAACGTCAATTAAAGTGAACGAGAGATGCCTTGTACCGGTGCAGTTTGCAACATACAAGGATAAGATTTGGTGTGACATGCTAGCTGGGTACTATGAGTCATATGATTCTTGGAAGACCTTGGTTGTTTGACTTAGGTGTCACCTTGAGGGGAAAGTCTAATACTTGTACCTTTACTCATAAAAGACAAAAGATTAAATTGATCTCAAGTCAATCAAAGACCGGGAGAACAGAGAACAAACCTATCGCACCAGAAGGAAAAAAGGGGCTCAACTTGATTAGCCCTAAGGAGTCCAAAAGGGAGGTAGTGTAGGGTAATTGACCTAGACATTGAGTCTTAGGACACAACAACATGGGTGTCTGAGTTAGCTACATCATTTGCATACCATATTCATAAACTGCATAAAGAGATCAACACTCCAATTCAGAAGAGAAATGCAAACTATAAAGCTTATGCAGATTTGTTTAAAAGAACTCGAGACGTTAACGTAGGAGACTATGTAATGGTTCAGATTCATCCAATACAGTATCCCTCTTGTATTTTGAAGAAATTGCATGGCCCTTTCAAAATTCTGAGAATGATTAATTCTAATGCATATATAGTCGATCTTTCACCTGATTATGGTACTCGTCCTTCTGTTAATATTAAAGATCTGATTGCTTGTAAAGGCCCAATATTTTCTGATAAATCTTTGTTGAATAAATCTTTTCATGAGCCTACTTTTGAGAGACTCCTTACCCGCACTTCCCCAAAGAAAGCCCAATCACACAATACAACAAATTGATGAAATTATTAATGATCAGATTGTTTCTACTAGAGATGGTGGTTACCAAAGTTTCTAGTTCATTGAAAATGACTATCTGATTCTGTGAATTCTTGGATTGATTCAGTAGAGCTCCAACGGTTGGATCCAGATCATCTAGAGCACTGCGAGAGCCGAGAAGGCTTACACTCGACAGGGTCAAGTTTTATCCAATCCAAGGAGAATCATGGGGACATCGGTTCAGGACTTCGGACCTACACTGGGAGGTGTCATCGTATTTCATCGTTATGGTTCGAGTAGGACATGTGGACTTGAGTTAGAACGGACCACTTATTCTAGCTACTTCTATTTGTTTCTAGTTGTTTTATTTAGTTTTGGTTATTTAGTCCCATATTGTTTGTAGTGGGATTTCTTCTTTTGTTGTAGGCCTATATAAGCCAAAGACTTTTGTTGCATTAATCAGTTTTTGGATGAATTATAATTGCTTTGAAAAACTTGTAGCCAGTGTGCTTGGGTGAGAAACCCTAGGGAGAGATTCCTAAATTGTGTTTGTTTCCCATCACTCCAACTTTCCGAGTGGTTCTTCCTATTCCTTCCCATTAAAACCGGGCAGAGAAGTCCGAGTTTCTAGATTTTTAGCCAAGGAAGGTTTATACCTGCTGTGTTTCATGAGTCCTTGAGGGTCTGGATGTCTTTAGATGATCCCTTTTGGGACTTCAAAATTGATTAAAAAAATATTGTTTTTCAAATTAGTTTGAGCTGTGTGTTCCTGTGATGATGACAAGTATGCCTAAATCTGAGCTTCTCATAACTTTCTGTACCACCATCAGAATTCTCTCTACAAGTAGTGCGGGCATCAATTCGTTCACCATCATGGTTAATTTAAGAACCACAGTCTTGTACTCCCCTATCTCCAAATTACCCATGTTGTGATACGAAGGTAGATTCTCTCTTGAAGTTGAAGCCTCCCAATATAAGAGGATTTTGTGGACCTTCAGAAAATACTTGTCAGCAAATGATATATTTCGAGCAAGGATGCGGTTATCAAATGATGTCTCGGGTATGCGGTGCATTATCCCGCTTTCACTTATTAGTTGTTGGACTTGAAGCATTCTGAGTTAAGTGTGTCTCCTTGCCCGTACCTGCAAGGTAATTATCCTTTCCTTTTTCACTGTTTCACCATTCAACCTCCTATGAGTAATTTTACTCGAAACAATCTCGATAAACAGGCTTGCCTTTTTTCCTTCAATTATATCTCCATAAACCCACTAAGAAATCAGTCTAGCCAATCACAAACTCCTTTTTCTGCCCTCCCCTGGCCTATGATTTCCCCTGGGATCTATTCAATTCAATAAATCACCAAAAGTGAACTTAACTTGAGTTCAAAGGCATAGGGATGACATGGTTCCATCAGTAGTTGGGGTCAACGATGAGATAGTGAGACACAATTGCAAGGAACATTACAGGAATCTCATACAATGGGTTGACATGAAGTCAACTAGGGTACAACTAACTAATCCTGTAAATTTATCCTGGAAAATTTTTACCTTTGTTTATGTTTAACTTTATAATTAATACTAAGAAACCCTTGGATTTGACTGTGATGTCCTTTTATTTGTATATTCTGATGTCCTTCTATGTGCCTATCTGCTATGTAAGATTAGCCGACCCTCATTTCTTTTTCCTTTTCCCTGCAGAATCTATTGTTTCGAGGTCTGGGCATCACATGAATCAAACTAGTGATTTCCCTCAATAGGAGGAAATAAAGTATTGCTCAAGTTTATGATTTTGTAATGTCAAACCACTTTTAGCTAAAGGTAAACCCACTACGTTGGTGGTGTGATAAGAATTATATGATAATATCTCTAAATTATGTTAGAATTATGTGGAATAATAAGATTTTCTTATTTGAATAATATTTGCAATTAAGTTATCTGCAAGAAGACGTCTGATAAGTTTTTGGCCGAATCAAACTTACCCTAGTTTAATATACCTCAATCTTGAACTGCTTGTTAGAATGACATACATTATTAGCCTAGACTGTCATGATCTGGGTCAATATACTATATCAAGGCAAATGTGAATAGACCAGATTGTATAGTGGTCAAGTTTGTCCTCAGATAAATGATTAAACAATTTTCAACAGTTTGGTATCCTCTTTGTGATCACGAGAATACACTTTGGATTTAGAGTCAGTTTTTTAGGCTTCTATTTGGGTGTGAAATCACACCTTATGACTTGAGGAAAACCAACATGCATATAGCCACGTTAATAGCCCAGATATTGAGCAGAACTGCAGTTGAAGATGCCACTCCTTGCCATTTGTTTGTGAGACTATTTCTAGTGATGAACTTTATGTATCCTACTAGTGTTTATACCTGTCGGACCTTTCTTGTTACATGAATATCAGATTTGTGGTAAACTGACATTGAAAATCAATGGATGAGTCTTAGTTAGGGGTGAAATGACACTCGAAACAGAGCTAACTGGTTCTTCTTAAAATGCTCAGCAGTTGACCCAAATTGTACGGGTTAAGCACGGTTCGGGTGCAGGCCACTAGAGCAGTACAAAATCGAGGCAAAATCTGAACACTGGGCATGGCCACATATAGCAACTTTTGCTAAAACTGATGTGATTTTTTTCAAAACTTGCTGTGTATGAAACGTATAGAATATTCAGAGATGTCCATAAAATTTCCCAAAAAGAGATTCTGTCATCTAAAGCACTCTTGCTCATTCAGCATGGAACAATCTGATTAGTTCTTTCTCTAAAATGATCCAATGAGTTCTTTGGCTGACAAACTCTAGACCTTTCATCTTTTGAAGCCCACAATTTTGTTACCCCCGGGCTACATATTTCTGGAGTGTAATCGTACCATTTAACAACGAATGCATGAAAGAAATGATCAATTATTAATAAAAAATGTGTCAAAGTATTACAACAACAACAACAGTTACATCACTAGTAATCTAAGCCCGCGTAGAAGTATTACAACAACAGTTATATCACTGGTAATCTAAGCCCTACTTTTCACACCCAAAATCACACCCCACTCCCATGATTGCATTCCCAGTAAATTTGACATTTTGTATCAAGACCGGTGACATTAAAGAGTTGCATTCTTTATGTATTTTTGGGTGTGAATTGTGGGGGTTCTATAGCATCTTAACCTATTTAGAATACTGATCTCATCTATTAATTATGCTGTTACGTCCTATCTCAGTGGTAAAGGGGTGAGGTTGGGTATGAGAGGTTCCCGGTCCAAGAACAGGCTATGATGTTTGTTTAAAACAAAGAAAGGAAAAAGAAAAAGAAAAAAAATTCTGGAGTTAAATAAGGTCACAATTTAAGCTGTTTACTAGAAGAACTGAGTACTTAAATTGTTATTGAGTTATTATTATTGCTTATTTGATGTAATCTTTATTAGATTATTATACTGCTGTTTCACTTTGATGATGGGTTTCACCTTTCTTGGTGGGGATTTCAAAGGCTCTGTTTCCTATTATGCTCTCATTTTTGTTCTTCTCACCTGCAATATATGTGGGCTCCTTGTAATATGCTATTTGTGACATGGAACTGGTAGCAATGCCTCAATGATGTCGACAGGCATCCTGGCTGAAGTTCTGATCCAATCAATGCCAGTCCCTAACTGTTCCACTTTATCATGACTGGTTGTGTTTGAAATCCTAATCTTAACAATTTTTGGTTGAAGCATTTAACAGACTGAACCTAAACTTGACTGATTTTAGCCCGAAGACGAGTTGGTACTGATCTCAAGAATCAGAATTTTACCTTGATCCACCCCTCCTCTAACATGACCTAAACCTGCAAAATGCATCCAATAGCTAAGGACTTTAGAGATAAATGTGCACTAAGAGATGGAAGGTCAATTGGAATGTATTTTTATTATATACTAAAATTCTTTAATATACTTTGTTTCCTAATGACATTTACATTATTTTCAATTTAAATTTAAATTAAATAATTGACAGTGAAGCTTTATTTGACCTAAGCTACAAACTGTACATGTTTAAATAGTTTTTTACTTCAGATATAAGCCTATCAGATGTTCGTGCACTTACTGCCCGGAAAAAAAAAATAAAGAAAGAAGGAGTTGGGGGGGGGGGGGGGGAGAAGAATGGTGCTTAAGCTTTCAAGTTGTTGCCAACTGTTATGTTTTATTCAAAGATGTTGATCTAGAACTTATCTCATGGTTTCTTCTGATACTTGATTACAGTCTGAACTATATAGCTAGATCCGACCTTATGTGATGAGCATCAGGTATGGGTTGCTACTTTATATGGCCAACAGTGGAATTTGATGGGTATTATAATCCCCACCAAACTTGATAGATAACTTGCTGACCTAATGCCTAATAGTGTATGAGTTGCTGTTTTGGATCTTATTCAGTTACGTAATTGGTATGACTTGTGGAAAAACCCAAACTCCATTATCAGCTTAAACTTGTATACATTATAATTATTTTAGTATTGCATAGTTTACATCATATTTTGATCATTTTTAGCTTTTGATTGCAATAATTGGTAATGTTCACATGGGCAGCCCCACATGTAGCTAGGAAAAGTTTGATGGTTGTGATGCTCCTTATGACATTCCTTCACAGACTACTTGTCTAACTCATATTGATTATGGCGGCTTTAGAGACATTACCACTTGCATTATACATTAAAAGATGAATAGGGACTTGGGACTATGAGATTGTGACATTCTGGACAGGCTTTATTCATTTTTGATACGATGCTAATGAGCTGATTCTGACAGGTTGAGGAGGAGATTGGTATCACCTTAAATGCAGAACATATGGTCGACCTCACAGCATTTCTTAACCCAGAAACTGGACAAAAAGTATTTCCATCACCGGTAAGGCGGTAATCATCTTCTTCAGTTTTCTTAGTTCTAGCTAATACTCTATGTGTTCTAATGGAGCAGTAGAGATAAAGCGTCATTTTAGTTTGTGTCATCCAAAAATGTTCTAATCTTTCTAATATACTCATCAATATTTTAATTACTTTAATATGAAAATCTCAATTACAGTCAAGAAGAAGAAAAAGCTCAAATATTGTGATACAAATAGAAAAATATCTTCTCATCAAGAATGTGGGATTCTGTTCTTTTAACTATACTCTTCAAAATTTCAATTATTTGAAGTCAAATCTCTGACCATTTCAGCTATATGTCTCTTTGATCAACATTCATTCACTCTCTGGTTTTCGGCACTTGATTCAACTTGGTTAGACCTGATAATGTAATGTATGCGACTGCTTGTTTCCTTGGATGAATCAAAATAGCTTTTGGTTGGTGCATGTTTCCTGTAACTATTTGATTATACAAAATATATTTGTGCATCTACTTTCATCGTGGGAGGTATGCTTCTTGTTAATTTGATCAACAATATGAACTGCTTCCTGTTTCTGGTGCAGGGTGGTTGTGATGAAGAGCTGAGTCTGTTTCTATACTGTAGTCCTGTCAAGGAGGAGGTTATAACTGCATTGCATGGAAAGGAGATGGGACTTCGTGACATGGTGAGCTGATTAAGGTACATATTGTCCCCTATCATAAGCTTTGGCGCCTTACTGCTGATGTAAAAGCTCTTACTGCAATTGCGCTATACGAAATGGCCAAAAGAGATGGGCTTTTGCCTTAAAGAAATTCACAGCTTACTACCTGAATCAATCTAAAGTTCCACCTTTCTATTATAATTTCTCTATTGATTTTTATGTCAAAACGACAACCATTTCCTTTTATTTTGTTGTCTACTGTATGTTGTTGACTATATATATGCAGAAACCCATGATTTTTCATTAGATAATGAAAGCAAAACACACAGTATATATACAGAACGTTGTATTTTGTTGTCTGTCTCTAGTTATTTCTTCTGCAAGACATGCAGACTTCTAGCATATTACTTTTCTGACAGATTTGTAGGACATATGTGACATATTCTTTATAAGAGAGTGACGAGTAACTCTAATGAGATTTATACGTGGTTTGCTGAAATTACTCCTTGCAAGTTGTTAGCAACACAATGTCATTGAGTAATTGAGCCCCCATCATGAAGCAATATTACATTTTTGTGTGAATATAAAAAAGACCTTCAGTTGAATGTTCTGTTGTTGTTCGGCTATTTATCTTGTATCATGCTTTGGCGATGATATTGACTCGGGAAATTTTTTCTCACTTCACTTCAGAATGTTACCTACCCATAGCTGAGTCCCTTTTTTTTTTTTTTTTAAGATTTTATTGATGGTGAAACTCAAGGACTAGTTGATGGGTAGAGTCACCCCATCGGGACATGTAACAATAGAGTCGCGAGTCCTTTGAATTTAGACACAACTCGCATCAGAAGTTCCCCCATTAGGTTCCACGGCAAATCCGCTCTTATCTACATTTCATTTTATCATGAATTTGACACTAAAACTCGAAGGGTTGATATGCGGTCGATAGAGAACTTGTTAAATCTTGATTGTTCTGAGTACATATTGTGGTTTTAGGCCTTTCTATGCTGATAGAAAAGGATTTGGACGATGGTGATCATGGCTGCAGTGGTGGAGTCGGTTTAAGCTTCCAGTAAATTAGTTACTCTTCCTTATCGTGCATGAAGGTACTCGCATTATAAACATTGACAAAAGAACACAGAAAGTCTGAGTTTTCTTATGTGTGTTTGATCTTCAAAAGACACAGATTACAGCCGTAGAACTAACATATTTACCCAAAGATTTTTTTGCCTTGAAGAATATTCCAACATCACAATCATCCAATTGCTTGTGAAACTTTGCTACGACTAGTCTAGTACAAGTAGTGGTCCCTTGCTCCTATCCCATTACAACACGATGCAATCCAATAAAGGATCCCATCAAACAGTCTGTTGAAAAAGGGAGAAGGCAGGGTGCACATTGTCCCCTTCAGTTGCATGTGTCAAGCTCTCTCTCTCTCTCTTCTTTTCTCCACTCATCCCTTCGAAAGACAATGCAAACAAGAGAAGAAATCCCTTTCAGTTCCAAAGAGAAGAAAGATGCAGTTGAGACCCAAAAGTGATTACGATGGGTTGGCTCTCGTCCCATTATTGTTACTCTTAGTGCCCCACTTGGAGCTGCCTATTGCGGCAAAGGGATCAAAGTACAGACCCACTGCTGAAAGCAGTGGCAGTCCCCGTGTTTTCACAATTTGGATCCTCACCCTTTTTCGCACGGGTCGCTTGTGCCCGATCGTTGTCCCCTTCGCTATCACCTTCCTCTTTGCATATACCCTGGATCCCTTTCGGATCCCCGTGTTCAGACGGCCGAATTGAGAGCTACAATGTCAGTTGTTTTGTTCAGTAACTGGAAGGGCTGCTAATGGATTGAACTGAACTGAACTTACTTGACTCGATCAGTTCCGATGGAAAGCAATGTTCGGTTGATTGTGGACCAGCAAGTAGCGCCAGCAGCGCATCCCTCGTCTCTGACCCATCTGATATCAGGACCGGCGTCTGAGAAGATGTTGATAGAGCCCTGCAGCTCCTTTCCCATCGAAAACCAGTCCTCAAGTAACAAGTCATGTTCTTTGCATTCTCCCCTTTTGCACCGTCAAACCAACTCTCATAAAGACTACCGTATCTACCAAATACAAAGCATAAGAGAGTAGCACATCAGATTAAGTTTTCAAGATTAGTTCATCCCCTCACCTAGTGACCAGCTCTTACAGTTGAGCCAAGTAACTCATTGTACTCTTTCTCAAGGCCGTAGGTTCTCTCATGGCGCTCCCAAGGGGAGATATACAGCCCCGTATCGATTCCTCGAGCCTTTGCAGCGTCTGCGAACTCCTGCACGACATCTCCCTTCCCCTCGTTCCATGGGCTACTCGCGACCGAGTGATAGGTGTTTGAGGCAGAAACCATCATGGTGTTTCGCGGTGAGAATGACCAGCGAAAACCCAGCATCCGCCGTGACATCCACCCACTGCTGAGCATTGAGCCTGGTTGGGTTGAAGAGGGCCGGGTTCCCTTTCCCGGTCCCCCACTCCGAGTAAGTGAAGGTGTTGATGCCGAAATGGAAGAACATGATGAGCTCCCACCGCTGCCATTTCAGCTGCGACGCGGTGGGAGGAAGCGGGAGCGGCGGCCGCGTTGCAACCTGGGACATCGTGAGGTGCAGTTGGTGAAGAAGTAGGACAACCAACCAAAGAAGCATTCTTCTCATACTTCCTATTCTCACCCACTCTCTCCTGTTTGTATGGTACAAGATTGGACACACACACACACATTTTGTCAAGAGACAAAAGTTTTTCTCATGATAAACTTATCATGAAAAACCTTAACCCTATCCTTCGTAATCTTTGCATTTTCGTAAGCCTCATTCCTCAACTCTTCAAGTTGGAAAATTTGTAATTTTCAAAGCGCACCGACTTTGTCTAAATCGAAATTTAGTTGTTTAATAGCCCATAAGGCTCGGTGCTCTAACTCGACAGGAAGGTGGCAAGTCTTTCCAAAGACTAACCTATAAGGAGATATCCTTAGAATCATTTTAAAGACAGTCCTATATGCCCATAAGGCATCTACCAATTTGGTGGACTAGTTTTCGGTTTTGATTCACAGTTTTCTCCAAGATAAGCTTAATTTGTCTATTAAAGACTTCTACCTGCCCACTAGTTTGAGGATGGTAAAGGCGTGGATAACTTATGTGTTACGGCATATTTTCACATATGGGCTTCAAAAGGTCTATTATAAAAATGTGAGCCATTATCACTAATTATTACACGAGGGGTTCCAAAGCGTAAAAAGATGTCTTTTTCAAGAACTTGACAACAACTTTGTTATTGTTTGTCTTACAAAGGATGGCTTCAACCCATTTGGATACATAATCCGCAACCACCAAGATGTACTGATGCCCAATGAACTAGGAAAGGGTCCCATCAAGTGAATGCCCTAAACATCAAGGAGTTTTACTTCTAAAATTGGGTGAAGGGACATCATATTACGTTTCGAAATCCTACCTATCATTTGACTTCTTGTGCACGCTTGTAAAAGTCGAATGCATCTTTAAACAAAGTGGGCCAATATAGCCCACTCTGTAGAATTTTTTCGCCAGTTTTACGGGGACCAAAGTGTCCACCGTATGCAAGTTCATGACAAAAGGTTAGAACACTCTTCACTTCCTCATCAGGAATACATCTCCTAATGATTTGGTCGGAATAATATTTAAAGAGATAAGGTTCCTCCCAAATTAATTATCGGACTTGAGCCAAGAACTGATATACATCTTGTTTTGACTAGTGAAATGGAGTTTGATTTGTGACTAAGTAATTGACTATGCCGGCAAACCATGGTTCCCTAAAGGTAGCCAAGAGTTGTTCATCGGGGAAGTTATTATTGATGATAACTCGTTGGAAGGGGCATTTGGAACACGAGAGAAGTGATCGACGACAGCGTTTTTGACACCCTTTTTATCTCGAATTTCGAGATCAAACTCTTGAAGGAGGAGGATCCAACAAATGAGTCGGGCCTTCGCATCCTTCTTGAGCATTAGGTACGAAGTGCGGAATGGTCGGTGAATATGATGGTTTTGGTTCCAAGTAGGTATTGACGAAATTTTTTCAATGCGAACACTACTAACAAAAATTCCTTCTCGGTTGTAATATAGTTCCATTAGGCATCATTAAGATTCCTACTTGAATAGTAGATCATATGCTGCTTGTTAATGCGTTGTCCTAAGAGATCGCTTATGGCAAAATCGAAAGCGTCGCACATAATCTCAAATGGTTTGGACCAATTCGGGGCAGAAATTATGGGTGCAGTAAGTTTCATTTTGAGCTTCTCTCACGCGTTAGGACATTCATCATCAAAGATGAAGAGCACGTCCTTAGCTAAAAGATTAGTTATGGGTCTAGCAATTTTGCTAAAATCTTTAATGAACCTACGATAGAACCCGGCGTGTCCTAAAAAGGAACGAATGTCTTTTATACACTTGGGTGTGGGAAGCTTGGTTATAACCTCTATCTTCATCTTGTCTACTTCAATCCCTTTTTTTGAAATTCCATGACCTAGGACAATCCCATGTTGTACCATGAAGTGACACTTTCCCAACTTAAAGTCAATTATTTTTCCGTGCATCGCTTGAGGACAAGTTCTAGATTGTGAGGATATTGGTCAAATGAGTCTCCATAAATAGAGAAATCATCTATAAAGATCTCTAAAAATCTTTTGACCATGTCGGAGAATAGGCTTAACATACAACGTTGAAATGTCGCGGGGACATTGCATAGACCGAAAGGCATTCAGTGATAAGTGAAAGTGCCAAATGGATATGTGAACGTTGTTTTCTCCTGGTCTTCCGGAGCAATAGGGATTTGGTTGTACCCCGAGTAACCATCCAAGAAACAGTAATACTTGTGGCCAGCTAGTCGTTCAAGCATTTGATCGATAAATAGAAGAGGAAAATTGTCTTTGCGGGTGGCAGCATTTAATTTTCAATAGTCAATGCAAACTCGAACCTTTGTAGGGAGTCGCGTTTGTACTAACTCTAGGTTTTCATTCTCTACCATGGTAAAATCAAATTTCTTAGGGACCGCATGGACTGGGCTGACCCATTGACTATCAGAAATGGGATAAATTATCCCATTATGTAAGAGTTTTACTATTTTAGATCGAATGATCTCTTGCATAATAGGGTTTAACCTGCGCTGCGGGTCCCTCTTTGGTTTTACCTCTTCATTTTGATGGATGCGGTGTTGAACTATAGCTAGATGATTAGTACTGATTTGTGCATCATTTATATCACACTTTCTATTGATTATTAATAATAATCTAGTTTTTAATGGAGTTTTCTCTCTATTTTCAGGTTATGGCCCAAAGGAAGAAGAAGCCCAATTATTCCAATTATTTGGAATTAATTAAGCTAATTAAAGAAGCCCAATCAATGAAGCCCACTTTTGTAACAAACCAGAGAATATTTGAGAAGCTTTTTAAAGGACACCTGGAAAGAGCCAGGTTGTCAGAACTCGCGCTGGCCTAACGGCCAAGATGCTGCCGCGTTTTTGCGACTTTTGCTGCGTTTTCGCGGCAGTATCAGGGCCGATGGCGTCGCGTTTTCATCAACAGTTGTGATTGCGTATACCTAGGGTTTTGTGCTTATAAATAGACCCCTTGGGCCTCAGTGCGAGGAGTTACCAAAAAGAGAGAGCATTTTTGTTTAGGGTGTTCTCTAGGATTTCTTTAGTAATCTCTTGTAATTTCTTTCTTTTGTTTTAGTCCAGAAAATTAGAGTGAGAGAGAGTGAAAATCCTGTATTGGATCAGTGGCAAATCAATACAAGATTGTTTCATCTTCTACCTCTATTTCATTGCTTTTACTTGCTTTTTCTTCTTCCTTGCAAATAGTACAGAATGACTACTTTCTTGCTCTTTTTTCTATGAGTAGCTAACTTTTCTACTTGCATGGCTAACTAACTACTAACTCACTAATCTCTAACTACTTGATTGATAACCCACATGAATCAATAAGCCTCACAATGAGCCTTGTACAAGCAAGAGCTATGGATGGCTTACACTGAAGGGTTCTAACCATAACACACTAACATGCAAGCTAACTCTCATATTTCATGCTTAACTACGTGTTCTTGATGATCTATTGATGTACTAATCTTACTTGATTTTGTGAGTTAGAGAATACCCATTCATCCTAACCAATACCGATCGTGCACTTATAATTCACCTCATTCTCGCCTTAAAACGGATCTTGATGGCGTGACATTTGAGTTTTTACCGTGTAAAACAAGGTGATGGGGGAAGAACTTTTATTCGTTATCCACATGACATGTTGTCATAGCACAAGAATGATGAAGGCCAAGAATCCATTGTGAGGCTCTATCATCAAGAAAGATAGTGGTTAATGGGATCAATTAGTAGGAAGTTAGCCATGCCTTTTCACCATCAAAAAAGAAAAATTTACTTCTCTCTTTTCAAACTTTGCTTTCTAAGTTTTTCTTTCCAAACCTTCTTTTTAAAACTTGTTTAATTTTCCATTTTTCTAAGAACACTTCTTTCATTTTGAAGTTTTTTCAAAAATCGTTTTCTTTTCTTTTTTTCACAACTTGTTTTCTATCTCTTCATAACTACTTCCTTTGCATTCTGTTTTCACTTTATATTTTTACAAGCCAGCCATTTTACTATGTTTTCACATATCATCAAGCACCATTCTTCTCCTTTTATTTTCTTTTGAAACTAAGAAGAAAATCATAAACTCAAATACAAAACCAAACACAAAGCTTCCATCGCTCTCCCTCCTTATGGACACGACTCGTTTAACTTCTTAGCTATAATGATAGTTGTTGGCCCAAAGGCCTATCACTCTAGTTTTGATGATGATCAACTCATGTAGTTATAGTACTAATGATCTTGTGTTCATTTAGTTTCAGATTTGTGATCAAGATCTTAGTAAGTGTGTAGCTTCAACAAAGGATTTAAAGTCAAGTTTTGGATCTAGCACAGTTTGATTCAAGAGCTTGTGCATCAAGACCACATCAAGTGCTCAAGAGGAGTCTAGCTCTTTGGATCGAGTTTGGACCAAGTCAAGAAGGAGAAGAAGACTTCAAGTAAAGACTTCAAGATCAAGACTTGTGTCTAGGATTGTTTTTATAAGATTTTGTTTTAGAATAAAATGTAAAGGATAGAATAGTTGGTGGATTGCTCAAGTATATCTTATACACACACACACACTCTTGATTTAGATAAGTTTTTCATAAAAGAATTTATATTTTGAAAAAATATAAAAGAGTTTTCTTTTAGAAAAATACCGGTTTGGTTTTTGGAATTCAAAGTTTATATGTTTTAACCAAAACCAAATTTAGAGCCTAAATGTCAAAAACATAGATATTTCACCATGTATGTGTAGTGGATCATATCCATACACTCTATGCCTTAAAAGAGTTTAAAATATCTTGTTTTTGTATTTGGAGAAGTTTTGGAAAAACCAATTTTGGAAAAATACAGTTTTCGTTTTTAGCCAAAATTTTCAAGTTACAAAAATAGTTCAAATTATTTGTAACATGTCTTGATTTTACTCAAACATGTTTGTTTATCAAAGTATAATATTGAACCTATTTTTGTAGATTTTTCATGATTTTATGGGATTTTATTTTAGCCAAAATGACCAACATTTTAATCCCTAAAGGAGTCTGGTCTGGCTTCAGCCGGTCGACCGGGACGGTCGACCGTCCAGAGAGCTCTGCTCTCTGGAAAGGCCCCGGTCGACCGGGCTGTGTGACCGGACAGAGAGTCTGCTCTCTGTATCCAGGCCACGGTCGACCCCGGGCTCAATGGTCAGAAATCTGACCGTTGGCCGGTCGACCGGGCGGTCGACCGGGCGGTCGACCGACAGGCCAATCTGGCTCCAAACGTCTAGTTTTTCTAGCCCTATAAATTGGGGCATTTGGGGGCTGTTTTCTACAAGATTTTTAAGTGAGTTTTGAGCTAGTTTTTCCAACTCCATTAAGAAGTTTTCTCCACTTATTTGAGAGCAAATATTTTCAATCAAAAGGGGAGTTTATCAAGAGTGTTTTAAAAGTGATTTTCTTGAGTTTTCCTCCACCACTTCCATCCTTGTTTTTCTCACAAATACTTGAGCAACCCATTGACATATTCATCCTATAGGAGTGTTCTTGTGAGATTGTTTTTAGGTGATCAAAGTATTGTGATCACCAAAGACTTTTTTCTTTGCTTTGAGGAAGCGGACGCGTGTGTTCGCGGTGTTTCGAGTTCGTGTGTGAACTCGGTGTTTGAGGTGCGGCCTCGGCGAGCTAGTGGGCTCGCGGTGTGTTCTTGCAGGAACAAGAGAGGGACTAGGGAGTCCAAGAGCTTGTAGATGTTGCGGCACCGAGTGATCCGGTGGGATCGATTTTTGTGGAAATCCTTCATAGTGTTGAAGGCGGGGATGTAGAGCAAGTGTGCTCGAACCTCGAAACAAATCTCCCGTGTTTGCAATTGCTCTCTCTCTCTTTCTATCTCTTACTTGTTTATATCTTGCATGCTAATATTGCCTTTACCTTTATATGCTTGATATATTGTGTGCTCATATTGTTATATGCTTGGGGATTGTTTGCTAACACTTGTATTCAACCAAGAGAGCCAACGCGGCACCTCAACTCTTATTTAGAGGAATCTTGAGGAGTTAGTCCAGAGCCCTTCACGGGGAATCCGGCTACACTCTTGTGTTATACTTGGTGTTTAGTTTAAGAAGTTTTAATTTGCATCATATTAGTTTTAATTCCGCATTAATTGACCATTAGATTAGCCATCACCTATTCACCCCCTCTAGGTGATTTACAATTGGTATTAGAGCCAAGTGCTCTTGATTTGGGTCTTACAACCTAGAGTTAAAGATCCTCATTTTTAGGCTAATCACGATATTTGTACACACACCATGGATTTCATGTCACCTCACACCTTTGACATTCTTAACATCCAAACTTGGAAGGTTAAGATGTCTTTATTCCTCAAGGCCCTAGGCATTCATGTTTATTTTGCCACTACTAGAGATTCATATTGTTTAAATGGCAAAAATATTGAGGCTAATACAAAAGCTCTACATGCTTTAAGATCTACCCTAAATGATGATTATTTATCTAGGGTTGCTAATCTTGATTCAGCTTTTGTAGTTTGGAACTCTTTGATCTCCTTTGGCGAAAAGGAACAATATTATGCGGGGAGCGACTCGGATGTTGGAAGTGATGCTTCCAACGTGTGCTACATGGTCCAAGGGGATAACCCCCTTGAGGTAACTACCGAATCCGAGGTAGAAGAAGATGTTGATATGTCTTATGATGAGCTTGAATCATTTTGTCAACAACTTCTTGAAAAATATGAATTGCTTAAAAAGGATAACAAAAATTTGAAAAAGAAATTTGATTGCATGTTAAATGAAAAAGATTCTTTAAAAGAAAAGTTTGAAAATGTTTCAAAAGAAAATGAATCTTTGAAAAATGAACATGTTTCCTTGCTTTCTAAATTAAATGATCTTTGTGAAGGAAACACTACTTTGAAAAATAAGATTGTTTTGGTGGAAAAACAAAGGGAAGTTGCTTTACATGAAAACACTTCTTTGAAAAGAAAAATTGTTGAAAAAGAAAAAGAAAATGTTTCTAAAAAGAATAAGAAAAATGATTCTCATTCTCATCATGCTTTACATGCCACCACTAATGAGATGAAATTTTTGAAAAATAAAATAAATTGTTTGAGCTCAACTTTGAGCACATGTGCATTTAACCACTCTAAATTGGAGTCCTTGTTTTCAAAGAAACAAGCTCCACATGTTCATACACATCACCCTCATGCATATTCACTATTTGCACGCCACGATCACACTCATACTCATATGCATCCTAAGGTGTACAAATGTACACATTGTGGCCGCAAAGGCCATTTAGCAAAATTTTGTTATGATAAGATAAATGCTTTAAATTTTCTAATAAAAATGTTTGGGCTCCTTACAAAGCTAACCCCCAAGGACCCAAAAGAAAATGGGTACCAAAATCCCCACCTTGTGTATTTGATGTAGGTGCGGGCTCTCACAAAACGTGAGAGGGATGATGCCTTGGTGGTGGTTGCACATGGACATGATGAACATACTTTTGATGCACTGCTATCAAGGAGGTTTGGTGGGACAACCACCATGTTTTGGAGATTTGGAGTATAGTTCTTTGGTTTGGTAACTATCTCTAAACTTCTAGTTTATTTACATGCTTGTTCATATATGATATTTTTAGCATGTTCATGTTTTATTTGTTTTGTGCTTCATGTGATAAATACTAGTTTAAATGTAGTTTTATTAAAACTTAGATTTATACGTGTACAAATAGTGAGCAACATTTGATTCATATACGTTTGCACTTCATTGTTCATTTGTACTCACTATATGCACATGTATAGCCTAGTTTTATTGATTCTATCATTTACACTTTTTTGCCTATCTTTATGTTTTACTTCATGTATATGTATTTTGTATTCAAATCTAATAAATATACATGTATACCCCATGAGTCATTTGCCTTCATGCAATTTACATTATGGACTCTTTTATGTTTGGGATATGTATGTATATTGTTAGGATTGGATAAAATCATACATATACCTAGAAGTTTATTTTTAAATGAAAAATAAAATCTTTATGAATTTTCATGATTTGTTTGATAAAATGATATTCGTATTTGTTTTTGAGCTTCATTGATTATCTTCATGGATAATGCTAATTACATGACTTTTGTGCACTCACACTTTATTTTGTTTATTCATGACTTTGTTTCATGATATTTTTGAGCCTTATCGATTTTGAGTGTCAACTCTTGTGTATTTGGTATGATTCATGAAAAACATATGATTTGATTTCATGTTTTGAAGGATCTTTAACTAGTTTTTCAAAAATTAGTCTAACTAGTTATTTATTCTTCATTTGGTAGTGTTTTCAATACTAAAAATATTTTTCAAACTCTAATTTTGAAAACCCCTACCAACACCTCTATGGGAGGATGGATGGGCGATTATGCCTTGTAAGCTTAATTGAAAAATCTTTTATCTTGAGCATATAATGGGTGTTAGGTTATGAGTTATATACTTGATCTCAATTGGTATTTTCATGTTGTATATACTCATATTTTGTTTCCTATATATGTATGCTTCATTTCAAATAATATCAATTTCTATTGATATTTTCATTTTCATACATATATATGATTTATTTGTGCTTGGTTAAAATCGATTTACATATTTAATGCACAAAGTATGTTTATGCTAAGCTTAATTCAAATCCTTATTTCAATTGGTATCTCAATTGATTGTTTTAATAAGCTTATGCATTATTTTTAAAATTGATATTTTTATTGATATCAAAATATGCAATAATTTTCAATTGGTATCAATATGATTCTATCTTTGATTAAAATTCAAAATTTGTAATGATTACTTACATTTGATATTTTAAAATTTGATTACAAGTGCTACCTTTAAAATTTTTGTTTATATGATATCTTAAAATTTGATTTACTAAGATATCTCAAAATTTGTTTTATTAAGAAATTCAAAATTTTGTTTGAATAAGAAATATTAAAAATGTTTTGATGAGTATTGCCTATATGCAAGAGGAGCTTAACATCTCTTCTATATATAAATTCATATTGAGTGTATCTTATATTGAGGAGCTTGACAACTGATTGGTAGTGAAAAATGCATAATTGTCATCATATTTACCATCACATTTTCATATTTATTCATATAATTCTGCACATTTACTAATATTTTGTTATTTAATGTGTGCAGGCCTTGAGTATTGAATTAAATAAAAAATTAAAGCTTAATGAAGCCCAAAAGCCCATATCCAAGCCCAAGTCCAAGCCCAGGTGCAAAAGTGCAATTACAAGAAGTCAAAAGTGCAAATACAAATTGTAAAAATTGCAAATACTACAAAGAGGGAAAGGATAGAATTCTATTCTACCCTAAATGCTTGGTGGATGAGGATAAATAAGAGTGCAAGGATGAGATTCGTTTTTGAAGGGATTTGGATTTAGGGTAACTTGATTTCTAAGTTATCTCGAAAATCCAAAATGAAGAGCCAGGATCCAGCTTTCAGAAGCATACGCCCAGATGGACGGACCAGGAGAAGCCACGCGCCAAAGCGCGTGGCCATCTGCCACTGTATGGCCGCGGAAACGCGGCCCAAGCCGCGTTTCCGCGGCAAACAAGATGAGTCTAGGGAACAGATTTCGTGGAGGAGTTTATCCGGGACTCTATTACCTTCTGCACCTATAAATACCCCTGCAGACGCAACAGGGAGGGCATCCAGAGAAGATTAGGGTTTTTCTTTAGCTTTTTCTAAAATTTCTGCACGTTGTAATTTCGTTTTAAAGACTTTGTGGAGAAGAAGGAGCTTTTATTTGGAGACATACTTTCGAATAAAGGTTACTTTCTTTTGCATATTTAATTCTTGTCAATTTTTATTTCTTTTCTCTGCGATTAATTGCTTCGGTTTTCATCTGTGATCTCTTGTTTTGTTTCTTCTTCTTTTCTTCTAATTAAAAAAGAAAATAAAAAAACAATATAAAAAATAATTATAAAAAAATGATGTCTAACTAATTCTGTGTGCTTTGCTGATCTCTTAAGCAACCCTACGGTAAGTTAGGATTTGAATCGATTGATGACCAGTTTTTAGAAACCCTAGGTCTAAAGATTGTTTTTCTTGAAGATTAAACTGATGATTAGATTTCTTAATATAGGTTGCATATTTAAATAACTCCTCATGCCTTCATACTTAAGAACTAGGACAGCCTAAATTTAAGATAAGTCTTTTCTTAAGCTGTACTTAGATGTTAGGATGAAACATTGTTTAGTTTTTGATAATGCAACTTAGTTAGATTCTAGTATCATATTTTCTTGCTTGAATCGCTCTTAATAATCTTGGGTAAATCACATTTATCTCAAGATGAAATTCAACATCCAAGACTTGCATGGTGGGTTGTGGTAGTAGATCAGTAAAACCATACTTCTTTATTCATATACACTTCAAATCTAATCCCTTCTTTGTTTTATTCAAAGCATACAGAGGAATCAGCCGAAAAGCTTGCATCGCATCCTTCCCTGAGGATCACGACCCGCTTTGGCCCTTGCTACAGCGGATAGCATTGAGACTAAGAATTCTACAACTCATTCTTCTTATTTACAAATTCTAAAATCTCAATCAAAATTTTGGCGCCGTTGCCGGGAGGGACGGTAAGTATTCTCTAAAAAATAAAAAATAAATAAATAACTAATTCTTTTATTCTTTCTGTTTGTAGGTTTGGAGAACAGGAAAACTAACAAGCAGCAAGGACATATAGCAACTCTGTGCCTCTGCCCTTGAATGCAGAGCAACAGGGCCTACTACAGAGCCGCGATTCCGCGGCAAAAGCCGCGTTTCCGCGGCCTGAGTAGTTCACTACTTACCCTGTTTTCTGCAAGTTGCTGCTACTTTCAAATCTGATTTACTGCTCTGTTAAAATTTGCTCTGTGATAAACCTGTACACTGCTAATTAATTAACAGTAACCCATTTGTTGAAAAATAAAAAAATTAGACTCTTGCATCTTAAGCACGTGTCTATTTAATTTTTTTTTAATTTTTGTTGAAGAGTGCTGGAGACAAGGTACGTTCGCATTGCATAAAGACTAGGAAGCACCCTTGGCTGATTTTCTGCTTTGAGTGAATATTTGTCTACTGCTTTACACGTGCACTAAATTGACTTAAGGGCTTGTCCTATAAATAAGATAAGGTGGGGATTTCATCACCCTTCCTTGGCCACAAACAATCTCCTCACTCACTAACCCAAGCCTAACTAAAAATTAGTAGACGTTGGCCCTAGGGACATCTCGTACTCAATTAGGAGATTATCCTAAGGGGGAACAGTGTTGGAATTTGACTCCTGCCAAATCAGTGTCTAGGAAGGGGATTGAGGGCCGAAAGCCCGAAGATTGGTGGTTATTTAATTAAGGAACGTCTTTGACGGAAAACCTCCCACCAATCTTGCCCTGACCTGGCTGATTAACTTGTGGTCAAAGTTTACACCCTACCTCCCGTGGACAGTCTAACCAGTTAGGAGTCGTCTAGGTCATAGGTCTACCCTAACTTAGGTTAAAATTTTTTTTTTGTTTGCTTATTTGTTGTTTTCATTTTGTTGTTTGTGTTTGTGTGATATGGCATATAACAATTTTTTCAATTTTAATCCATATTACACACCAACGTCTTTTTCGGATATTACAAACCCGGCATATCATAACTTTGACCAAACTAGTATGCCGGAATGGTCTTATCCGAATGCATATAACCCATGCCCCCCATCTTATGACCATAATTTCCATACCACTTTCGACTCTTCACAGAGTTCATGGGGTTTCACTTCCCCCGAGTCCAATTTTCAACCAACTTGTCCTCCATATCCACCTTGTCCACAATATTCCCAAGATTCATACTCAGATCCACCCATTCAGAATAGAAAACCATCTATCTTGAAAATGATGAGTATGCATGAGTCCAAGCAACAACCACCATCAATCTTAGACATGATGATGCGTGAGTCCAAGCAACAATCACAGAATCTGACCGATTCACAACTTCATCACGATTGTCCCAACAACACTTCCTCTTCAAGTCCAATCACAAAATGATGCACCAATCGACTATGAAAAGATGCTTGAAGCCATGACTCAGGCTAGATTAGCTCGTGATCATGAAATAGATATGATGGTTCAATCTTTACGTTCTCACCGTTCGGCCATTTCTGATATCGCTAACCATTCTGTTAGAGCTGACGAGCCACGTTGTTTTGGACAACAAGATTCTAATTCAGTACCATCATTTGAACTTGCCGAAACTCCAATTTTGATAGTTTGGCAAGTTATTCCTTTCCTGAAATAGAACTTGAGCATGAATATGATCATGATCTCCCACTTGGTGATTCAATTCTACTTCCTGATTCAATAATGACTCCGGTGTCTTCACCTGATTTTACTTTTCCCGAGTCAACATTGGATCCTGTGCCAATTCATCATGAAATTAAATCACCCATTTTTGATGATCATATTGAACTTGACCAATTTTATAATTTTGAAAGTCCCATGGATAAATTGGCAAGTTCTCATTTTTATGATATTGAACTCAATGAGATATGTGACCTAGATTCTCAAATCCGTGATCAAGTTCAAATTCTCGAATCATTATTGACTCCTGTTTTGTTACCCAACTTAGGTAATATTTTAGAGTCAGTTTTGATTCCCACACCTATCATTCCTGAACTTGAATCACCAATATTGAGTCACATTCCATTGTGGGAAAATGATTGTGGACTTGAGTTTCAACTTCTTGACTTGGACACACTTCTTGAACCGAGCTCGACTCCTGAACCCTTACTTGATTTAAGTTTTTTTCCTGAGTCGGTATTCGTTCCCATACTTCTGACGTCCAAGTCAATCATTCCATCTTTTCACACTCCATTTTGGGACAAGGCAGTTGACACAATTGACTCTGAAAATAATTATGAAATTTGAAAATTTGATGGGGTGGAATTGTTAAAAAATGATCATACATACATTTTAGTGGGTTATACAAGAGAAATTTCTGGTGGGTTCCTCCGAATACCACATTATCTTGATTGGGTAGCAACGCTTGGCCCAATTAGACCACCACCGGAACCACCACCTTGAGGTAATATTTGCCTTCCCTTTCTTCTTTTTCATGCATACATTCATACATTGAGGACAATGCATGAGATAAGTGTGGGGGGAGGGTTTACTAGCATACTAACATAGGTAGATACTAAAAAAAAATGAAAAAAAAGGGACAATATTTTGACTTATCTTTTGAAAGAAATCTAAGTTAGTCTTAAGAATTAAGAAAATCATGATTAGGATTTCTAAAAACTTGGTCAAAATAAATAAATTGTTGAATTTTTAGGTATAGGAGGAAAAATTGAATAAGTAATTAGTCTTGATTTTTTACCTTAATGAAATATGCATACCTAATGCATATCTAGGATTCTAAGACAAAGACTCTTGTGCCCTATAAAAAAAATTAAAAAAAAGGGAAATTCACTGATTAAGCTGGATACATGTGCCTCAAGAAGCATATGTGTTCACGCCTAAAGGTGAGGTTCTGAATAAAATAAAGCCCTTAGTTTTGTGGCCTAGTTCACTCGAATTTGAGTCCGCGAGGTGTTTTCTCACATGGTATCCTAAAACCTACCGGTTTGGGAGCCACCGACTTTAAGTTCGCTACATGGGTGGATTAGAAAGCCTAAGAAAACTGAGAAATATTATATATGTATTAACACATCTATTAGTCAATTAGTTAGGTATGAGGGCCTCAAGAAGCCTTGATACTTACACGAAAGAAAATTAGATGAGTTATACATGTGCTAAAAAAAAAAATTATATTAACACATCTAATAGTCAATTAGTTAGGTATGAGGGCCTCAAGAAGCCTTGATACTTACACGAAAGAAAATTAGATGAAGTTATAAAAATAATAAAGAGGCATGAGAGTCCAAGTTAAGGAATTCCTAGCAAAGTTGCAAGGATGCATATGATTTTTGGTAACGAAAAGACTATACAAACATTCAATTTTGATCCTTACCTAAAATAAATAACAATTCACTTTATTAAGACTAAGTTTAAGAATGAATAAAAATGATAATCCTAAAACTTATAGACTACTTAGTCTCTTCAAATATATTTCAAATATTTTCCTTTTTATGGATTTTGTGGGTGTAATCCGCTGAAAACCCTCACGAGACAACACTCGTCCTCTAGGGTAACCTAGGGGTTTAACGGCTTGTTGCACATGCTAAATGCAACCGTGATTCCTACGAAAGTGAGTTAGCTAGATTAGTTTTTCTTTTTCTTTTTGATTTTTACTCGAGGACGAGCAAAAAGATAAGTGTGGGGGTGTGATTGGTAGTGAAAAATGCATAATTGTCATCATATTTACCATCACATTTTCATATTTATTCATATAATTCTGCACATTTACTAATATTTTGTTATTTAATGTGTGCAGGCCTTGAGTATTGAATTAAATAAAGAATTAAAGCTTAATGAAGCCCAAAAGCCCATATCCAAGCCCAAGTCCAAGCCCAGGTGCAAAAGTGCAATTACAAGAAGTCAAAAGTGCAAATAAAAATTGTAAAAATAGCAAATACTACAAAGAGGGAAAGGATAGAATTCTATTCTACCCTAAATGCTTGGTGGATGAGGATAAATAAGAGTGCAAGGATGAGATTCGTTTTTGAAGGGATTTGGATTTAGGGTAACTTGATTTCTAAGTTATCTTGAAAATCCAAAATGAAGAGCCAGGATCCAGCTTCCAGAAGCATACGCCCAGATGGACGGACTAGGAGAAGCCACGCGCCAAAGCGCGTGGCCATCTGCCACTGTAGATAAACTCCTCCACGAAATCTGTTCCCTAGACTCATCTTGTTTGCCGCGGAAACGCGGCCCAAGCCGCGTTTCCGCGGCCATACAGTGGCAGATGGCCACGCGCTTTGGCGCGTGGCTTCTCCTAGTCCGTCCATCTGGGCGTATGCTTCTATCACCTTCTGCACCTATAAATACCCCTGCAGACGCAACAGGGAGGACATCCAGAGAAGATTAGGGTTTTTCTTTAGCTTTTTCTAAAATTTCTGCACGTTGTAATTTCGTTTTAAAGGCTTTGTGGAGAAGGAGCTTGTATTTGGAGACATACTTTCGAATAAAGGTTACTTTCTTTTGCATATTTAATTCTTATCAATTTTTATTTCTTTTCTCTGCGATTAATTGCTTCGGTTTCATCTGTGATCTCTTGTTTTGTTTCTTCTTCTTTTCTTCTAATTAAAAAAGAAAATAAAAAAAAACAATATAAAAAAATAATTATAAAAAAAAATGATGTCTAACTAATTCTTTGTGTGGTTTGCTGATCTCTTAAGCAACCCTTAGGCAAGTTAGGATTTGAATCGATTGATGACCAGTTTTAGAAACCCTAGGTCTAAAGATTATTTTTCTTGAAGATTAAACTGATGATTAGATTTCTTAATCTAGGTTGCATATTTAAATAACTCCTCATGCCTTCATACTTAAGAATTAGGACAGCCTAAATTTAAGATTAGTCGTTTCTTAAGCTGTACTTAGATGTTAGGATGAAACATTGTTTAGTTTTGATAATGCAACTTAGTTAGATTCTAGTATCATATTTTCTTGCTAGAATCACTCTTAATAATCTAGGGTAAATCACATTTATCTCAAGATGAAATTCAACATCCAAGACTTGCATGGTGGGTTGTGGTAGTAGATCAGTAAAACCATACTTCTTTATTCATATACACTTCAAATCTAATCCCTTCTTTGTTTTATTCAAAGCATAAGAGGATCGGCCGAAAAGCTTGCATCGCATCCTTCCCTGAGGATCACGACCCGCTTTGGCCCTTACTACAGCGGATAGCATTGAGACTAAGAATTTTACAACTCATTCTTCTTATTTACAAATTCTAAAATCTCAATCAACAACTCTTCTTTATGTGGTACACGTGTATAGGGGGAGCTTCACATCTCCTCTTATGCATTGCATATTATGCGTTATGTGAATTAGGGTTTGTCATCCCTCTTTCAAGTATTGCATATATGTAGGGAAGTTAACTTAGCGTCTTCCTCTTCATGAATGTATATCGCATATATCCTTTTATTGATTTGTTTAATGTCACCTCTTTGTTGATTTTTTGCTTTTGACAAACAAGGGGAGAACATTTTGTTTTTACTTTAACCCCTTTGTTGATGATTGACAAAAAGGGGGAGAAGTATTTGGTATATATGCATGTTTTCCTTGCTTTATTCATAAAGGGGGAGAAGTATTTATGTTTATGCATATTTGTTTTGTTATTTTGCAAATAGGAGAAAAAGAATTTGATGAGTTTTATATTGGAACTTGTTTTGATGAAGACTTTTGTAAAGCATTTCATTTGGAGCTCTAACACACGACGAATCAAGAGTTCTTCATGATCAAGATGTCCCAATGAGAGTTGATATGATGTGGTTTGTAATTATGAAATAGCATGTCAAAAGCCTTGATACACACACATATCATAGACTTATAGTCGACTTATAGTCTCTTATAGTCGACTAATCACTTGTGTAGTCGACTTGACCCAACTCCTAGTCGACTAATCCTGTGTCTCAATTTAGACCCAACTCTCTGTTTGTCCATTAGTCGACTTGACAGACAACCTAGTCGACTAATAGCAATTGTAGTCGACTAAACCTATTCCCCTAGTCGACTAATCCATGATCCAGTCGACTTATAAAGGAGTTGCAGTCGACTTGATTCAGTTATCCAGAAACCTGTCACTCGAACTTATTTTGACCTAGTCGACTAATACCCAAACCTAGTCGACTAACCTTTGGAAAATTGCCTAGTATAGTCGACTAACTCAAAAGGCAAGTCGACTATAGGCAGTTTCTGACTGTTGGATAGTTTCTGTTATTTGGTCTTTTGTGCAACGTTTTCCAATGTTTCAAACATTTGAATTGCACCTATAACTACCCTAACTTACCCTAGTGTGCAGCTATATAAATGGTGGTTAATCCTAAGGCCAAATATCAATCCTAATCTTCAGTTTTCTAAATCAAAATTCTGCCAAACCTGAAAACTGATTTCCACTTCAGTTCTTCACCAAATTCAAATTCTTTTGTGAAGTTCTCTGAAGTTTTTCTCCTATACTAGACCTTGTCCACGTTCATACACCATACCAAAGCTTATAGGAAAGTGTTGTAATACTCAAAGCAATCATTGTACACGGGTGTCTTCTTAGTGTAGAAGCAGTTGTACAAGGTGGAGTTTGTTCTCTTGGTGGAAGAGAAGGTGTACACATTTGGCAAAGGGGATTTGTCAAGTGGTGTGCATGGTTGTGATTTTGGGTGTACAAAATCAAGGATAAAGGAAAATCTCAAGCGGGTGGCTTGGGGACTGGATGTAGGTCACGAGGACCGAACCAGGATAAATCTCTCGTATTTGCGTTTGTCTAAACTTTTCTGAGATTTGATTTCCTTTATTGCAAGTTTATTTATTTGATTAACTTTAATCCTTCTTTATTTAGTATTTGTGTTGACTTCGTATTTTAGATTCATAAGTGCCAACAGAGAAAGTCCAACATTTGGCATCATCTCGGGACCAACATTTGGTATCAGAGCCCTGCATACCTAGTCAACAACAAGGATGGCAACGAAGTTTTCATCATACCAATTCAAAGAAGGACATTATACACAACGTCCACCGCTATTTGACGGATCCAACTACAACTATTGGAAGTGTAGAATGAAGATCTACTTGCAATCGCTCAATTACGAACTTTGGAACATCGTAGAAGCATCGTACACCAAGCCAACAACCAACTACAACGCTTGGAGTGAGGATCAAAAGAAGAATGCGAACCTTGACGCCAAAGCGATGAATGCCTTGTTCTGTGCATTAACCAAAGAAGAGTTCAACAGAGTGTCAACAGCCACTTCTGCACATCAAATATGGCATACTCTTCAGGTAACACACGAAGGCACAAGTAAAGTTAAAGAGTCTAAAATATCTGTTCTTGTCCACATGTTTGAATTATTCAAAATGGAGGAGAATGAAACCATATCCGAAATGGTTACAAGATTCACCGACATTATCAATTCATTAGCATCCCTTGGAAAGTACTACACCCAAGTTGAAAGAGTTCGTAAGATCCTTCGTGCACTCACACCAGAATGGGAGAAGAAGACAATCGCAATTGAAGAGGCGAATGATCTCTCAACTATGACATTAGAAAACCTAATCGGTAATCTAATGGCATATGAAGTGCAGTTAGAAGAAAGAAAGAAGGACAAACGACAACACCACTCAAAGAAGAAAGAACTTGCCTTCCATGCATCCTCCGACATGGACGATTCAAACGACGATGAAGAGGAGATGGCAATGCTTTCAAAGAAATTCAGGAGATTTCTAAAGTAAGGTAAATTCAAATGCTTTAATTGCAATAAACCAGGTCATATGAAGATGGATTGCCCATTGCTCAAGAATAAAGGTAAAATCAAGAGCAAAAAGTTCAGAAAGAAGAAAAACTATGAAGCCTCATGGGAGAACAGTGATTCCTCATCTTCTGACGAAGAAGAATCCACTGAACGTGTCAACCTATGTTACATGGCCATAGAAGATGATGAGGTATCATTTACTGAACTTTCTGATGCATTTCATGAATTGTTTAATGATCTAAAGCATGAAAAACTAAAAAATAAAGTTTTATCAAAAGAAAATGAAAAACATTTAAATGAAAATTCATGTTATGCTTTACAAGTATCTTCTATAAATTCTCAACAAGATGAGTTTGAAAAAGTCATATCATCTTTGAAAAATGATAATGAGAAGTTTATAAAAGAGAACATTTTTCTTAAAAAGGAAACTGAGTCTTTGAATAAAAGGTTTTCTATTTTAGATAAAGATATTTCAGTTTTCAAAAAAATATGAAGATATTTTGCAAAATGTGACTAAGTTCAATCAAGGAAAAGAAAAATTGAATGATTTATTATCTTTTCAGAAGTTGTCACATAATAATTATGGTATTGGATATATTGAAAATTCTTCATATTATAGTAATCCATATAGTTCTTTTGTAAAAAGAAAGTCTAAGAAAAATAAGTTTATATGGATTCCTAAGAATTTAAGTATCATGATAAAAATACCTATATTGCATCATACATTCATGATATATGTGATTCATGCAATTATGTGTATACTAACAGGTGGAAACCAAATTCTAAATGGATTTGGACTCCTAAAGGTTAATATGTTCTTTTATGTTTGGTACCATCTAACGTTTATCTTGCAGGTACCATATAAAAGTTGATAAGAACATATGTATATATATTTAATGATATATTTGTTGCAGGGGGAGAACGAAGTATTTCTATATTTGTTATAACCCAATTTCTACAGGGGAAGGAAAATATAACATATTTTCTGCAAGGGGAGCACTTGTGCACACAAAGCGTCATCATCAAAAAGGGGGAGAATGTTGGAACTTGTTTTGATGAAGACTTTTGTGAAGCATTTCATTTGGAGCTCTAACACACGACGAATCAAGAGTTCTTCATGATCAAGATGTCCCAAAGAGAGTTGATATGATGTGGTTTGTAATTATGAAATAGCATGTCAAAAGCCTTGATACACACACACATATCATAGACTTATAGTCTCTTATAGTCGACTAATCACTTGTGTAGTCGACTTGACCCAACTCCTAGTCGACTAATCCTGTGTCTCAATTTAGACCCAACTCTCTGTTTGTCCATTAGTCGACTTGACAGACAACCTAGTCGACTAATAGCAATTGTAGTCGACTAAACCTATTCCCCTAGTCGACTAATCCATGATCCAGTCGACTTATAAAGGAGTTGCAGTCGACTTGATTCAGTTATCCAGAAACCTGTCACTCGAACTTATTTTGACCTAGTCGACTAATACCCAAACCTAGTCGACTAACCTTTGAAAAATTGCCTAGTATGGTCGACTAACTCAAAAGGCAAGTCGACTATAGGCAGTTTCTGACTGTTGGACAGTTTCTGTTATCTGGTTTTTGTGCAACATTTTTCAATGTTTCAAACATTTGAATTGCACCTATAACTATCCTAACTTATCCTAGTGTGCAGCTATATAAAGGGTGGTTAATCCTAAGGCCAAATATCAATCCTAATCTTCAGTTTTCTAAATCAAAATTCTGCCAAACCTGAAAACTGATTTCCACTTCAGTTCTTCACCAAATTCAAATTCCTTTGTGAAGTTATCTGAAGTTTTTCTCCTATACTAGACCTTGTCCACGTTCATACATAATACCAAGGCTTATAGGAAAGTGTTGTAATACTCAAAGCAATCATTGTACACGGGTGTCTTCTTGGTGTAGAAGCAGTTGTACAAGGTGGAGTTTGTTCTCTTGGTGGAAGAGAAGGTGTACACATTTGGCAAAGGGGATTTGTCAAGTGGTGTGCATGGTTGTGATTTTGGGTGTACAAAATCAAGGATAAAGGAAAATCTCAAGCGGGTGGCTTGGGAACTGGATGTAGGTCACTAGGACCGAACCAGGATAAATCTCTCGTGTTTGCGTTTGTCTAAACTTTTCTGAGATTTGATTTCCTTTATTGCAAGTTTATTTATTTGATTAACTTTAATCCTTCTTTGTTTAGTATTTGTGTTGACTTCATATTTTAGATCCATAAGTGCCAACAGAGAAAGTCCAACATTTGGCATCATCTCGGGACCAATTTTGGAAAAATACAGTTTTCGTTTTTAGCCAAAATTTCCAAGTTACAAAAATAGTTCAAATTATTTGTAACATGTCTTGATTTTACTCAAACATGTTTGTTTATCAAAGTATAATATTGAACCTATTTTTGTAGATTTTTCATGATTTTATGGGATTTTATTTTAGCCAAAATGACCAACATTTTAATCCCTAAAGGAGTCTGGTCTGGCTTCAGCCGGTCGACCGGACCAGTCGACCGAGTTAGAAGTCGGTCGACCGGGACGGTCGACCGACGTGCACAGACGTGCACGCCAGTGTGGCTGGAGGGCGGTCGACCGGGACGGTCGACCGTCCTGAGAGCTCTGCTCTCTGGAAAGGCCCCGGTCGACCGGGCGGTCGACCGGACAGAGAGTCTGCTCTCTGTATCCAGGCCACGGTCGACCGGCCGGTCGACCGCTTGCTCAACGGTCAGAAATCTGACCGTTGGCCGGTCGACCGGGTGGTCGACCGACAGGCCAATCTGGCTCCCAACGGCTAGTTTTTCTAGCCCTATAAATTGGGGCATTTGGGGGCTGTTTTCTACAAGATTTTTAAGTGGGTTTTGAGCTAGTTTTTCCAACTCCATTAAGAAGTTTTCTCCACTTATTTGAGAGCAAATATTTCCAATCAAAAGGGGAGTTTATCAAGAGTGTTTTAAAAGTGATTTTCTTGAGTTTTTCTCCTCCACTTCCATCCTTGTTTTTCTCACTTGAGCAACCCATTGACATATTCATCCTATAGGAGTGTTCTTATGAGATTATTTTAGGTGATCAAAGTGTTGTGATCACCAAAGACTTTTTCTTTTCTTTGAGGAAGCGGACGCGTGTGTTCGCGGTGTTTCGAGTTCGTGTGTGAACTCGGTGTTTGAGGTGCGGCCTCGGCGAGCTAGTGGGCTCGCGGTGTGTTCTTGCGGGAACAAGAGAGGGACTAGGGAGTCCAAGAGCTTGTAGGTGTTGCGGCACCGAGTGATCCGGTGGGATTGATTTTAGTGGAAATCCTTCATAGTGTTGAAGGCGGGGATGTAATGCAAGTGTGCTTGAACCTCGAAACAAATCTCCCGTGTTTGCGATTGCTCTCTCTCTCTCTCTCTCTACTCTTACTTGTTTATATCTTGCATGCTAATATTGCCTTTACATTTATATGCTTGATATATTGTGTGCTCATATTGTTATATGCTTGGGGATTGTTTGCTAACACTTGTATTCAACCAAGAGAGCAAACGCGGCACCTCAACTCTTATTTAGAGGAATCTTGAGGAGTTAGTCCAGAGCCCTTCACGGGGAATCCGGCTACACTCTTGTGTTATACTTGGTATTTAGTTTAAGAAGTTTTAATTTGCATCATATTAGTTTTAATTCCGCATTAATTGACCATTAGATTAGCCATCACCTATTCACCCCCCCTCTAGGTGATTTACAATAGTTTCGAGAGAACAGTAGCACTTTTCTAAGATCATAGCTCACTTTCAAACTCACACGTTTTCGTGCATGGTTTCCCTTCGAACAAAATTTTGGCGTCGTTACCGGCGAGGGGTGACAATTTTTGTTTGGACTAAAGGATTCTTCTATATTTCTGTGTACAGGTTCTGGAATCAAGAAATCAAGAGCAGTAGAAACATATAAGTGGTATTTGGCCTCTGCTCTTGAAAGCAGAGACCAAGTACCCTCAAATCTGCCACACAAATGCGACTTTTGCTGCGTTTTCGCGATAATTTGTGTGAACTACTCATCAATTTTTTTTGCAGGGCTGCTGGCTTTGCAAAATTTGCTTTCTGCAAGCATTATTTTTCTTATATGCCATCACCAGTATACTGCTAATAAACTAACAATAAAAGCGTGTTGTGAATTTAAAAATCTGTTTAGACTCTTGCATTTAGAGCACGTGTCTTTACGGTTCATTTAAATTACTGTTGAAGAGTGCAAGACGCATTGCATATAGAATAGGATAACTTCTTGGCTGATTTACCCACTTTGAGTGTATCTTGTTCTGAATATCTTGTACACTTGTACAAAATCGATTTTAAGGGTAACAACCAAATAAACAAGATAAGGTGAGAAAGTCATTACCCTTTCTTAGTCCAAAAATAATCTTCCAAAGCACTCACAATCTAAAGCCTAATTTAAAACTTGAAAGATGTTGGCCCTAGGGACATCCGGACTCAATAGGAGATTGACTGACGGTGGAACTTGTAAGAATCATACTCTTGTGAAATCGGTGTCTAAGATTAGGGATTAAGAGGTTAAACCTCAAAAATATCATTGTTTGACGTAATTAAGGCTCATTTCTTACACACAGATACCTCCCACCTTATTTTGCCCCTACCTGATCGATTAGCTTATGGTCGGATTCATACAACAACCTCCTTCGGATAATCAAACAGTTAGGAGTCGTCTAGATTCAGGAACCTTAGATTAGGCTTGGAGATTGCTTTTCTTTCTTTTTGTTTGTTATTTTTGTTTGATTGTTGTTTGAACGTTATTTGTAGTGTAACTTTGCATGCAAGTGTGGTCAAGGGACCCAACAACATCACGAATAGTTATAAACACTTTGCAAGCACCTAAACTACCCGAAGAGTAACATCCAATCATGGCCAATCACATTTCACTTCAGGACAAATTCTACCCCATCAGGACATCACTTCCTTCATGCATTCAGTTACCAGAAGCAAATGGTAATAACTTTGAGCTAAAACCACAATTCATAAACACTCTTCCTAGATTCCATGGCATAGAATCGGAGGATGCATACTTCTTCATAAGAAAATTTGAAGAAGTGTGCTTGATGATGAGAATCCCCCAGTCTAGGTGAAGATGCAATTAGACTCAGATTCATCCCATTTGCACTTAAGGACCTAGCAAAGAAGTGGCTCTATAGTCTAGCGGTCGGTTTAATTTCATCTTTGACGATTTTATGAAAATTTTCTAGAAATTTTTTTACCCAATCCATAAGACCGCTCTCATCGAGAAGAATATCATGCAGTTTAGGCAGGAGCCTAACAAAATATTTTGGAAGTACTTGAAATACACCTAGAGGGGGGGTGAATAGGTGTAATTGCTAATCTAATGATCTTTTTAAACTTAATAGAATGAGTGATGCAACGATCTCTCAAAACACGACTAAGAGCCGAATACCCCGTGAGAGGTTCTGAACTCCTTCCTCCCAATTCCCCTTAAAAATAGGTTAGAGGTGCGCAATGCAACCGTGTTGTATGAGATATGATCGAACAAGTAAAGAATGAAATGCTATGATGAAATACACACAATCAACAACACAAGTAAAACAAATAAGAGAAGATTGCACAAAGAAAAGGGTTAGTTCTCAAGCAAATAATTGAAGACAATATAAAGCAAGAGAAATGTAAAGCAAGATGACGCAAGGCAATCGCAAACACAAATGATTTGTTTCGAGGTTCGAGCCACCGCTCTAATCTCCGCCTTCACCTCCGTGAAGGGTTTCCACTATCCACCGAGGATGCCTTACAAGTTTGGTCTACCGAAGACCCAAGCCCTTAGCTTCACAACTTACAAAGAACTCCACCTAGGAGTTGTCTCCACAAGAACAAGGATCACAAGAACAATAGTGATCTCCTCAAGATCACAAAATTCTTTCTCAAACTCTTTTACAATACTCTCACTCTTTTTACAACTTCTCTATAGTATGAGTAAAGGACTTTTGGCTCTATGAAGTGTGGTGAGAAAACTTCAGTTGTAGAGTGATATTAGCAATCAAATACAACTAAAAAAACTAGCTCAAAAGATTGGAATTGAAAGCTTTAAACAATTTTTCTTTTTCTCTTTGAAAATAATGAAAACTTGAGGATTTTTCTAAGTGAATAACAAGGACCTATTGCCCTCTATTTATAACGAGAGAATAGGTTAAAACTCTTTTCTTTACACCTAATTTGACCTGCAAAAGGCCTCCAACAACTCTCTAAAACTCTGATAAAGAAGAAAAAGAAAACAGATTTTCAGACTTGCCCAAAGAGGAAAGAGCCGTTAGGCTGCAGCAGGCTTGGCGGTCGACCGGTCCGGTCGACCGTCGCCTTGCTGGCAAAGAGCCGTTGGGCTCCGGTCGACCGTCTCCTCAAAGGAAACACAGTTTCCTTAGTGCGGTCGACCGGGCGGTCGACCGAAAAAACCGAGAGTGGCCTGCTTACAGTCGGTCGACCGGGCCGGTCAACCGACAGACGTGCACAAACGTGCACGTCCTGACACAGGCGCCGGTCGACCGGGCGGTCGGCCGGTCAACCTGAAACAGGGAAAACTGGCAGGATTTGGAGTTGGAAAATTTTGTGAAAAAATATTTTAAGATACTTATAACTAAGTATTATGCAAAAATAGTCTATACACATGTTTTAAACAAGATATTCAATTTGTAACAAGTTTGGATACATGTATATATAAACTTAGGCATAAAACTTAGAAACAAACATTTTTAAAAACATAGAATTTTGTAAGGAAAAATGTGTGTGTGTATCCTAGAGCCAAATATCATATACTCAAACTTTAACATTCTATTCTTACAAAGTTCTAAGGACTTCAAGGCTTCAAGAGGGGCTTTCTCCACTTAATCTTCATTTTGCATCTTGAGCCCAATTTGAGTTATCTTGAGTCCAAGTCACCTTCCTTTAGGGAAGAAAACACCTATGCAAGATAGAAAACCTGAAACACACTTAAACAACAAATAATATTAGTACAAATAACTAATATGTTTTGTAATCATCAAAACACACTAAAGACGGGTGATTGTAACCTTGGGCCAACAATCTCCCCCTTTTTGATGATGACAAAACATATAAGTTATTTAAACAAATAAAGGAAGAAGAGCTTGGAAAGCTCCCCCTCAAACAATGCTATGTAAAAAATAACTATGAGTGAGATACATGAAGCATTGAAAACATTGAAAACACAATATTTTTGTCAAAAACTTAAATACCAATTGAAATCAAACTTAATCTTATATACCAATTAAACTTATACTTTTTCTCTTAAACTTATAGTTTTAATCTTTTTCTCCCAAAACTCAAGTAAATAAACAAAACTCAAACTATAAGCAAACTTATTTCTTTTTCTCCCCCTTTTGTCATACATCAATAAGGGTTAAAATCAAAACAAGCAAAACACCAAAATAGAAATATTTTTAAGAATCTATCATGCAAACATTCAACTCACCACAAATAAATGAAAATCTAGCATAATCTAGAGGTTTAGTAAAAATATCGGCAAGTTGAAAATCGGTAGAAACATAATCAATATCAATATCACATTTCTCATAATGATCTCGAAGAAAGTGATACCTAATGTCAATGTGTTTGGTTTTACTATGTTGATTTGCATTCTTTGTCATGTGAATAGTACTAGTATTATCACAAAATATTTTAACATGATCAAAGTGTAAATCATAGTCAAGGAGAGTATGTTTCATCTAAAGAACTTGTGCACAACAAGCTCCGGCTGCAACATACTCCGCCTCGGCGGTTGAAAGGGCTACCGAATTTTGCTTTTTGGAAGACCAAGATACAAGACAATTACCTAAGAATTGACATGTTCCACTTGTGCTCTTCCTATCTACCCTACAACCCGCATAGTCGGCATCCGAAAAACTCGTCATTGAAAATTGGCCGGTTTTCGGATACCACAAACCCATTTCAATAGTACCCTTTAGGTATCTAATTATGCGTTTAACCGCAATTATGTGAGATTCTTTAGGACAAGATTGAAAACGTGCACAAAGACAAACGGAAAACATAATATCCGGCCTACTAGCCGTCAAATAAAGCAAGCTACCTATCATGCTACGATATAATTTAATGTCTACACTTTTACCTTGTTCATCCTTGTCAAGCTTGGTAGTTGTTGCCATGGGAGTTTTGCTTACTTTAGATTCTTCAAGCCCAAACCTTTTGATTAATTCCTTTGTGTACTTGGCTTGATTGATGAAGATCCCATCCTTCCTTTGCTTGATTTGGAGTCCAAGGAAATAGTTGAGTTCCCCCATCATAGACATTTCGAATTCATCCTTCATGCATGATTCAAAAGCTTGGCAAAGAGATTCATTAGTAGAACCAAAAATAATATCATCTACATAAATTTGCACAATAAGAATATCATTTTCTACATGTTTTGTAAACAAGGTTGTGTCAATTTTACCTTTCTTAAAATCATTTGAAATCAAAAATGAAGAAAGTCTTTCATACCAAGCCCTAGGGGCTTGTTTTAAACCATAAAGAGCTTTATCTAATTTGAATACAAAATCCGGATGTGTAGGATTAACAAACCCGGAGGGTTGTTCAACATACACCTCCTCTTCAATAAAACCATTTAGAAAAGCACTTTTAACATCCATTTGAAACAATTTAAAATTTTTATATGAGGCAAATGCTAGTGTCATCCGTATGGCTTCCAGCCGTGCTATGGGTGCAAAGGTTTCTTCAAAATCGATTCCTTCGATTTGAGTGTAACCTTGGGCAACTAACCTAGCTTTTTCCTAACAACGTTACCGATTCATCCAACTTGTTCTTAAAGATCCACTTAGTACCAATTGTTGGTCTATCGTGGGGCCTAGGAACAAGGTGCCAAACTTGGTTGCGCTCAAATTGATTGAGTTCCTCTTGCATAGCTAGCAACCAATATGAATCGGCCTCGGCTTCGAGGACGTTCTTGGGTTCAACATGAGAAATAAATGCATAATGTCCACAATAGTCATGAAGTTTAGAGCGAGTTGTTACCCCTTTTGATACTCACCTATGACGAGGTCCTTGGGATGATGTGGATTGTATCTCCAATCCTTTGGAAGTTGTTGAGTGGGCTCTTCTCCATTTGTTTGATCTTCATTTCCTTGAGCCTCTTGTATTTTAGCTTCACTTCCTTCATCATCCTTTGGCTTGTCTCCCATAGTAGGTGTATCCTCCAAGGTCACTTTCTCTAAGCCTTCATGCAAAACATCTATTTCTACAACATTCTTAACAAACAAGTTAGATTCCTCAAACTTAATATGTATAGATTCCTCAATAGTCAATGATGACCTATTGAAGACTCTATAAGCCTTACTAGTACTAGAATAACCCACAAATATGGCCTCATAAGATTTAGGATCAAATTTTTCTAAATTATCTTTTGTATTTAAAACAAAACATTTGCATCCAAAAACCTTGAAATATGAAACATTTGGTTTTCTAGAAAAGTACATTTCGAAAGAGGTTTTTGTAGTATTTTTACACAAGAAAACACGATTTGATATATAGCATGATGTATTAACGGCCTCGGCCCACAAATAATGTGGTAGACCATATTCACTAAGCATTGTCCTAGCCATCTCTTGCAAAGTTCGATTTTTCCGTTCAACTACTCCATTTTGTTGTGGAGTTCTAGGATAAGATAGTTCATGCTTTATTCCATGTTTTTCACAAAAAGTGGTAAAGGGTTGGTTAATGAATTCACCTCCTCTATCACTTCTTATTCTTAAAATCGAAACATCTTTTTCTTTTTCAACTCTTTTCTTAAAAGTTTGGAAGTACGAAAATGCTTGATTTTTATGCTCAAGAAAGAAAACCCAAGTAAAACGTGAAAAATCATCAACTAAAACAAATGCAAATCTATTCCCACTTAGACTTTTGGTTTGTGTAGGGCCAAATAGATCCATATGGATTAACTCCAAAGGACGTGATGTCATGATATCCTTAATTGACTTGAAAGAAGACTTAGTTTGTTTCCCAAATTGACATGCGTCACAAACTCGGTCCTTTTCAAAATTCAAACAAGGAATACCTTTCACCATTTCCTTTGTGTTAAGCCTAGATATATGGTCAAAAGAAATGTGGCCTAATCTTCTATGCCACAACCAAGAGTCGTCATCGAGGGCTTTTAAACATGTTATATTACAAGACATATTAACATATCTATCATATAAACATTACTTTCACGAAAACCGGAAAACACACAAGCATTAGAAATTCTATCAATTACTTTACAAACAACATTATCAAAAACTACATCAAAACCTTTATCACATAATTGACTAACACTCAAGAGATTATGCTTGAGGCCGTCAACTAAAATTACATTCTCAATTAAAGGGACGTGCCAAGTTTTACGTTACCAATACCGATGATTTTACTTTGGCGTCATCTCCGAAGGTGACGGTGCCACCTTCATGGTATCTTGATAGGGTTGCAAAGTTGTTGATATCCTAAGTCATGTGCCTTGAGCAACCACTATCAAGATACCACAATCCTCTACGTCGTTGGGCTTTGGAAGGTACCTATATCATTTAACAAAGTTGTTGACTTTGGTAACCAAACTTTCTTGGGTCCTTGAAAGTTAGTGTTTCGAACCCAAACATTATGAAAAGATGCACTTAGTCTATCATAGCAAAAATTGGCTAAGTGTCCTTTCCGCCCACAATGTGAACATGAGAACACTCTTCCATACATGAATGCATGATGAGTGTGTGAAGTGTGAGCATGCTTTGGGGGTTTGCCACGATGTAAAGGTTGTGTGGTATGAACATGAGCATGAGCATTATGAACATTTTTCTTAGAGGCTTGTTTCTTAGGGAACAGAGCCTCAATCTTTTTCTTATCGAACTCACTACACTTTTTCAAAACAATACCTAAAGAATCTATTCTTTCCTTAAGCATGGTAATCTCATTAGCATCAACAAATGGGGACTTGCCTTTACAAGAAGTCTTATATTTATCAAATTCATTTTTAGTGGAAACCAAGGTAGAATGCAAGTCATTATTTTCTTTAGAAAGATTTACAACTTGAAGACTAAGAGATTCATTTTCCTTTTTCATTTTTAAATATTTTTTCTTTAAGAAGTCATAGTTATGAGATAATTCTACAAAAGCTTCTCCTAACTCATCCATAGAAAGTTCATCATTAGGAGAAGTGGAAGGGGTTACCTTGCTTGTGCTTTCATTTGCCATGAAGCACATGTTGGCGGTATCAATCTCCTCCTCGGATTCGCTCTCGGAATCCCATGTAGCTTTCATTGCCTTCTTCTTGTGAGGCTTCTTTGAGGTGGAGGGCTTCACTTTATCCGGACACTCCGCCACTATGTGTCCCGGTCTTTGGCAATTAAAGCAAATGATCTTTCTTTCTTCTTTGCCTCCTTGCCATCTCTTCCTTCCTTGAAATTTAGCCTTGTTGTACATCCTCCGGACGTTCTTCACAAGAAGTGAGAGCTCTTCGTCATCTTCTTCTTCATCGTCTTCGTCGGAGTGTGTGGATTGGCTTTTGAAGGCTATAGTCTTCTTTGGAAGGAGCCATGTCCTCCCTCACTTTCCTCTCCATCTCATGGGTTTTGAGGTTCCCAATGAGACCAATTAGCTCCATCTCCTCCTTGTCATTGAGTTCCTTCAAGGTTGTTGCTTTTACTTCCCATGAAGGAGGAAGAGCTCGGATGATCTTTCTTACTCTTTGATCGTTATCAATAGCATCACCTAGAGAAGAAAGTCCATTAGTAATCTTTGTAAATCTTGTAACCATATCATCTATGGTTTCATTTTCTTGCATGCAAAAATTCTCATATTGGGACCGAAGAAGGTCAATCTTAGCCCTCTTCACTTGTGAGGTCCCTTCATGTGTAACTAGTAAATGTGTCCAAATTTCATATGCGGACTTGCAATGAATAACTCTAGCTATGTCATCACCATTAAGGGCTTGAAGTAGTGCATAGTGAGCCCTAGCATTGGCATCAAATTCTTTGGTCTCTATTTCGGACCAAGTGGATTCATCACCGGGGGTGCACTAAAGGGTTTGGTCACGGCCTTTGCAACTCGACTACTTAGAGATTGCAAGAAAACGGTCATCTTAACCTTCCATATGGGAAAGTTAAGTCCATCAAACTTAGGGGGTGTCTTAATACCATCGGCCATCTTTACTAAGTGAGAATGAATGAAATGATTAGCAATATTAGGATCTTTCTAGGGTTGTTAAGCCAAGAGCCTAGTAACCAAGCTCTGATACCAATTGAAATACACCTAGAGGGGGGGGGGGTGAATAGGTGTAATTGCTAATCTAATGGTCTTTTAAACTTAATAGAATGAGTGATGCAATGATCTCTCAAAACATGACTAAGAGCCGAATACCCGTGAGAGGTTCTGAACTCCTTCCTCCCAATTCCCCTTAAAAATGGGTTAGAGGTGCGCAATGCAACCGTGTTGTATGAGATATGATCGAACAAGTAAAGAATGAAATGCTATGATGAAATACACACAATCAACAACACAAGTAAAACAAAGAAGAGAAGATTGCACAAAGAAAAGGGTTAGTTCTCAAGCAAATAATTGAAGACAATATAAAGCAAGAGAAATGTAAAGCAAGATGACGCAAGGCAATCGCAAACACAAATGATTTGTTTCGAGGTTCGAGCCACCGCTCTAATCCCCGCCTTCACCTCCGTGAAGGGTTTCCACTATCCACCGAGGATGCCTTACAAGTTTGGTCTACCGAAGACCCCAAGCCCTTAGCTTCACAGCTTACAAAGAACTCCACCTAGGAGTTGTCTCCACAAGAACAAGGATCACAAGAACAATAGTGATCTCCTCAAGATCACAAAACTCTTTCTCAAACTCTTTTACAACACTCTCTCTTTTTACAACTTCTCTATAGTATGAGTAAAGGACTTTTGGCTCTATGAAGTGTGGTGAGAAAACTTCAGTTGTAGAGTGATATTAGCAATCAAACACAACTGAAAAAACTAGCTCAAAAGATTGGAATTGAAAGCTTTAAACAATTTTTCTTTTTCTCTTTGAAAACAATGAAAACTTGAGGATTTTTCTAAGTGAATAACAAGGACCTATTGCCCTCTATTTATAAGGAGAGAATAGGTTAAAACTATTTTCTTTACACCTAATTTGACCTGCAAAAGGCCTCCAACAACTCTCTAAAACTCTGATAAAGAAGAAAAAGAAAACAGATTTTCAAACTTGCCCAAAGAGGAAAGAGCCGTTAGGCTGCAGCAGGCTTGGCGGTCGACCGGTCCGGTCGACCGTCGCCTTGCTGGCAAAGAGCCGTTGGGCTCCGGTCGACTGTCCGGTCGACCGTCTCCTCAAAGGAAACACAGTTTCCTTAGTGCGGTCGACCGGGCGGTCGACCGAAACAAACCGAGAGTGGCCTGCTTACAGTCGGTCGACCGGGCCGGTCGACCGACAGACGTGCACAAATGTGCACGTCCTGACACAGGCGCCGGTCGAACGGGGCGGTCGGCCGGTCAACCTGAAACAGGGAAACTGGCAGGATTTGAGTTGGAAAATTTTGTGAAAAAATATTTTAAGATACTTATAACTAAGTATTATGCAAAAATAGTCTATACACATGTTTTAAACAAGATATTCAATTTGTAACAAGTTTGGATACATGTATATATAAACTTAGGCATAAAACTTAGAAACAAACATTTTTAAAAACATAGAATTTTGTAAGGAAAAATGTGTGTGTGTATCCTAGAGCCAAATATCATATACTCAAACTTTAACATTCTATTCTTACAAAGTTCTAAGGACTTCAAGGCTTCAAGAGGGGCTTTCTCCACTTAATCTTCAGTTTTGCATCTTGAGCCCAATTTGAGTTATCTTGAGTCCAAGTCACCTTCCTTTAGGGAAGAAAACACCTATGCAAGATAGAAAACCTGAAACACACTTAAACAACAAATAATATTAGTACAAATAACTAATATGTTTTGTAATCATCAAAACACACTAAAGACGGGTGATTGTAACCTTGGGCCAACAGTACTTTGAGCGCTTTAAGGGACTTACTTGCCCAGTGTCCCCACCATGGCGTAGAGAAATAGCGGCAGTGACGGTCTTGATTACCCCACAAAAACTTTCCTTGAAACGATGTGTCAAGGAGAATTCTTAAAGAAAGACGAGAATCAGGGATGGGACTTATACGAAGACTTAGCTGAAAAAATAATCCAGTGGGAATCCTGCTCAGATAATTATAAAAATCAGAATCCAACAACTTTGAAAATCGGACTCCACTTGATAGAATCCTCTATAGCTGCAGAAACCAAAATTACCCACTTGATGAGGAGGCTAGAACTCTTAGAAGTTAAGGAGCAAGGTACGGTAAACCAAATCAACCCACCCCAAATGTCAAATACAGGTTGCACTTATTGTCATGCTTTGAACCATGTCTTTGAAGAGTGTCCAGTTTATCTAGCTCAACAAATGTTACCAGACAATATGAATGCAGTATTTGCCAGACCAAATAACAATCCATACTCCAAAACTTATAATCCGAGTTGGAGGAGTCATCCCAATTTTTCATGGAGTCAGAATAGTCATGAGTAGCACAGACCAAATTTCACAATCAATTTCCTTCTCATAATTATTAACCCAACTTTCAACCCAAATATCAACCCCACTTTCAATCAAATTTTCAGCCCAACTTTCAGCCAAATTTTCAACATCAAGCTCCATAACATTCTTTTCAAAACCCTCTTCCAGAAAGAAAAATGACTGATTTGGAGAGAGCCATGGAAAACTTGTCCAAAACCCAAGATTCAATGATGAACAACTATAATCAGGCCATTAATAGGTTAGGGGTTCAGATTAATCATTTGGCTAATTCACTTAGTGAAAGACAAAAAAGGGCATTACCGAGCCAACCATTGACTAATCCTAAGAACTCTTTCCCAGTTCATGAGGCCTAAGATAACTAACCAAATCAATGAAATGTTATTCATGTCTTAAGATCAGGGAAGCAAGTGGACAAGCAAGTTTCTTCACCAACAGTCACCACCCAACCAAAATCCAACTCAATTGAACCCTCCACATCTGCAAATTTCAAACCAAACACTTCAGAGAATGAAAAAAAATCAGTTGAAGATGCGCATAAGCCTATAGACCTTTCCCAAATAGGCTAAAAAGCAAAAAATCCAATGCACAAATGGAAAAATTTTAGAAATATTCAATCAAATAAAAATCAATGTTCCACTTCTTGATGCCATACAACAAGTGCCTTCGTATGCAAAGTTTTTGAAAGATATGTGCACCAAGAAAAGAAAAAACAATGTCCCTAAAAAGGTTTCCTAGCTACGAACATCAGTAAATTGTTATCCAGGCCCATTCTTGTTAAATCCAAAGATCTCGGATGTCTAACCATTGCGTGTACCATAGGACAAACCACCATCAATAGGGCACTGCTTTATTTGAGAGAAAGTATCAACTTGCTCCCCTTTTTCGTGTATCAACAGCTCGGGTTGGGCGATCTCCGTCCAAGACGAGTAACAATTCAATTAGCTGACCGATCAGTGAAAAGCCCTAAAGAAAAATCACTGATTTTCTCATTCAGGTTGGGGAGTTCATCTACCCCGTGGACTTTATCGTACTGGAAACACAACCCGTTCTGAATCTAAGATCCCAAACTCCGGTCATTCTAAGACAACCATTCCTTGCTACAGTAAATGCAATATTAAACTGTGGATTAGTTCAATGCGTTTAACATTTGGAGATATGACCAAAGAGGTAAATATTTTTCATTTAGGAAAACAACTGCAGGACTCTGAAGACCAAACATTTGAAGTGAATTTGATAGAAGGCTTAACAAGTGAACATGAGGAGAAACTAGAATATGAACCAGAATGTGAGTTCGAATTAGAGTCGGATGACTTCAATCTCGACCACATTGTTGATTTTACGGTAGAATAGGCCACAACCCAACTCCTTTGAGTCTTGAACCAATAGACTTACTTTCAACTAAACAATATCCTTCTTCTGAATTGAAAGCTCTCCCCGATCACCTCAAGTACGTTTACTTAGGAGAAAAGGAAGCTTTCATGGTAATCATCGCTTCTCATTTAACTAGGGAACAAGAAAAAGATCTTCATATTGTGTTGAGGGATAACAAAGAAGCCATTGGATGACTATGGCTGACATCGAAGGAGTTAACCCATCAATTGTTCAACACCGCATCTATCTGATTGAAGAGGCCAAACCAAAACGTGATCCACAGCGTAGGCTGAACCTAATAATGCAAGAAGCTGTTCGAGTAGAAATACTCAAGTTATTAGACAATGGGATCATTTATCCCATATCTGATAGTCAGTGGGTTAGCCCTGTCCATGCTGTACCCAAAAAGGCTGGTTAAACAGTGGTAGAAAATGAGAAAAAAGAATTAGTGCAAACACGTGATTGAGTTGGAACTTGCACACATGAATAAAGAATTTCAGAACTTAAGAGTAGAATGTGCAAGTACTCAATACTACCGCTATAGCAAGTGGCTATGCGGGTCGTGATTCACAAGGAGGGACTAGTGATGGAAGCTTTTTAGCAAGTTCTCTTTAGTTCACTTGAAATAGTTAAAGATCTTCTTTTAGTTCTTAAAAAGGAAAAGAAAATAAGTTATAGTTAAGTTAATAAGAAAGTGGTAGATTGAGAAGGTGATGAAAATAGAAAATAGATTTATATAAAAATTAAAAAAAGTGATAAAAGAATTGAGAGATTATGGTGATCCAAACTAAATAATTAAAAGAAAGAAACTAAAAGTTACTTACCTCTTCAGTGCTAATATACCTTGGATTCGTAACTATGACTTACCTAGTCTTTGAAGGCGATCAAGCATGGCGTGTAGGATCTTTTTCATTCCCGATCTACACTATGAATGAAAGGGCAAGCTAAACTAACAAAAGAATGGTTATTCATCACGATAGGCGATCAAGGGCACTTGCAATGGCGAAGCAGTCTCGAGGCTATCAGATTCACTTGAATTGCAAACACATCAGAGGAAAGTAAACGAAAATAAGAGTAAAGAAGAAAAAGAAACTTTGATTTGATTCAAATAACAATGAAAAAAAAGACTTACTTACATCGGTATCACACTCAGTACAAGCTTGCTCTCATTCCTCCATGAAACTCGTCTCTCCTCTTGATCGGTTGCTGATATTCCATAATTATTATCATCTTCTCATACTTATTATATAATAAACTCTGCTTTTAATCCTAATTTTTGTCTAATTTATATAGAGGCCCATTGCTAGAAGAAAGGAAAGAGAAACGAGCCCAAAAGCCCATCAAAATTCTGATTTAATTTAGAATTAATTCGAACTCAGAAAATCAGGATAGATCAGGGCAAATCAGATCGGTTGAAAACTAGTTAGAATAAATCTTTACAAATCTATTGGTTAAAGCCCAAGATCAAAAGCTGTTTCGTTAAATTCAGGAGCTACAACAGGAAATCCAGAATAGATAAAGTCATATCGCGAAACGAGGACGTGTACCCCTCGGCTGTGGTCACCTGGCCACAGCCAAGCCATGAAAACGCAGCCATAGCTGCGTTTCTGTGGCTGTTTTGTTTCTGTTGGGGGAGCGTTTGTTCCCCCTATCTTCGTACGCCTCTCCCCATTGGGTTTTTCCTATAAATACAGGGTTTTTTAGAGACCACAGGGAACGACGAAGTAGAGAGCAGAATTTAGGCTATACTGTAGTTTGTAACTTAGATGTTTAGTTTTCTTTTATGTAATTTTTATTTTCTTTATGTAACTGAGAGGAGAGGAGACTTTCATGGAGGAATGAGAACAATCTTGTACTGAGGGTGACACTAGTGTAAGTAATCTTTTCTTTCATTATTATTTGAATCGAATCAAAGTTTCTTTTCTTCTTTATTCTTGTTTTTGTTTTCTCCCTCTTCTGTGTTTTGTAAATCCAAATGACTCTGATAGCCTCGAAGTTGCCTTGCCCTTGCAAGTGCCGTTGATGGCTTATGGTGATGGATAGCCATTCCTATGCTAGTGTAGCTTGCCCCTTTATTTTGTAGTGTAGATCGGGGATGGGAAAGATCCTATTTGTCATACTTCGCTCGCCTTCAAACCAAGGTAAATCGTCGATACGGGTCAAAGGTAAGCAGGCGCCGAAGAAATAAGTAAGTTTTTTTCTGTTTTAATTTTCTTTTCTTTTAATTTTAGTTTAGATCTCCAACACCACTATCTCCCAATTCTTTTATCACTCTTTTTCAATTTCTTTGTATATATTCATTTCTATTTTCTCTACCTTCTCATTCTACCATTTTCTTCCGAACTTAACTGTAACTCTTTTTCATTTTCTTTAAAAGAACTAAAAGAAGAACTTTAACCATTCTTTGTAGCATAAAAGAAAACTTACTAAAAAGCTTCCATCGCTAGTCCCTCCTTGTGGATCACGACCCGCATAGCCACTTGCTATAGCGGTAGTATTGAGTACCTTGCACTATTGTTATAAAAGTTCTGAAATTCTGTATTCTTGTGTGCATGTAAAAACTTCAATCACCTCTTAGTTACATAAAGAAAAGTATAAATTACATAAAAGAAAAAATAAAAACCTACACTAAAAATAATAAAAATTTGGCTTAAGAATCTATCTCTGCTTTCTCGTTTCCTGTAATCTCTAAAAACCCAGATTTATAGGCAAAAACCCAACGGGGGAAAGCGTACGAAGATAGGGGGAGTAAACGCTCCCCCAACAGCTTTAACAAAGCCGCGAAAACGCGACTTTAGCCGCATTTTCACGGCCTGGTGTGGCCAGGGGGTGGTACTCCTTGGTTTCGCGATATGGTTTCATCTCTCGCCAGATTTGCAGTTTTGGGTCCTAAATTTGACGAAACCTCCTTGATCTTCGGCTTTAACCAATTGATTTATGAAGATCTTGTTTTAACCACTTTTTTAACTGATTTTATCTTATCTGATTTGCCATGATTTGCCCTAATGATTATTTCTGAATTAAATCAGAATATTGATGGGCTTTTGGGCTCGTTTCTCTTCCCTCTCCTTTAGTAATGGGCCTGCATAGAAATTAGACAATAAATAAGATTAAAAACAGAGTTTATTATATAATAAATATAAGAATATGAAATATGCAGTATTAGCGACCGATCACACCCCCATACCTATCTTTTACTCGTCCTCGAGCAAAATAACAAAACTAAACCAAGATTATTAGACCATTTTCACAGCTCACGCGATTGTACTGACCATGTGCAACAAGCCGTTAAACCTCTAGGTCCCCCCTAGAGGATGAGGTTCCCCCTAGAGGATGAGTTTTGTCTCATGAGGGTTTTTAGTGGATTACACCGACAAAACCCATAAAGAAAGAGTAACAAAGTGTTAGTATTTTAAAAATACATTTTGAAAGAGAAAGATATTTGAAGTATTATTATAAGAGTTCAAGTAATCTATAAGTTATAAGAAAATCAAAATTTTCATTCCTAAAATTAGTCTCTATTCAAAAACTTGTTATCAATCAAGGTAAGGAGTCAAAGTATATTTCTCATCTAGTCTATTATTTTACCCTATGTTATATGAACCTTTGTGACCGTGAAATTTTGACTCGGGGTTCTTTAACTCTAACTCTTATGCCTTATTTTCTTTTGTTTTATTTTTTTATTTTTGGTGATAATATTCCTTAGTTCTATTAGGCTTTCTAATCTACCCATATAATGAGCCTTTAATCGATGACTCCCAAACCAAACGGTCTTAGGGCACCGGGTGAGGAAACACCCCAAGGACTTAAGAACTCGAGCAAATAAGGCCACAAAACTAAGAATTTTATTATATGAACCGCTTTTAGCCGTGAATACTTATGCTTTATGAGACACAAATACCCAGCTTAATTGGAGGATTTATATATATATATATATATATATATATATATATATATATATATATATATATATATATATATATTTAGATATTTCCTTTTTCTTTTTTTTTATAAGGCATAAGAATCTTTATTTTTGAACCCTAAATATGTAAGTGTATAAAGCATGCATATATCATCAAGGTAAAAATCAAGACTAAATTACTTTTCTAAATTTTTTTCTTATCCTTGGAATTCAAACAAATAATCTTATTTTGACCAAGTATAAGAAATCCTAATTATAATTCCTTAAAATTGACTTAATTTCTTAGAAAGAATATGTCAAAATATTGTTTCTATTTTCAAAAAGTTTTTAAAAATAAAGAAAATATTAATAATATATATTTTTAATAATAAAAGAAAAATCTAAGTTATGTTGGAACCCTCCCCCACACCTATCTCATGCATTATCCTCAATGTATGAATTAATGCATAGATGCATGAAAAAGAAGAAAGGGAAGGAAGATATTATCTTAAGGTGGTGGTTCCAGTGGTGGTTGACTGGGTTAAGCGTTGCTACCCAATCAAGATAATGTGGTAGTTCACGGAACCCACCTTTATTGACCTCTTTTCTATTTATATATTTATAGTCTCCAATGTGAATAGGATCATGAAAGATCCTATCATGAAACTTATTCCCTTTACATGACTAGTCTTGAAAAATTATAACGGAGTCATCACGGTCTATACCTATGTCCAACAAAAGAATGTGACTTGGTGGAATGGTTGACTTGGGCTCAAGAATGAAAGGTTTAGGAACCAATACTAACTCGAGAAAATCAACCTTTGCCAAATCCGTACAACTCTTCTTTACACCAAGAAGACAATTTCCTTGTACACCTCATCTCAACACCAAGAAGATAACCTTGTACAACTCCTTTCTTTGAGTGATTACAAAATAACCTATAAGCCTTGAGAACTGGTATGTGATCGTGAACAAGGACTCTTATAGGTGGACTCTCAGAATTCTTCACTAGCGGATTGAAATTTGTGTGAAGAACAGAAAGTAGAAACTAGTTTTCTGAAAAACAGAATTTTTCAACAGAGTTTGGATAGAAAACTAATCATTTGAATTGGTATTTTTAGCCTAGGATAACATTCCTATTTATAGTTGAAATCTATGGTCAGTAAGGGTAGTCATCAGGACAAATTTGAATATTAAAACGTTGGATAAACACCAAAAAAATCAATAACTGTTTAATAGTTAGAAACTGTTATAAGTCGACTAGGTTAGGGAGTAAGTTGACTAGTATAGGCATTTTTGACTGGGTTAGTCGACTAGTCAAAGAAACAAGTCGACACATCAAGACTGATACAGATATGCAAGTTTCTGGAAACTACTATTAGTCGACCAACAGAAATTATAAGTCGACTACAACATGTATTAGTCGACTAGTAATGTTGATAAGTCGACTAATGCTGCTAATAGTGAAGAAACAATAAGTTGATATCTTTTCTAGACAGGACTTAATTGACTAAAGACTTATGATAAGTCGACTAGCAATCCAATTAGTCGACTATAGGAAGGATCAAGTCTACTAATAGGAAGGGTCAAGTCTACTAATAGGACTATTTCGTGTGTGATCAAGGCTTTTAACAAATATCAAAAAAATTTACAAAAATAGTACAAATTACATTTGTTATCATCAAAATAAGTTCCAACATTCTCCCCCTTTTTGATGATGACAATATGTGTACGCACACGCTCCCCCTTAGTGAAACTCCCCCTGCAGAAAACAAGTTATAACAAATATATATAACAAGTGTTCTCCCCCTGCATCATAGCATACATATGATATATTTTCAAATGTTAGAAACAACTTATATCATCAGGTATTCTCTTATCATTGTATGGTACCTTTAAGATAAAACATGGTTAATGGTACTAATCATAACATGATCAAGATATTAACCTTTAGGAATCAAAACCCAATTTGAATTTGGTTTTCATCTGTCAGTATAAACATAATTGCATGAATTACATATATCATGTACATAAGATGCAACATAAGCATTTTTGTACATATTATTTAGATTTTTAGGAATCCAAATATATTTAAACTTTGATTTCATGGTCTTCTTAACAAAAGAATTATCATTATTCTTTTTGTAGACATGTATAGTTCTTTCAATATTATTTTTTGAACAACCAAGATCAATATGCTTATCTTTTTAAAATCTAAGTCCAAAATGATTATATGAAATCTTTTGATATGACAATATATCATTTAAATTTTCTTTTCCTTTATTAAACTTTATCACTTTATTTAAAAGTTCTTCATATTTATCTTTGAAACTTGTCATGTCTTTATCTAAAATAGAAATTCTTTCGTTTAAAGACATAGTTTCTCTTTTAAGCAAAATATTTTCTTTTAAGAAATTCTTATTATCCTTTTTCAATGAAGATATAACTTTTTCAAAGTCATCCTTTTGAGAATTTACAGAAGAAATTTAAGAAAAATAAACAGAATTTCTTTTGATAAAACTTTATTTTTCATCTTTTCATTATTAAGATCATTATATAGTTCATGAAATGCATCTAATAGTTCAGAATATTGTATCTCATCTTTTCTTGAGCCATAAAGCAAACATTTGCATGTTTAATGGCTTCTTCTTCATCTGAGAAAGATGAAACACTATTCTCCCATGATGCTTGATAATCTTTCTTCTTTTTGAACTTTTTGCTCTTGAATTTCCCTTTGTTTTTGAGCAATGGGCAATTCTTCTTCATATGACCTGTTTTATTATAATTAAAACATGTAGGATTAAACTTACCTTGCTTCAAGAACTTTTTGAATTTTCTTGAGAGCATTGCCATCTCCTCTTCATCATCATCTGAATCTTCTATATCTGAGGATGTATAGAAGGCAAGTACTTTCTTCTTTGATTGAAGTTGAGTTCATCATTTTTCCGATCTTCAAGTTGCACTTCATATGACATTAAATTACCATTAAGGCTTTCTAATGATAACGTTGAGCGATCATTTGCTTCTTCTATTACAGTGGTTTTCTTCTCCAATCTGATGTGAGTGCACGAAGAACCTTTCTAACTTTTTCCACTTGAGTGTATTCCTTTTGAAGAGATGCTAAGGAATTTGTAATATCCGTGAATCTTGTAATCATTTCTAAAATTATTTCGTTCTCTTTTATTTTGAAGAGTTCAAACCTGTGAACAAGAACAAAAATTTTAGACTCTTTAACCTTATTGTACCTTCATAGGTTACCTGTAAAATCTGCCATATTTGATTTGCAGATCTGGCCCGTGGCACGCGATTGAATTCTTCTTTGTTCAAGGCACAGAAAAGCGCGTTCATTGCTTTGGCGTCAAGGTTTGCAAACTTCTTTTGATCTTCATTCCATGTACTACAATTGGTGGTCGGCTTGGTGTACGATACTTCTACTATGTTTCAGAGTTCATAGTTGAGTGATTGCAAGTAAATCTTCATTCTACACTTCTAATAGTTGTAGTTGGATCCATCAAATAGTGGTGGACGTTGTGTAGAATGTCCTTATCTGAATTGTGATGAAGGAAACTCCGTTGCCATCTTTGTAGGGTGTTGGCAGGGTATGCAAGGCTTTGATAGAGTATACGGGCCGGGCTCTGATGCCCGTTATAGGATCTAAAAAAATGTCAACACAATATTCAAACAAAGATAAGTAGCGTTAAATAAAATAACTTGCAGGAAAGAAAATAAATCTCAGAAAATGCAAACGCAAACACGAGAGATATTATCCTGGTTCGGTCCTCTTGACCTACATCCAGTTCTCAAGCAACCCGCTTGAGATTTTCTTTATCCTTGATTTTGTACACCCAAAACCAACACCTTGTACACCACTTGACAAACAACCTTTGCCAGATCCGTACAACTCTTCTCTAACCAAGAAAATAATTTCCTTGTACACCTCTTCTCAACACCAAGAAGATAACCTTGTACAACCTCTTTCTTTGAGTGATTACAAAATAACCTATAAGCCTTGAGAACTTGTATGTGATCGTGAACAAGGACTCTTATAGGTGGACTCTCAGAATTCTTCACTAGAGGATTGAAATTTGTGTAAAGAACAGAAAGTGAAAAATAGTTTTCTGGAAAACAGAATTTTTCAACAGAGTTTGGACAGAAAATTAATCATTTGAATTGGTGTTTTTAGCCTAGGACAACATCCCTATTTATAACTAAAATCTATGGTCAGTTAGGGTAGTTATCAGGACAAATTTGAATATTAAAACATTGGATAAACACCAGCAAATTAATAACTGTTTAACAGTCAGAAACTGTTATAAGTCGACTAGGGTAGGGAGTAAGTCGACTAGTATAGGCATTTTTGATTGGGTTAGTCGACTAGTCAAAGAAGTAAGTAGACTACATCAAGACTGATACAGATATGCAAGTTTTTGAAAACTACTATTAGTCGACCAACAGAAATTATAAGTCGACTACAACTTGTATTAGTCGATTAGTAATGTTGGTAAGTTGACTACTGCTGCTAACAATCAAGAAATAATAAGTTGATATCTTTTCTGGATAGGACTTAGTCGACTATAGACTTATGATAAGTCGACTAGCAGTCCTATTAGTCGGTTATAGGAAGGGTGAAGTCTACTAATAGGAAGAGTCAAGTGTACTAATAGGACTATTTTGTGTCTGATCAAGGCTTTTAACAAATATCTAAAAAATACACAAAAATAGTACAAATTACATTTGTTATCATCAAAATAAGTTCCAACAATTTCTTTTAGATCTTGTAATAGGAGAGAAAGTAATGCATGGTTGGAAAGTAAGAGTGCTTGTAATAGAAGGTGACAAGTTATGAAAGGTTCTCTCTTTACCTCTCTTTATTTTCTCTCTAACTCCTTTTACATGTTTAGCTAATTTTCTCTCATGGTAACTAACTACTAACCGCTAATTTGCTAACTTCTTACTTGATAATCCACATAAATCTAATAGCCTCTACTTGGCCTTGCTCTTGCAAGAGCCATTGATGCTCATGATGATGGATTTTAACACTCTAACATCCTAACTCTCTAACAAGTTAACATTACTTTACTTCATGCTTGCTCTTATTTAGTTTTGATGGTTTAAATGTAGCTTGCACTTGTTTATTGAGTTTGGATGTGAAAGTTATCATATGGGTCATGCTTTGAAACGCTCTTGAACCAAGGACTAGTGATGGCCAAGGATACATGTTAGGCAACTATCACTAACAGGTTAGCATGGATAGTGGAGCCATTAGTAGTTAGTAGCCATGAGTTTTCTTTTTTTATTTTGTTTTATCAATATATCAAAAAACACAAATACATTCTTTTCTATGTTTCCCACTTCTTTGTTTTCACCGTACTCTTCTCTTTTCATTCTTTGTTTTCTTTTCTTTTGATTCTTTAAAACGTTGAAGAAACTTTAACACACACGTAAACATTCCGGTAAAACTTCTATCGCTTCCCGTACCTGTGGATTCGAACCGTTCAGTCTCTATGCTATAAGGGAAGTATCGAGGAAGCCAAAACACGCACTTTTAACTCGTGATTTCAAAACATACACTTTTCGTGCACGGTTTTCCCCGATCAAATTTTGGCGCCATTGTCGGGGATTAGAACGGGTTGATTTCATATTTTTTATTAATTTTTCTTCTTTATTTTTTTTGTGTGCAGGTTAAAGTTTTAGCATTGCAAAAGTTCACACGTGCTTTTGTGTGGTTGGGTAAATTCTTGTATATTATTATATTCTGCTGCTACTTTTTGTTTATATTACCTGTACACTGTAATAATTTTATGAACTAAAATACGATAATTGGATGTTTTAAAATGGTTTAGACATTTGCATCTAGGCACGTGTCAATTTTTATTCCAATATACTGTATTTTGTTCTTCTGTTGTTGTGATCTTGACGGAGGTGTACATATTGCATTGCATATAGTTAGGATAAACACGTGGGTGATTTAGTCTCTTTGTGTGTTCATTCTTATTTATATTGCACACTTGCACGAATTGAACTTAAGGGTAAAACTCAATACAACATAAGGTGGGGAAGTCATTACATTCCCTTAGCCCAAAAAATCACCTCCCCACTCACACAACCCAAGCCTAAATAAAACTTGCTAGACGTTGGCCCTAGGGACATCTCGGACTCATTTAAGAGATTGACTTAAGGAAAAAGTTGTTAGAAGTTGATTCTTGTCAAATTAGTGTCAAAGGTTGGGGATTGAGAGGCGAAATTTCAAAGAACAGTGGTTTGATATAATTAGGCCCGTTGCTCCGGCACGGATACCTCCCACTGATCTTACCCTTACCTGACCGATTAAATCGTGGTCAGATTCGGACAATGTATCCCCCGTGGACAGTCTAACCAGTTAGGAGTCGTTTAGGTCTAAGTCAACCCTAGCATAGACTTGTTTTCTTTTTCTTTTTCTTTATTTATTTGTTTGTTTGTTTGTTTTTCTTTCTTGTAAATTGTGATATGGATTTCAACAACAATAATTTTTCAATCCTAATATTAATCCATATTTCATCCCGACCTCATTTGACTGGATAACTTCAACCAGAATATGTACAACATGAACCAATCATATAGGCCGGATTGGGATTATTCGACTCAATATGACCCATACCCCCAGTCTCATGATCATAATTTTTAAAATAATTTTAATTCTTCACAGAGTCAATAGGGATTCACCTCCCCCAAGTCAAATTTTCAACCACATTGTCCATAATTTTCATAATATTCATTCCCCGATTTTGATTCATATACTCCTTTTCCTGAACCGCTAATTGAAGAAAAATCATTATTGGAAAGGAGTTTGGAAGAAGTAATAGAGGCCCAAAAACAATTTGAAAAAATGGTAGCCTCATCATGTCCACAAAATTTCTAAAATTCATGTAGCTCTTTTCCAGAATGACTCAAAGGAAAATCATTGTGGGAAAAAACTATGGAATTCATACAAGAGACCTAGCGCATAATACAAAATACGATTGACTTTCCATGTCCACCAAATGTTCATATGACTCACGAATCATGTTATTTTGGAAATCCAGCTTGAATTTCATCATACTAACCTGAACTTGACCAATATCAAATTCTTGAAAGTTTGACAAGTTATCCAATTCCTGAAATTGAACTTGAAGATGAATGTGAACCTGAGCTTCAATTTAGCAATTCGAGTCCAATCATTGAATCAATATCAACTCCAGTAGTGTTATCTGAACTAAATAACATTCTTGAGCCAGTTTGATTCCTATAATTTCTGAACTTGAATCGATCATTTCACCCATTCACATTTATTCCGTGGATGAATATCTAGATTCAATTTCATTACATCCATTTAAACTTGCCCAAAATTTTGAGAACCATCTTGACATTTTAGCAAGTTATCCTTTTCCCGAAATTGAACTTGAGCTTGAAAGTTGTCATGAACCTCAAGTTGGTAATTCTATTTCACTTTTTGATTCAATAATGACTCCGACATCTTTATCAGATTTTTTCTTTATTTCGGAGTCAACATTCCTGTACCAGTACACCATGAAATTGAATCACCAATATCTTATGATCACACTTCATTGATGGGAAAAGTGTGTGAACATCAATTCTTTGGTTTGGACCCTATTTTTAACCAATTTTAACTCCCCCTTTTGAATCGCGACTTGATCTGAGTCAAATTCCCGAGTCGGTATCAGTTTTGTTCCTGTTCCATTTGAGTTTGAATCAATCATCTTCTAAAATCACACTTCATTGTTGGACAAGGATGTTGAAGAAAATGACTCAGTAATTATTTTTGAAAATTGAAAACTAGATGAGGATAATTTTTTACATAAACCATTCACTCAATCATTCTTTTATTGGGTCATATTAGAGATAGTGAGTTCCTTCAAGATCCACATTATCTTAATTGGGTAACAATACTTGACCGAGTCAGACCACCACTGGAGCCACCACCATGAGGTAATTTTTCTTCTCTCTCCATTTGTTTCATGTATATACACATTCACGATGTATTGAGAATAATGCATGAGATAAGTGTGGGGGAGGGTTACTAACATAGTTAGTTTTACATTTTCTTTCTTTTACACTTCTTTTTAGAAAATTTTTAGATTTTTCTTTTATGTAGAAACGCTTTTTCTTTTCTTTTTACAAACTTTTTGAAATAAGGGAAATAGTTTTGATTTATTTTTAAGAAAATTAAGATTATCTTAGGAATTAGGAAGACATAAAATTATGAGATTTTAAACCGAGTCAAAATAATAGATCTTATTTAAATTTTAGGATAGGAAAGTAAGATTGGAAAGATAATTTGATCTTGAATTTTTTGCCTTAAATTTATGCACTTCACACTTACACAATTTTTGGGATTGAAAAAAAGACTAAAAATACCATAAATATATATATAAATGAAATAATGATAATAAAAATCACTTATTGAAGTTGGGTAAATATGCCTCAGGAAGCATGATTATTCATAAAAAAAAATAGTGGACAAAAACAAAATAATCCCCTTTAGTTTTGTGGCCTTGTTTACTCGAGTCCTTAAGTTCGATGAATGTTTTCTCATCTGGTGCTCTAAAACTATTTGGTTTGGGAGTCATCGGCTAAAGGCTCACTACCCGGGTAAATAAGAAAGCCTAAGAAAACTAAAAGAAGAAAGAACAAAGAAGGAAAAAAATAAATAATATACACAATTCAATGGCATGAAAGTTTAAGTCAATATCCAAAAATCTCGCAGCTCACAAAGTGCATATTTGTCTAAGAGTTTATGAAGATCAAAGAATTAATTCAATTTTAAATTCTTACATTTAATCTATAACAAGATTTTTGCATTTCGACTTAGTTTAAGGAAGAATAATTTCTGGTTAACCTCTAACCTTAGATCACTTATATTTTCACAAAAATACTTCAACACTTTTCTCTATTTGAAAAATGCGTTTTAAAAAATACTGACATTTGATTTCTTTTGTTATGAATTTTGTGGGGGTAATCCGCTGAAAACCCTCAGGAGACAAAACTCCTCCTCTAGGGGAAACCTAGATGTTTAACGGCTTGTTGCACATGCTCAGTGCAATCGCGTTACCTGCAAAAGTGGTGTAATAATTTATTTAGTTTTATGTTTTGCTCGGGACAAACAAAAGATAAGTGTGGGGGTGTGATTAGTCTCTTAAATTGCATATTTCATATCACATCTTCACATTCATTTTATAATAAATACTGCTAATAATTGTCTTCTTTTGTGGTTCTAGGTCATGGTGTGGAAATGAAGAAGAAGACCCAAAATCACCATTTAATGGGTGATTAAAGGCCTATAAAGATAGCCATTGACCTAGGAGGGTATTCTGTCAAAATTAGGGGCCCAAAACCAGAAACCATGACATGCAGCCGACAAGGGACCAACGCGACAGCGCGCAGCAGGTGGCACTACGCGTACCGCGCCAGTACAGCCGCGAAAACGCGGCTCTGGCGCTTTTTCGCGATCGTACTAGCGCAGCCGCGATAGCGCTTTGGGCCAGTATTTGTCCCCCTGGCCCCCTTTCCCCTGGTGCTTATAAATACCCCTCTTGGGGGTTCTTCTGGAAGATATCTAGAGAGTAGGGTAGTTTTCTTTCCTTGTTATAGTTTAGGGTAGTTTAATTTAGTTCTTCTTCCTCTTTGTATTTTTCATTTCTTTTAGATCTTGTAACAGGAGAGAGAGTGATACATGGTTAGAAAGTAAGAGTGCTTGTAATAGAAGGTGACAAGCTATGAAAGGTTCTCTCTTTACCTCTCTTTGTTTCTCTCTAACTCCTTTTACATGTTTAGCTAATTTTCTCTCATGTAACTAATTACAACCGCTAACTTGCTAACTTCTTACTTGATAATCCACATGAATTTAATAGCCTCTACTTGGCCTTGCTCTTGAAAGAGCTATTGATGGCTCATGATGATGGATTCTAACACTCTTACATCCTAACTCTCTAACAAGCTAATATTACTTTACTCCATACTTGTTCTTGTTTAGTTTTAATGGTTTAAATGTAGCTTGCACTTGTTTGTTGAGTTTGAATGTGAAAGTTATTGTATGGGTCATGCTTTGAAATGCTCTTGAACCAAGGACTAGTGATGGTCAAGAATACATGTGAGGCAACTATCACTAAGAGATTAGCATGGTTAGTAGAGCCATTAGTAGTTAGAAGCCATGAGTTTTCTTCCTTTTTACTTTGTTTTATCAATACATCAACAACCACAAATACATTCTTTCTATGTTTCCCACTTCTTTGTTTCACCGCACTCTTCTCTTTTCATTCTTTGTTTTCTTTTATTTTGATTCTTTAAAACGTTGAAGAAACTTTAACACATACGTGAACATTCCGGTAAAGCTTCTATCGCTTCCCGTCCTTGTGGATTCGACCTGTTCAGCCTCTATGCTATAACGGAAGTATCGAGGAAGCCAAAGTACGCACTTTTAACTCGTGATTTCAAAACGTACAATTTTTCTTCTCATGGCAATCTAACTACTAACCACTAACCATCTAACCACTTATTTGATAATCCACATGAATTTAATAGCCTCTACAAGGCTTTGCTCTTGCAAGAGCCATTGATGGCTCATGATGATGGATTCTAACATTCTAACATTTCTAAGATCTATTCCACTAACTTGCTAACAATCTTATAAACCATGTTTTGTATCGTCTCTTGAAGCTAAGGACTAGTGATGGCCAAGGATCCATGTGAGGCAACTATGACTAAGAGGTTAGTATGGTTAGTGGAGCAATTAGTAGTTAGTAACCATGAGTTTTCTGTTTACTTATTTTAAAAACAATTTCCTAAATCTTTTTATCATTTTCTCCATTGTTTTCACCAACTTCTTAGTTCACCTTTATTTCATCTTCTTTTATTTTTCAAAACCATTTCTCTTTTATTTTGACAACGCCATTTCATCGCCTTCTCCCCTATCGCTTCTGGATTTCTTTTCTTTTTCTTTTCTCATTCTTTAATAAAGAAGAACTTGTTAACAATACCTCATTCCTGGAATACGTACACGGATGCATGTCCCTATTTTTCGCATGTATTTTTTGATTTTATTTGTATTTATTTTCTTTTAAAATCACTTTTGATATTATTCTGGTATTGGATTTGGATTTTTGGATTCAGAATTAACCCTAGTCTAAACCAGGGACCCGATTCAGTTTACTACTTTATTTGATCTTTCTACTAGTCAGATCTAGTTAATTTTAGTTTCAAATATTGTTTGCAATATTTTAGATTTTTCATGATTTTCTGGAATTTTTCTAAATTATTTTAAAAAATCTCCTAAAACTGGTATCGTCGATTGATTTGAAGATTTTTAATTCACAAATGAAGTTAAATTTTTGGAATCTGCTTTCAAATTATCCATTAAAACCATATTTTCTATTTTTTGCAAATTCAGAAATTTTTCTGAATTACTCAAAAATCCGACCAAATTAGTGTCTACACGTATCAGCGATACGTTCCAGGATTTTTAATTTGTAATCTAGACTGAATTTCTAAAATTTGATGTTACATTGTTTCTCAGTATAATATTTTTTATTTTATAGAATTTTTTGAAATTCTTTCTGAATTAGTCAATTTTACCCGATTAAAATAATATTAAATAGTTATCGTTATTTTTTCTTTCTTTTTTCTTCTCCACTCTTTTACATAACTTTCTCAATTTTCTTTTCTTTCCTCTTTTCCTTTTTATCAAATCTTCTTTTTCTTTTTCCTTTTTTTTTCTTTCCTTTTCTTTTTTCCTTCTACACTTTTCTTCCTTTTTCTTTTTATTTCTTTCTTCTCCCCAATAGTCAACCCAACTGACACTTCCTTCTCCCCAAAGCTGGCTGACCTCTTCTATCTCTCTCTCCTATTTTCCCCTCTCTCTAATTCTCCAATCTCCTCTCTTTATCTGACTCTCTCCTCTCTAATCTATCTATCCCTCCTCTTCCACTCTCATAAGCTCTTTCTATTCTTCCTCTCTCCTTCTCCAACCGGGCACCATCACCAAAACCATCACTACCGGCCCGACAACCTCACCCTCACCGGTAAACCACTTCGGCCAACCACCACTCCTAACTCCTCCAATTCACCACCATCTCCTCTCAAGCTCCCCAATTTCTCAATCTTCTTCCCCAATTTTCCACCACCACCTATCATCTCCTCCACCACCAAATTCTTCACCGCCACCTCAATTCCATCACCATCTTCACCATAATCACCACCCAAACCACCACCCACTTTCAATTCCACCATCAACACCATCATCACCTTCAAGGTCAATCACAACATCATCATCTACATCACCTCCATCTCCATTCTTCTTCTTGGCTGCCGGCCACCAGGCCGCCGCCCATGCCACGTCGCCGGTGACCCTATCCCATGGCCGGCTACTAGCCGGCTATGGCCTCCCTCTCCTCTCTCTTTTCTTCCTTGGTCGCTAGCCATGGCCTCCCTCTCCTCCTCTTTTCTTCCTTCTCTTATTTCCTTTCTCTTCTCTTTTCTTTTTTCCTTTCTTTCTTCTCTTTCTTTTCTTCATTCTTCTTTCCTATTAACAGAGAGACCCCTCTCTCTCACTCTCTCTGTCTCTCTCTCTCTCCACTCTTTCTTTCTTTATAAATCTTTATCTTTTCTTCTTCTTTCTCTCAAGAAATTTCTCGAGAATCGTAGCCATGCCCGTGTTTATTAAGCGAGTACTTAACTATTTTAGCGAGTACTCTCACTCTATTTGGGTTTTCCCGCTTCGACTGGTGAAAATTACATTTTAGAAGTTTTTTGTAATTGTGGTATTTGCAAAAATTGTATTTGTAGTGGTAAAATATTTGTACCGGTACTCTGGATGCTCATTGTAGTTTTTAGAAATTATATTTTTGTATTTTGGGACTAACGGTGGTGCAGGTTGCAGGTATAGGTCACTTCTCGGGCTAGCTATCGGGTACCGTATAGTGTGCCTAGCGTTTTGTAGGTGGTACCATAGAGTGTGCCTTAAACCCTATGGTTTGCATGGTATCTACCAGGCACTTAGACTTTACTGTCTCTCGTTTAGCGCCAGTGCTATTGTTTGTTATTTTCCTGCTTATATGTGTGCTTGTGTATACTAACATTATTTTATACAGGTACCTACTTAGCCTCCTAGCCCTGTTAGACCTTATAGGCTCTCTTATGCCCACTTTCCTGAAAGGGGGTGTGCTTAGACCATTCGCAGTCTCTCAGTTTCGCCTGATAGGCGTATTTAGTGCTTAATATTTTATCACTAGACTCGCTTAGTCAGAACTCTGCCAGATTTCAGACTCGCAGTCTAAGTCGGGTCATTCTTGTAGCTCCGTTGAACACTTTAGTGATTAAATATTGTTCGTTGTTTATGCCTCCACACTGCTTGCATCGCTTGTTTGTGTGCCTAATTGTAATGCTGATTTATAATTTATATATGATTGTGAAGAATTTGAAATACCTGATGCGATATATATTCTTGAGATGCTTTAGATACTTACAACATGTCTGATATATGATAATCTGATACTGCATTATAATTGACACGAGATACGATTCTGACACCTGAATACTGATATTGACATTAAATACTGAGACACTATTGACTTAACTGGACAGTGTCATTTACATCTGACTGTATAGCAGAGTTGGTATTAACACCTAATACGGTACCATGATTCCTGACTCAAGATAAATACTTCTAATTCACTCCTAATTCAGTACCGTGAATCCTGAACAGATTAAAATACAAAATTTACAGATATTGTATTACGGGATATTACTAAACTCTTGATTACTGAATAATGTAGTACTGAATCCTGGACAAGGATATACTAATACTATTGTTACTGATATATATAGCGTGTGGAACTAAGTGCCACGTGGAATTAAGTTCCACGGGGGCCACCTCTAGAATCCCACATCTCTCTTGTTACTATTTTCCCCATAAATCAGTATCGTGAAGCCCAACTAGAAATAATCCTGAAAATATATATTAAATATACAACTTATACTGGGTGGTGAAAACTAATGGATTTCAATAAGTACGACTTCATAATGGCTTGATGTTGCACAACTACTATTCCTAATCTACCTGAGGCCATAGGAGACCGGGTGGGGTGTACTCGCAACCTGTATTGATTCCGCTACTGATTTCAGGGTATACAAATAAGACCCTTACAGCTTAGCGGCCGAGCTCGGAGGCCAGATCCAAATGCACAGAGGCCATTGTCTCGGGTATGCACATGCCCATTATGAACCTGATGTAGTTGATTTTTCGTCAGTTTCTAATAACTAACCTCGCACTACTCGTATGTGGTTGTATGTGAACTGGGACATTATGGCACATACCTAGACATCCGAGTAGGACGAGTTCTAAAAATAATAATAATGATAAATATTCTACTGAGTTGGCTTCAGTACTGATCCTACTGACTTCATGTTATGACATGATGAAACCACTGATAGACGTGTATATGTAAGCAATTCAGGTTGTATAAATTCAGTTGATGGTAACGTGATGTATATGGTGTATAGATGAGGGTTTCCTTATTTGGATTATACCCTCGACGTATTAATCTCATGGATCCAGTAATTGGGTTTATACAACTGGTTTTGCCTATAGTTACATACAACATATTGATTGGATGATACCTTACAGTTTTGTATTAGTTCTAATTCCATTTACATTTACTGTTACTGCCTGCCTGCTTGCTTTGAATACACGATCTACTATATTCCTATACACGTGAGCTTTCCTAAGCACGCCATTTTCATTTTATGTACTCATTGGGTTGCTTTTCTGACAACCTGAATCTGCATGTCCAGATCTTGAAGCTTGGACCTTGGTGAAGTTCTTGTTGCTGATTGTAATGTGCAGAAGAAGCATGCTGATTTATTACTAGATACTCCTAATCTATCTCATTTGACTGACTCTTGAGATTCCTCCTTCCTGCTCGAGAGCATCTACTACTTTTGGCCCATGTAAATTTCTTGTAAATCATATTTTATATCCCATGGTGATATAATATTCCTATAATATTGGATCATATTCTTTGATAACAATATATTTGGGCTATATTGATGGAATGTATATTACCATAATGCTTCCGTACTTTGATTCTTATTTGTACTGAATGCTTGGCGTACGTATGTGAGGGTATGTCTGCCCTACGTATGTACGTTGCAGTAGTTTTTTTTTTACTCGGTGTGGTGGGGGAGTTACATTTTTTGCTATTTTTCTCTAAGATTTTTGAAGAGTTTTAGTCCTAGTTTTCTAGTGCTCTATTGTCTATTTTCTAAGAGTTTTTCAACAAGTTTTGAGCTTCAAATCTACATTCTTTAAGTTGTTTCAAAGTCTAGAAAAATCAAAAGAAAACAAATTTTGGAAATATAAGTTTTTGTTCTTCAAGTTTCTACATCCTATTACAAGTTTTTCCAATTATTTTCTAAATAGCTTCATTTTTAAAGTCTTTGTTTTCTCACAAGCTTGAGTTATTCATTATAAAATCTATCCTCTAGGTTCTTTATTGTGAGAGGTATTGTTTGTGATCTTTGTGATCACTAAGTATTGTAATCTTTATTTTCCTTGTGGCTTTGTGCCCTTCTCTTGTGTAAAGGAGTATTGGCTTTGTGCCCTCCTTCTTATTGATTGCAAGAAATTAGGAAATACTGTGTAGCTTAGGGCTAATAGGTCATATCCACGAGGAGAGATGTGATGCAAGCTTTTAGTATTTTGGGAAAAATAAGTTTTAGTGTTTATGTTTTTTAGATGAAAAAGAAGGTGGAGTGTGAAGAAATGATTTAAAAAAAACTTGAAGATTTAGAGAGGGTTTTGGAGAAGATGATTTTTAAGAAGTTTGAAGATGCTGTGTTTGTTTGTATTTAATAAAAAGAGATCAGGCTCACTATTCTATTATTTAACTATATGTTTTCCTCTAGAAAGTGTTTATGCCTCAACTAGATTATAGGCCGAAGTTAAGACTTGATTTTTAGAAGAGATCAAGTAAAACACATAAGATAAATTTTGAAAAAGTTTACTTTTTTTGAAATAGTTCTTATGCAAAATCATCAAGATTTTCTCAAGTATGAAATAAAAACTAGTTTAAGACTTATTTTCAAAATTGAAGTTTAAAATAAGTCGATACCCATCCTCATGTGCCTTCAAGAACACTTGCCAATATGCAAGGCTTAATTTAGGCATCATATAATTCTATTGGGTTCTTTTTGAAATCACCTAGAGGGGGGCTAAATAGGTGATAATGCTAATCAATGCACAAATTAAAATGTTATGATGCAACGATTACCCAAAACAAGACTAGAAGCCGAATACCCTGTGAAGGGCTCTGAACTCCTTCCTCGTGATTCCTCTAGATAAGAGTTTGAGGTGCGCAATGCAATCTTGTTGTATGAGTATTGATCGACAATATGGCAATGAATATGAAGCAAGTAAATAAAGCAATGAATATAAAGCAAGTAAATGAAGCAAGTAAACAATCGCAAACACTGAGATTTGTTTCGAGGTTCGAGCACCCAGCTCTACGTCCCCGCCTTCACCCACAACCACTATAACTTTCACAAAGAATTACAACCACAACGGAGTACCCAACTCCTCAATCACACTCCTCTAGTCCAGAGGTAGTGGTGCCACAAGTACAAGAATATCTGGGTGATCAAAAGACCACAAACCCTCTTTTGAAAACCTTTTTCCCTTACAAAGACCCTAGAGAATAATGTGTAGGATTGAAGCTCAAGTTTTGTAAGTGAAAAAGAAAATGAAATTGAAGAGTTTTGAACCAAAAACTTCAGTAAAGAGAGAGAATTTTGAGCACAAAAATAGAGAACAAAAACTTCTTTTGAAAGCCTTAAACTTGAATACTTTTTGCAAAAGATTGTTGTATTTACCTCAACCCTAATCATCCCTATTTATAGGATAAAGGTAGGGATTAAAGAGTAAACTAATATAACAAATAATTAGGAAATATTTGACCCAAAACCAGCCCCCAAAATCGTTTAGAGATAAAACACACGTTAAAAGCGTGTTGAATCAAGTAGCCGTTAGGGTTGAAATCAAGCATACGGTCGACCGGCCGGTCGACCGGGTTTTCAAAAAATTTAGCCGTTGCCAGCCCACGGTTCGACTGCCCGGTCGACCGAAACAAACAGAGACTAAGGAACTTTCAGTCGGCCGAAGGTCGGTCGACCGAAATGGGGTCCGGTCGACCGCCCGGTCGACCGGGAGACGTGCACACATGCACGCACCCAAACGGTCAGAAGCCCGGTCGACCGCCCGGTCGACCGTTCTGACCTGAAACAGAGCTGGTCTACCGTCCGGTCCGGTCGACCGCAACATGCCAAAAAATAGTCTTTTGAAAAAGGTTTTGAAAATCTTGATAGTTTTCAAAGTAGTTTTGATCAAAACTTGGTATAATATATAAAAAGGAGTTTGTAAGTAATAAAATATGTTTAAAAACATTTTGTATATAGGAGAGATACCTTAAAAAAAATCATGTGCAAAATCTTGTGTGTGGGGAATATTGAGCTTCAACACTATACATATTGTTTAACACACTATAAAATATAAAAACAGAGAAATGAAGTCTCTGAGCTGCGTTACACCAAGCTAGAGCCTTCTCTTCTATAAAACCGTCCTCTTTCACCATTTGCCTTTAAGCATCATAATTCCTTACAATAACTTAGAAGGACCATCATGAATAGTACTAACCTGCAACTCATTCTAAACAACTTATTAGTACCATATAGCTTCTATGTGTTTTGTTATCATCAAAACTTAAACAAATGGAGAGTGTAACCTTTTGGGCCAACAATCTCCTCCTTTTTGATGATGACAAAACATATATAGGCTATAACACAAGATATAAAAGGGAGGTAAAAATTTTCCCTCAAATGATGCTATATTAAATAAGTATAAAACAAATTTTCATGAGATAAAACACCATCAATAAAATGACAGCATCAATAAAACACTATCAATAAAACACCAAATCATAACACATATTTCTCCCCATTTTGTCATACATCAAAAAGAGATATATTAGCAAGAAAACTTTCTTATTCAACAACACAAACATTAAGTTCACCACATATAAAAGAAAATCTAATAATCAAGTGGTTTAGTGAAAATATCGGCAAGTTGCAAATCGGAAGAAACATAATCAATCTCAGTATCACCTTTCTCAAAGTGATCTCTAAGAAAGTAATATCTAATCTCAATGTGCTTGGTCTTATTATGTTGATTTACATTCTTAGTCATATGTATAGTACTAGTATTATCACAAAATATTTTTATATGGTCATAATGCAAATCATAATCAAGGAGAGTATGTTTCATCCAAAGGACTTGTGCACAATAAGCCCCTGCCGCAACATACTCCGCCTCGGCGGTTGAAAGGGCTACCGAATTTTGTTTCTTAGAAGACCATGAAACAAGATAATTACCAAGAAATTGACATGTTCCACTAGTACTCTTCCTATCTACTCTACAACCCGCATAGTCGGCATCCGAAAAACTCGTCATTGAGAAATCTCTGATTTTCGGATACCATAGACCCATTCCAATAGTGCCCTTAATATAACGAATAATGCGTTTTACTGCAATTAAATGAGATTCTTTAGGACACGATTGGAATCTAGCACAAAGACACACACTAAACATGATATCCGGCCTACTAGCCGTTAAATACAACAAACTACCAATCATGCTTCTATACAACTTAATATCAACACACTTACCTTGGTCATCCTTATCAAGCTTGGTGGTGATGGCCATGGGAGTGTTGCAAATTTTTGAGTCTTCAAGCCTAAATTTCTTGATGAGTTCCTTGGAGTACTTGGCTTGACATATGAATATCCCATCGCGCATTTGCTTGATTTGGAGTCCAAGAAAATAATTCAATTCACCCATTAATGACATCTCAAATTCACGTTACATGCATTGTTCAAACTCCTTGCAAAGTAACTCATTAGTAGAACCAAAGATTATATCATCAACATATATTTGAACTATAAGAATGTCACTATCAACATGTTTAGTAAATAATGTGGTGTCTACTTTGCCTTTAACAAAATCATTTGAAAGAAGAAAACTAGAAAGCCTTTCATACCAAGCTCTTGGAGCTTGTTTTAAACCATACAGTGCTTTATCAAGTTTGAAAACATAATTTGGATGTTCATGATCCGCAAAACCGGGAGGTTGTTTAACATAAACTTCCTCATTAATGAAACCATTTAAAAATGCACTTTTTACATCCATTTGAAAAACTTTAAAATTTTTAAAGATGCATAAGCTAGTGTGATCCGTATGGCTTCAAGCCATGCTACGGGTGCAAAGGTCTCCTCAAAGTCGATTCCTTCAACTTGAGTGTAACCTTGGGCCACTAACCTAGCCTTATTCCTAAGAACATTTCCTGACTCATCCAACTTGTTCCTAAAAATCCACTTAGTACCAATTATTGGTCTATCGTGGGGTTTAGGAACAAGGTGCCAAACTTGGTTGCGCTCAAATTAATTAAGCTCTTCTTGCATAGCTAGCAACCAATATGAGTCACCCTCGGCTTCGGGGATGTTTTTGGGTTCAAAATGAGATATGAATGCAAAATTACCACACAATTCATGGAGTTTGGAGCGAGTGGTTACCCCTTTAGATACATCACCTATGATGAGATCCTTGGGATGATTTGTAGCATATCTCCAATCTTTAGGAAGTGGTTGAGAGTTTTTCACTTCATCCTTTTAAACTTCACCAATGGGTTCTTGCTTTTTTTCTTGAATGGGTGAGTCCTTCAAGGATATTTTCTCCATGTCCTCACCTAATGAGTCAATCTCTACAACATTCTTAACAATAGTATTAGATTCTTCAAATTTAACATGCATAGATTCTTCAATAGTATGAGAAGATTTATTGAATACTCTATAAGCTTTGCTAGTACTAGAATATCCAACAAATATTGCTTCATAAGCCTTAGCATCAAATTTACCCAAATTATCTTTAGTATTCAAAACAAAATACTTGCATCCAAAAACTTTAAAGTATGAAACATGGTTTTCTTAAATGATAAATTTCAAAAGAGATTTTGAAAGTATTTTTACACAAATAAATATGGTTTAATATGTAGCATGCAGTGTTTAAGCCTCGGCCCATAAATATTGAGGGAGACCATATTCACTTATCATAGTCCTAGCCATTTCTGGAAGAGTTCTATTCTTCCTTTCTACTACTCCATTTTGTTGTGGAGTTCTAGGACATGACATTTCATGCTTAATTCCCTTTTCATCACAATAAGTCATGAAGAGTTGGTTAACAAACTCACCACCTCTATCACTTCTTATTTTAAAATTAAAAATCCTTTTTCTTTTTCAACCCTTTTTCGAAAAATCTTAAAATGCGAAAAAAGTTGATCTTTGTGTTCCAAAAAGAAAACCCAAGTGAAATGAGAAAAATCATCAACTAAAACAAAAACATATCTACTTCCATTTAAGCTTTTAGTTTTAGTTGTCCAAAAAGATCCATGTGAATCAATTCTAATGGCCTAGTTGACTGATATCCTTGATTGGTTTGAAAGAAAACTTGGTTTGTTTCCCAAGTTGACACGCACCATAAATGCGGTCTTTTTCAAACTTCAAGTAAGGAATACCCTTCACCAATTCCTTAGAATTAATTCTAGCAAGGTGATCAAAAGATGCATGTCCTAGTCTTCTATGCCAAAGCCATGAAATCTCATCAAAAGCATTTAAGCATTTAAGCATTTAGTAGAACAATCCAAATTAAGCATGTCAATAATATAGACATTATTTTCACGAAATCCAGTGAGAATACAATCATTGGTTTTAAAATCAAAAATTTTGCAAGAAGATTCATCCGACACAACTTTGAGACCACGATCACAAAGTTGACTTACACTAAGCAAGTTATGTTTAAGCCCATTAACAAGAACAACATTTTCTATTAAAGGAGATGCACAATCTTAATGTTACCTATACCGATGATGATGCCCTTGGAGTCATCTCCGAAGGTGATGGTGCCACCTTCAACGTACCTTGATAGGGTTGTAAAATTATTGATGTCCCATGTCATATGCCTTGAACAACCACTATCAAGGTACCACCGCTCCTTACGTCTTGGAGCCTTGGTGTGTACCTACATCAAATAATTTAGGACTTGATTTTGGTACCCATATTTTCTTTGGTCCTAGAGAGTTAGTGTTTCGAACTCACAGAAGATTATTTGTCCTATTTATATGATCATAGCAAAATTTTGCCAAATGGCCATTCTGGCCACAATAAGTACATTTATAATTCTACCATATTTAAAAGCATAATGAGCATGGCTTACGAATATGTGAATTGTGAGCATGAATAGTTTTAACATGAGTGTCATTTGAAGTGTTGGCATGATGAGCATGTGAATTTTTGGCATGATTTGTTTTATCATTTTTAGCATGTGGAGTGTGCATATGTTTCTTTGAAAACATTTCTTCTAATTTATTAGTATTAAAAGCACATTCTTTTAAAACATTTCCAAAATCATTGATTTTAGTTTTTAACAAGGATAATTCATTTTCATCAATTTTTAGAAATTTAGCTTTACAAGCAACTTTATAAGCATTAAACTCTCTTTTTGTTGAAATAAGATTAGAAGAAAGTTCATCTTTTTCTTTTGAAGAAATTGCAAGTTAATTTTTAAGCATCTCAATTTCCTTTTTCAATTTTGAACATTCTACCTTTTTATCATCAAAACTTTTAGAAAGTTCAACAAAAGCATGTACTAATATTTCTCTACTTATTTCACTTTCATCATCAAGAGGTTGAGTAGTTACCTTGGGTGTGTTTGTCATGAAACACATATTTGCCGTGTCGACTTCATCTTCGGATTCACTTTCCGAATCCCACGTGGCTTTGTATACCTTCTTTTCAACCGGCCTCTTTGCTTCAAGGAGGAAGTCATCTTTTTCTTGAAATCGAGACAATCGGCCATGATGTGTCCGGGTTTCCAACAGTTGTAGCATATGATCCTTTTCTCCTCCTTCCCTTCCCATCGCTTTCTATAGTTGAGTTTATTCTTGCGGTAAATTATCTTTACATTTCTCACAAGGAGAGATAGCTCTTCATCCTCTTCTTCATCTTCCTCATCGTCGTAGTTGGTAGAGGAAGACTTGAAAGGTATGGACTTTTTCTTTTGAGGTGCCTCTTCTTCTCTTGCCTTCTTCTCCATCTCATGAGTCTTTAGGTTTCCGATAAGACTTATGTGCTCCATCTCGTCTTTATCATTCAACTCCTTCAAGGTGGTAGCTTTGATTTCCCATGACGAAGGAAGAGCACGAATCACTTTGCGCACCTTTTGGTCGTTGCTTATATCATCACCCAGAGAAGAAAGAGCATTGGTAATCTTAGTAAACTTGGTAATCATATCATCAATAGATTCTTCTTCTAGCATTTTAAAATTTTCATATTGGGAACGCAAGAGATCTATCTTAGCTCTCTTGACTTGTGATGTCCCCTCATGAGTGACCAATAAGTGTTGCCAAATCTCATAGGCGGATTTGCAATGGATAACCCGTGTTAGATCATCCTAATTCAAAGCTAAAAGTAGGGCATTTTGAGCCTTTGAATTAGCTTCATATTCCTTGAAGGTTAGTTCGGACCAAGTGTCCTCCTCACTTTCGGGTCTACTATAAGGCTTGGTCAAGAACTTAGCAACTAGACTACCTAGAAATTGTAGAAAATAGTCATCCTAACTTTTCATATGGGAAAGTTGAGTCCATCAAATTTGGGAGGGGTCTTAATGTTACCGGCCATCTCTACTAGTGTATGAATGAAAATATGCAAATAGTGATTAGCAAATTTTAGGATCTCTCTAAGGATGTGAGGCCAAAAACTAGAGTCCTAGCTCTGATACCAATTGAAATCACCTAGAGGGGGGTGAATAGGTGATAATGCTAATCAATGCACAAATTAAAATGTTATGATGCAACGATCACCCAAAACAAGACTAGAAGCCGAATACCCTGTGAAGGGCTCTGAACTCCTTCCTCGTGATTCCTCTATATAAGAGTTTGAGGTGCGCAATGCAATCTTGTTGTATGAGTATTAATCGACAATATGGCAATGAATATGAAGCAAGTAAATAAAGCAATGAATATAAAGAAAGTAAATGAAGCAAGTAAACCAATCTCAAACACTGAGATTTGTTTCGAGGTTCGAGCACCCAGCTCTACGTCCCCGCCTTCACCCAGAAGAATTTTCTAACCACTATAACTTTCACAAAGAATTACAACCACATCGGAGTACCCAACTCCTCAATCACACTCCTCTAGTCCAGAGGTAGTGGAGCCACAAGTACAAGAATATCTGGGTGATCAAAAGACCACAAACCCTCTTTTGAAAACCTTTTTCCCTTACAAAAACCCTAGAGAATAATGTGTAGGATTGAAGCTCAAGTTTTGTAAGTGAAAAAGAAAATAAAATTGAAGAGAGTTTTGAACCAAAAACTTCAGTAAAGAGAGAATTTTGAGCACAAAAACAGAGATCAAAAACTTCTTTTGAAAGCCTTAAACTTGAATACTTTTTGCAAAAGATTGTTGTATTTACCTCAACCCTAATCATCCCTATTTATAGGATAAAGGTAGGGATTAAAGAGTAAACTATTATAATAAATAATTAGGAAATATTTGACCCAAAACCAGCCCCCAAAATCGTTTAGAGATAAAACACACGTTTAAAAACGTGTTTAATCAAGTAGCCGTTAGGGCTGAAATCAAGCATACGGTCGACCGGCCGGTCGACCGGGTTTTTAAAAAATTTAGCCGTTGCCAGCCCACGGTCGACCGCCCGGTCGACCGAAACAAACAGAGACTAAGGAACTTTCAGTCGGCGAAGGTCAGTCGACCGAAATGGGGTCCGGTCGACCGCCCGGTCGACCGGGAGACGTGCACACATGCACACACCCAAACGGTCAGAAGCCCGGTCGACCGCCCTGTAATGTCCTTAATCTAATAATACTGTATTTTTATTTTTCTACAAGTATTTTTTTATTTTACTAGTTATTTTAGTACTATTTGCTAACTTGATTTATTATCATTATTAGTATTAGTATTATGTATGACTTGTAGACTCTTATTGCTTATATTTAATTATTTTAAATTATTATTAATGGGTATTATTATTATTTTCATTCCAAGCCTAATAAGCTCAAGCCCATTATCCTTTTCATTTCATTTTATTTTCTTTTTATTCTAAGCCCACATGAGCTAAGCCCACATGTCCAATATCTATTTTCTTATTTCTCCATATTTCTTATTTCTTTTAATTAAAGCCCAAACCCATTATCATGAGACCCTTACCCATTAACCCTAAATCCAATCTTAATCCTAATTCAAATCTATAATTTCAAATCTAAATCAAAACTTTGAGATTTTTCTACAACTTTCCATTCCTATATAGATTTCTAATCTAGCCAAATTAGAGTCCAGGTTCAAACTTTGAGATTTTTCTACAACTTTCCATTCCTATATAGATTTCTAATCTAGCCAAATTAGAGTCCAGGTTCAAAACTTTGAGATTTTTCTACAACTTTCCATTCCTATCTAGATTTCTAATCTAGCCAAATTAGAGTCCAGGTTCAAAACTTTGAGATTTTTCTACAACTTTCCATTCCTATCTAGATTTCTAATCTAGCCAAATTAGAGTCCAGGTTCAAAACTTTGAATTCTTCTACAACTTTCCATTCTTATCTAAATTGCTAATCTAGCCTAATTAGAGTCCAGGTTCAAGAAAAATCTCTTTGAGATTTTTAGCAACCTTCAATTCTTATCCAATCTTACTAAATTAAGCCATTTAAATTTAATTAGAATTCTTATTTCTAAAATATCTTATATTCTATATAAACACCCAAACCCCTTTTTCTCTTCTTCCTCAAGAGAAACCCAAATCCAACTCTCCCCACTCTCATCTTTCTTTACTCCTCCAAACTCTTTTTCTCTTCTACCTCCAAAGAAAATCCTGGCCGCAACTCCCCTCTTCTCCAGCAAAACCCCCCCACCTGGTGGACCTCCTCTCCCTTGCGGCAGTCCCCCATGGCCTGCAAACCACCCCGGAGCACCCGGATCTTCCCTTGGCTGGCTTCACAACAGCACCAGAACCCCAGCAGCCTGAGCTTCTCCTTTAGCCATGTCCAGCACTTTTCCTGCGGATCCCATTGCAGCCCTTCCTCTACATGGCCGTCGGCGACATTCAGCACACCAGGCCCTGTTCTCCCTCCTGCAGATCTGGACAGCAGCCCTGGACCTCTTCCTTGCCGCACAGCCCCCTCCCTTCCTGATGGCGCAGCAGACCAGCCCCCAGGCCAACCAGTAGTAGCAACAGCAGGTGGCAGCAGTTCAGCCGGCCTCCGACAGTCCCTTGGCAGTGCGGCGGCAGCCCGGAGCCCTGTCCCCTCGTTCCCGGACTCCACAGCAACATCTGCCGCAGCCACAACAGCGAGGAGACGGGCAGCAGATCAGTACACGGCCCAAGAAGAAGAGCAGCACGCCAACAGACCCAGATTCAGCGCATAGGCGGCGAGCGAGCAGGTCGTTCTCCCGATCCACGCCAGGCCGTCGCCGGAGACCAGCACGGTGACCTTCTTCAGTGTCTTGGCCACCCCCCATGCAGTCCGTTGGCGAGGAACGACACCACAGCGATCGCGGCAGCGACTCGCCTGGTAACGTGCAGATTCCCCAAGGTGAGTGTATTCTCCTCCTCCTTGATTTCCTCGTATTTATGTACATCGATTTAATTATACTTTCATGTGTACATGTACATAGATTATAGTAGTGATTGTGTATGTTGATATGTGTGCAAGAGAGGTTGTACTTACATGTTTTATTGTGTGGGAGAATAGACTTTTGTATATCTCTGATTTGTGTTCTGGCAGAGGTATTAGTCGACTAATACCTGATATTAGTCGACTAACACCTCTGTTAGTCGACTACACCCAGACCCCTAATCGACTAGTACAGCTTCCAGGTTATATTGATTCTCTGTTTATCTCTGTTAGTCGACTTGACATTATTAGTAGTCGACTAACAGTATGTATAGTCGACTTATACATAGCCCCTAGTCGACTAATAGATTGACCTGGGACTGTGTAACTTACTGTTTCTCTGCCAGTCGACTTGGCCTTCTTCCCTGGTCGACCAATCCCTCTGTTAGTCGACTTGGACCACCCTATTAGTCGACTAACAGTATGTATAGTCGACTTATACATAGTCCCTAGTCGACTACTGTTAGCCTGTCAGCTAGGTATAGTTTGTTTGTAGATTGTGGACTTCACCCATGAGTTGTGTAATGAATATAGATGGTGTATATGATATCGAGGGATATATATTATGGATGGATATATGATGGAATGACTTGACTCATCATGTTAGAACTTAGATGCATGTTTATGATATGTTGTGATACTGAGTGTTGGGATATCGTGATGGATCTTAATATGAGGAGGAATTGTGAATACTTATGAATCGGAGTTGTATGTTTGAGTAAGAGGACTAGTACTGGATATTGTTGAGGTATGTTGGAATAATAATTATTATATCTGATTGCTAGATGTATAATGGAACTAGATGATTATGGAACTATTGAGATTATGAGTTGGCTGTAATGACTTCAGAATGATCTGGATTTATGTTATTTACATTGAATGATGTCCAGTAATTAGACCTAACTTTATTAGTGGAGTATTTGAGGACATATCAGACATGACTGAATTAGTTGAGTGTGACTTAGATTGATCTTGAGTTGGAGGTTATCCAGAATCTATTTTTCTTATATTGGAACCTGACCTGTATTGAGATGAGATTGACGTTGTTGGCATTTGGGATTTGTTTAGATGATATATTGATGATGTTGAGTACCAAGAGTAGATAATCTAGTCCATAAGTTATTTGAGGATGATTCCCGTACTTTGATACGATTCAGTATGTGTTGACTTGTTATTCATTTATTGGTAATGACTTAAGTGATCATTCATTCTGATATTGATGTAGACTTGTTATGATGTTAGAAACTAGATAAATTCAGTTGGCAGAGATTGAGTTATTGTGATAGTGACCTAGTATTCAGATTACTGGAAGTTACGGGGATATGATTGGTTGACTGTAGCATCTTATACAGTTTTATTGTTCATCGTATACACGGTTACTGTTACTGTTACTGTTACTGTTACTGATATTGTTCACCGTGTATACGATTACTGATTGATTATTACTGTACTGATATTGTTACCGTCCCGTAGCATCCCAGTAATTGAATGGCATTAGGTATTGATTGTGACTGATGGCATTACCTAATTGACTGTACACTAGACACCTTCCACGGGACCTTGACATATGACTGTATCACTGTTATTTGACATCTAATACTCCTGTACCCCCTGTATCCATGTCCCATGCACTGTTGACCTGTTAATAGCACAGTCAAACCGGCGTCCGGCGGTTTGCCGCCTGGTGTCAGGATTGACGAGGATGTATCCCACAATCGTGCTAGCGTCCGGCGGATTTTGAAAGGAACTAAATGCCACGTGGAGCAAAGTGCCACACCATACACATGGTGGGGGCCACCTCTTGAATCCACGGGGGCCACCTCTAGAATCCTGTTTCCCTCAGAGCAAAGTGCCACACGGAGCAAAGTGCCACACCATACACATGGTGGGGGCCACCTCTTGAATCTGTGGGGGCCACCTCTTGAATCTGTAGGGCTATCTATTGTACGTGACGCCTGGTGTTAGCGTGATATTGCATTCTCAGTGCCTATTAGCATCCACACGCACTTGTATGATGATAACCCCTAGGATGCATGTTATTTGGTTCTCTTTCCCTATTCGAACAATGATACCCGCATATCGGAGTTCGGATGAGTTCTACTGGATGTGCGGGCTCCAGGGTGAACTGTCGGATGTTGTGGGACGCCGGTGGGAAAGTGATAAAGATAACGTAGAACATTACTGATTGTTATTGAATGAATTGAATGAACACATTGTGTTATACCCTGAATGGTTACCCTGCCTTATGACACATGACTGTATACATGATTGTAACCAGGACCACATGATTGTAACCAGGACCAGACTTATGACCAGACTTGGATACCAGTTTAGTGACATGTGATGGATACCTATTTGACATTGATTGCATATTTACAGTTGTGCCATTTGTCTGCTACATGTATTCATGTTTTCATCATATGTGTTACTGTTCAGTTATTTATTGTGTTATTTAGTCTTTCTATCTGCAGTTGTTCTTACTATTATATATGCACATGGTTTCTTCTGCACGAGCTGTTTCCCCTTTACACACACACTCATTATGGTCGCGTTCTGACGACCCTGGGTTTGCACGTCCAGCTATTGGATGATTGTTTCAAATGTGCAGGTATTCGATAAGACGGTACGCTTTGCGAGGAGCTTGAGTCCTCTTCCTTTGATTCTGGTATACTTGCATTTTATTCTTGTTATTATTCTTTGTTCCTATATATCACCTTTGACTTCTGTTCAGCTGCCATTTTCTTCCTGTTGTTCATTGCTATCATGTGTAGTCTTATATGTATTATTGCAGTGGTCCTTGATTATTATAGTTCTGATTATAGCTTGTTCAGGTTACATTTTAGGCTTAGCGTATATACGTGGGGTATTTTCCTCGCGTATATACGTCGCCATAACGTCTCCGTATCTTTAGGATCGGGGCGCTACAGAGTGGTATCAGAGCCAGGCTCGACATAAAAGAGAACCTAGTTCCTACCTGTAACCTGAGACAGTTATGTTGACACTGCAATATACATATACTATTCACGTGATAATATTGACTCCATTTGGAAATTGATCGTCCTCCTTTGGAATTCCGTTCTTGATCTGTTGATATTCATGATTCCAACACTTCAATTAGAGTGATTTGGATGTCCATCTTGATTTCATCCTTCCTTCCTATTCATTCCTCCTGATTCTATCGCTTGAGATTGATTACTCCATGTTGAAGTTGGTAGCAGAGATCAGAGCGCGCAGCGGAATCGTGGTGTCCCAACGAGGTGACGTGGAAGCTTATTTGTATTTCCTCTTGATTGTTGATTCTTTTATCATTCCCAGTTTGAAGCTTGTTTGTTTCTTCGTTACCTTGATTCTTTTACCATCCCCCGCTTTATTGAAATTTCGAGGACGAAATTTTTATTAAGGTGGTAGAATGTAATGTCCCTAATCTAATAATACTGTATTTTTATTTTTCTACAAGTATTTTTTTATTTTACTAGTTATTTTAGTACTATTTGCTAACTTGATTTATTATCATTATTAGTATTAGTATTATGTATGACTTGTAGACTCTTATTGCTTATATTTATTATTTTAAATTATTATTAATGGGTATTATTATTTTCATTCCAAGCCTAATAAGCTCAAGCCCATTATCCTTTTCATTTCATTTTATTTTCTTTTTATTCTAAGCCCACACATGAGCTAAGCCCACATGTCCAATATCTATTTTCTTATTTCTCCATATTTCTTATTTCTTTTAATTAAAGCCCAAAACCCATTATCATGAGACCCTTACCCATTAACCCTAAATCCAATCTTAATCCTAATTCAAATCTATAATTTCAAATCTAAATCAAAACTTTGAGATTTTTCTACAACTTTCCATTCCTATATAGATTTCTAATCTAGCCAAATTAGAGTCCAGGTTCAAAACTTTGAGATTTTTCTACAACTTTCCATTCCTATATAGATTTCTAATCTAGCCAAATTAGAGTCCAGGTTCAAAACTTTGAGATTTTTCTACAACTTTCCATTCCTATCTAGATTTCTAATCTAGCCAAATTAGAGTCCAGGTTCAAAACTTTGAGATTCTTCTACAACTTTCCATTCTTATCTAAATTGCTAATCTAGCCTAATTAGAGTCCAGGTTCAAGAAAAATCTCTTTGAGATTTTTAGCAACCTTCAATTCTTATCCAATCTTACTAAATTAAGCCATTTAAATTTAATTAGAATTCTTATTTCTAAAATATCTTATATTCTATATAAACACCCAAACCCCTTTTTCTCTTCTTCCTCAAGAGAAACCCAAATCCAACTCTCCCCACTCTCATCTTTCTTTACTCCTCCAAACTCTTTTTCTCTTCTACCTCCAAAAGAAAATCATGGCCGCAACTCCCCTCTTCTCCGGCAAACCCCCCCACCTGGTGGACCTCCTCTCCCTTGCAGCAGTCCCCCATGGCCTGCAAACCACCCCGGAGCACCCGGATCTTCCCTTGGCTGGCTTCACAACAGCACCAGAACCCCAGCAGCCTGAGCTTCTCCTTCAGCCATGTCCAGCACTTTTCCTGCGGATCCCATTGCAGCCCTTCCTCTACATGGCCGTCGGCGACATTCAGCACACCAGGCCCTGTTCTCCCTCCTGCAGATCTGGACAGCAGCCCTGGACCTCTTCCTTGCCGCACAGCCCCCTCCCTTCCTGAAGGCGCAGCAGACCAGCCCCCAGGCCAACCAACAGTAGCAACAGCAGGTGGCAGCAGTTCAGCCGGCCTCCGACAGTCCCTTGGCAGCGCGGCGGCAGCCCGGAGCCCTGTCCCCTCGTTCTCGGACTCCACAGCAACATCTGCAGCAGCCACAATAGCGAGGAGACGGGCAGCAGATCAATACACGGCCCAGGAAGAAGAGCAGCGCGCCAACAGACCCAGATTCAGCGCATAGGCGGCGAGCGAGCAGGTCGTTCTCCCGATCCACGCCAGGCCGTCGCCGGAGACCAGCACGGTGACCTTCTCCAGTGTCTTGGCCACCCCCCATGCAGTCCGTTGGCGAGGAACGACACCACAGCGACCGCGGCAGCGACTCGCCCGGTAACGTGCAGATTCCCCAAGGTGAGTGTATTCTCCTCCTCCTTGATTTCCTCGTATTTATGTACATCGATTTAATTATATTTTCATGTGTACATGTACATAGATTATAGTAGTGATTGTGTATGTTGATATGTGTGCAAGAGAGGTTGTACTTACATGTTTTATTGTGTGGGAGAATAGACTTTTGTATATCTCTGATTTGTGTTCTGGCTGAGGTATTAGTCGACTAATACCTGATATTAGTCGACTAACACCTCTGTTAGTCGACTACACCCAGACCCCTAGTCGACTAGTACAGCTTCCAGGTTATATTGATTCTCTGTTTTATCTCTGTTAGTCGACTTGACATTATTAGTAGTCGACTAACAGTATGTATAGTCGACTTATACATAGCCCCTAGTCGACTAATAGATTGACCTGGGACTGTGTAACTTACTGTTTCTCTGCCAGTCGACTTGGCCTTCTTCCCTGGTCGACCAATCCCCCTGTTAGTCGACTTGGACCACCCTATTAGTCGACTAACAGTATGTATAGTCGACTTATACATAGTCCCTAGTCGACTACTATTAGCCTGTCAGCTAGGTATAGTTTGTTTGTAGATTGTGGACTTCACCCATGAGTTGTGTAATGAATATAGATGGTGTATATGATATCGAGGGATATATATTATGGATGGATATATGATGGAATGACTTGACTCATCATGTTAGAACTTAGATGCATGTTTATGATATGTTGTGATACTGAGTGTTGGGATATCGTGATGGATCTTAATATGAGGAGGAATTGTGAATACTTATGAATCGGAGTTGTATGTTTGAGTAAGAGGACTAGTACTGGATATTGTTGAGGTATGTTGGAACAATAATTATTATATCTGATTGCTAGATGTATAATGGAACTAGATGATTATGGAACTATTGAGATTATGAGTTGGCTGTAATGACTTCAGAATGATCTGGATTTATGTTATTTACATTGAATGATGTCCAGTAATTAGACCTAACTTTATTAGTGGAGTATTTGAGGACATATCAGACATGACTGAATTAGTTGAGTGTGACTTAGATTGATCTTGAGTTGGAGGTTATCCAGAATCTATTTTCCTTATATTGGAACCTGACCTGTATTGAGATGAGATTGACGTTGTTGGCATTTGGGATTTGTTTAGACGATATATTGATGATGTTGAGTACCAAGAGTAGATAATCTAGTCCATAAGTTATTTGAGGATGATTCCCGTACTTTGATACGATTCAGTATGTGTTGACTTGTTATTCATTTATTGGTAATGACTTAAGTGATCATTCATTCTGATATTGATGTAGACTTGTTATGATGTTAGAAACTAGATAAATTCAGTTGGCAGAGATTGAGTTATTGTGATAGTGACCTAGTATTCAGATTACTGGAAGTTACGGGGATATGATTGGTTAACTGTAACATCTTATACAGTTTTATTGTTCATCGTATACACGGTTACTGTTACTGTTACTGTTACTGTTACTGATATTGTTCACCGTGTATACGATTACTGATTGATTATTACTGTACTGATATTGTTACCGTCCCTAGCATCCCAGTAATTGAATGGCATGAGGTATTGATTGTGACTGATGGCATTACCTAATTGACTGTATACTAGACACCTTCCACGGGACCTTGACATATGACTGTATCACTGTTATTTGACATCTAATACTCCTGTACCCCCTGTATCCATGTCCCATGCACTGTTGACCTGTTAATAGCACAGTCAAACCGGCGTCCGGCGGTTTGCCGCCTGGTGTCAGGATTGACGAGGATGTATCCCACAATCGTGCTAGCGTCCGGCGGATCTTGAAAGGAACTAAGTGCCACGTGGAGCAAAGTGCCACACCATACACATGGTGGGGGCCACCTCTTGAATCCACGGGAGCCACCTCTAGAATCCTGTTTCCCTCAGAGCAAAGTGCCACACGGAGCAAAGTGCCACACCATACACATGGTGGGGGCCACCTCTTGAATCTGTGGGGGCCACCTCTTGAATCTGTAGGGCTATCTATTGTACGTGACGCCTGGTGTTAGCGTGATATTGCATTCTCAGTGCCTATTAGCATCCACACGCACTTGTGTGATGATAACCCCTAGGATGCATGTTATTTGGTTCTCTTTCCCTATTCGAACAATGATACCCGCATATCGGAGTTCGGATGAGTTCTACTGGATGTGCGGGCTCCAAGGTGAACTGTCGGATGTTGTGGGACGCCGGTGGGAAAGTGATAAAGATAACGTAGAACATTACTGATTGTTATTGAATGAATTGAATGAACACATTGTGTTATACCCTGAATGGTTACCCTGCCTTATGACACATGACTGTATACATGATTGTAACCAGGACCACATGATTGTAACCAGGACCAGACTTATGACCAGACTTGGATACCAGTTTAGTGACATGTGATGGATACCTATTTGACATTGATTGCATATTTACAGTTGTGCCATTTGTCTGCTACATGTATTCATGTTTTCATCATATGTGTTACTGTTCAGTTATTTATTGTGTTATTTAGTCTTTCTATCTGCAGTTGTTCTTACTATTATATATGCACATGGTTTCTTCTGCACGAGCTGTTTCCCCTTTACACACACATTCATTATGGTCGCGTTCTGACGACCCTGGGTTTGCACGTCCAGCTATTGGACGATTGTTTCTAATGTGCAGGTATTCGATAAGACGGTACGCTTTGCGAGGAGCTTGAGTCCTCTTCCTTTGATTCTGGTATACTTGCATTTTATTCTTGTTATTATTCTTTGTTCCTATATATCACCTTTGACTTCTGTTCAGCTGCCATTTTCTTCCTGTTGTTCATTACTATCATGTGTAGTCTTATATGTATTATTGCAGTGGTCCTTGATTATTATAGTTCTGATTATAGCTTGTTCAGGTTACATTTTCGGCTTAGCGTATATACGTGGGGTATTTTCCTCGCGTATATACGTCGCCATAACGTCTCCGTATCTTTAGGATCGGGGCGTTACACGCCCGGTCGACCGTTCTGACCTGAAACAGAGCCGGTCGACTGTCCGGTCGACCACAACAGGCCAAAAAATTGTCTTTTGAAAAAGGTTTTGATGATCTTGATAGTTTTCAAAGTAGTTTTGATCAAGACTTGGTATAATATATAAAAAGGAGTTTGTAAGTAATAAAATATGTTTAAAAACATTTTGTATATAGGAGAGATACCCTTAAAATAAATCATGTGCAAAATCTTGTGTGTGGGGAATATTGAGCTTCAACACTATACACTATTCTTTAACACACTATAAATATAAAAACAGAGAAATGAAGTCTCTGAGCTGCGTTACACCAAGCTAGAGTCTTCTCTTCTATGAAACCGTCCTCTTTCGCCATTTGCCTTTAAGCATCATAATTCCTTGCAATATCTTAGAAGGACCATCATGAATAGTACTAACCTGAAACTCATTCTAAACAACTTATTAGTACCATATAGCTTCTATGTGTTTTGTTATCATCAAAACTTAAACAAATGGAGAGTGTAACCTTTTGGGCCAACACTTTTTATAGAAATTGATCAAGAAGAATACTTATAGAAGAAGGAGGATGGTGAGCTCAAAAAAGAACCGATTTAGCTACTCACATTAGAATTAAAATACAAAGATGAAATAAAGTAAGACATACTGGCAAAGTGGAGGGGCAGAAAAGTTTATCGAATCTTTATTGATGTCACTTCAACTTCAGGTTACAATTACTCCCTCTCTCTCTCTCACTTGTTTCTGGTCTAAGCTAGAAAGAAAATAACAAATAGAACTTACAATTGAATTGCAACTAGCTAACACAAATCTAGCCAAGAAGAAAGCAAAATCTTAATCCCATTCTTTGTCCCTTCTCAATAAAAATTTTCTGATATTTATAGGAAAAAAACCTGGGGAGAGAGTGTGAGCAGATAGGGGGAGCAAATGCTTCTCCTATCTCGCCAAACAAGCTATGAATCTGCGGCTTTGGTCGCGGATCCGCAGCGCTGATGTGGCCAGGTGGCCACATCAGGGGTCAGGATCTGAAAATTTTAGTTTTCCTTTACATTTATCCTAAAAGATATGTCGTTTGATCTTCTGATTTCGACGATTCATTATTGATCTTCGATTAACTAACTAGATCTTATGAAAATTTAGATTTAACTGATTTTCAACCAATCTTATCTTCTCTGATTTACCCTGATTTGCCTTAATTTTCCTGATTCAAATTAATTCTGAATTAATTCAGAATTTAGATGGGCTTTGGGCTTCTTTTTTCTTCCTTCTCCCTTGGTAAAAGCCTGCACATATTTAAATAAAAAGATAATTAGAATAAAGTTTATTATAACATAGATATGAGAAATATGACTACATTTATGCAATATCAGTGACTGACCAAACCCCCATACCTATCTTTTGCTCGTCCTCGAGCAAAACAAAAACTATCCATCCATTTTTATTGGAAACATGATTGCAATTAGCATGCGTAACAAGCCGTTAAACCTCTAGGTTACCCCTAGAGGACGAGTTTTGTCCGTGAGGGTTTTCAGTGGATTACACCCACAAAATCCATAAAGATAGAGAAAAGTATTAGTATTTTAAAAAGTATTTTGAAAAGAGAGAAAATATTTGAAGTATTATTGTAAGAGTTCAAGTAATCTATAAGTTATAAGAAAACATAATTTTTCGTTTCTAAACTTAATATCTATTCAAAAATTTATTATCAATCAAGAAAAAAGGTCAAACTGTATTTCTCATCTAATCTATTACTTTACCCTAAGTCATATGCACCTTCGTGACAGTGAAATTTTGACTAAGGGTTCTTTAACTCTAACTCTTATGCCTTATTGTTTATTTATCTTTGGCGGTATTGTTCCTTAATTCTATTAAACTTTTTAATCTACAGATGTAATGAGCCTTTAGTTAGTGACACCCAAACCAGACAGTCTTAGGAGACCGAGTGAGAAAACACCCAAGGACTTAAGGACTCAAGAAAACAAGGCCACAAAACTAAGAATTTTTATTTATAAGATGTACCACTTTTAGGCGTGAATACTTATATTTTATGAGGCACAAATACCCAGCTTAATCGGAGGATTTTTTGATATATAATATATATATATATATATATATATTTCAAACTTATCTAATCATCTTTTGCATATATACTAAGGCTTGCTTAGGCCAAAGCACTAAGCTAATCAATAATTAGATTTGTTTATTTTTCGTATATATACATTTATATTTTTTTCTTTTTTATAAAACATAAGAATCTTTGTTTTTGAACCCTAAGTGTGTAAGTGTATAAAGTGTGCATATTTCATTAAGGTAAAGATCAAGACTAAATTACTTTTTCAAATTTTCTTCCTAACCATTGAAATCAAACAAATAATCTTATTTTGACTAAGTAAAAGAAATTCTAATTATGATTCTCTTATTCCTTAAAATTGACTTAATTTCTTACAAAAAATATGTCAAAATATTATTTTTTTCCAAAAAGTTTTTTTTTATTTTTTAAGTTATATTAGTTATGTTAAAGCCCTCCCCCACACCTATCTCATGCATTGCCTCCAATGTATAAAAAAATGAATAGATGCATTGAAATGAAACGTAAAAAGAGGTGCATAAAAAAATAATATACAAAAATATGTACAACATCATATTTTTTCCACACCTAAATCTTTTTAAGTCTCATTCCTCTAGCTCACCCATCATTTCAATGGGTTCTCTTTATAGGGCACAATGGGGAGGCCAATTTTTTTGTCATTTTAGCTCTCTTCCTCCTCAGTCTCACCTTCCTTAATCTCTTCTCCCTCATATGTCTACATTCATTATTCAAAAATTGATTACCATTGCACCTCTCAGTTGAAACTTCTTCACTATGAATGCCTAACTTAGTTACATACATTTTCTCAAAACTTAGATCAACCCTTTCCTCTAAAGGTGTGTAATTAATCAAAATATCTCTAATCGGTTTATCCAAATATATAAGTTCTTCTTCAAAGAGGTTTTCAAAAGTTAGGTCAGTTAGAGGTTCTTGAATTATATTCTCATGCGATATATCATTGATTGACTCATCGAAAGTGAAGACACTCAAATCAAATTTTTTTTTTTAAAGGGGATTCTAAAATTAGGATCCCCAGCATATGCCTTCTCATTAATATAATCGCACTCATCCTTAAATAATTCATCAAGAAATAGAGACTCATTCTCTATACCTACACTTTCTTCTTCATAATTGTTCTCAATGAAGTTTATCTCAAACGTTTGGACTCTTATCTTACGAGGTTGTTTTTCTAGGTTGCAGACATTAACCTCTTTAGTCATGTCTCTAAAGGTCAACCTCATGATCCATTCCTACAATTGATGATCGTATTTGCAGTCGTAAGGAGCGAACACCCTAAGATAATAGGGGTTTAAGACCTAGGATTGGATACAGGTTGTGTCTCAAGAACTATGAAATCAACGGGGTAGATAAACTCTCCAAACCGGATAAGGACATCGGTAATTTCTCCTTTGGAACTTTTCACTGACCGGTCAGCCAGTTGGATGGTGACTCGAGTTGGACTAAGATCGCCCAACCCGAGTTGTTGATAAACTGAGAAAGGGAGCAAGTTGATACTTGCTCTAAAGTCAAGAAGTGCACGACTAATCTCGGCTTGTCCTATAGTGCAGGCAATAGTGGGATAACCCGAATTCTTGTACTTGACAGGGATCAGATCTGACAGTAGCTCACTAATATTAGTGGCTAAGAAGACTTTCTTGAATACATTAGTCTTTCTCTTCTTGGTGCACATGTCCTTAAGAAATTTTGCATAAGATGAGACTTGTTGGATGGCATCAAGAAGTGGCATGTTTATTTTCACTTGATTGAAGATCTCAATTATCTTATCCATATGTATATTTTGCATATTGTTTTTCAGCCTATTGGGAAATGGTACTATAGTCTTGTGCATCTAATTGGCTGACTTGTGTTTTTCAGACTCGTCAGATTGGGATCAATTGAAACTAGATGAAGTGGATGCTTGTGTGTTGTTGTGCTGAATAAGATTGGATGGCATATACACAAGATTATCAAATTTCCTTCACGACCTCAATGTATGAACAACATTATACTGATTCATTGGATCCTTTTCAGCCATATGAGCTTGACTAGAGCTCCTAGGGTTAGCAGCCGATTGACTAGGTAAAGTCCCTTTGGGCCTTTCATTTATCAAACTGGCTAACTGATTCATTTGACCCTCTTACCTAGATCTGTCTTGTCCCGTATTCTACATGAAAGAAGCTAAAATCTTCTTCAATTCGGTGAATTTCTTGTCAGCAGGGGGACCTTGGAAGGAAGGTTATGGAGCTTGGTTGGGAAAGTTGTGTTGATAATTATGAAAGTTGAAGTGATTGAAAGAATTGTGTTGGTAATTAGGAAAGTCAGGTTAATGATTGGAGGAATTGTGACTATAATTGGGATGTTGGAAGTGGTTTGACATTGAGTGGTCATTGTTATAGTAGCTCCATGAGAAATTCAAGTGATTTCTTCAGCCAGGATTGTACATTTAAGCATAAGGAAATTTATAGGGAATTGAAAAGGCCACATTCATGGGCTCGAGATACATTTGTTGAGCATTGAAAATAAGATACTCCTCAAATACATAGTTCATGGCTTGACAATAAGTACAACCCAGAGTTGAAAATTGATTTGGGCTGACTTGGTTGACTGGAACTGGCTCCTTAGTTTCTAGAGCTTCCATTCTTCTCATTAGGCTAGAAATTTTAGCCTCGGCAGCTATGGATGATTCTATTAAATGGAGATATCCTTTTGAAGAGATAGGATTTGTGTTCCTAGACTTTTCGGGAGTAAGTTCCTGTTGGAGGGTTTTTTTGGCTAGATCTTCAAATAAATCCCACCCTTGATTTTCATCCTATTGCAAGAATCCCCCTTGGTACATGGTTTCTAAGAGGGTCTTGTTCTGGTAGTCTAAACTATCAAAGAAAATTTGACATTATCGCCACTTCTCTATGCTATGATAAGGACACTGGATAGGAGGTCTTTGAAGTGTTCAAAGTACCTTAAAAACAGTTCACTAGGTTCTTACTTGAACTGAATGATGTTCTTCCTAAGAGAGCGGTCTTGTGAATTGGATAGAATTTCTTCAAGAAGACCTTGATGAAATCACCCAATGATGTGATGAAACCGGCCGTTAAGCTGTATAGCCATTTCTTGGTTAAGTCCTTAAGAGCAAATGAGACAAATCTCAACCTAATAGCATCGTCGATAATGTAAGGGATTTTTATCATTAGGCGTACTTTCTCAAATTCTCCTATGAAGAAATATGTATCTTCGGACTCTAAGCCATGAAATTTATAGTGTGTGTTGATAAATTGAGGCTTAAGCTCAAAATTGTTGTCACCAATCGATGGAAGTTAGATGCAATATGGAAGGGTTCTTAGAGGGTAGAACCTATCCTGTAAAGATGTTGGTTGAGCCATAACTAGATCTAGTTTTGGTTCTAATTTGGGTGGTAAAATATTTCTAGTCAACCTAGATGAGTTTGGATCTCTCAACTATACTTGTATACGCAAATACTACCAAAAACAAGTTCACCAATCCGTCTAAAAGAAAAGAGAAAAATTCAACCACGTCTATTCTAAAGGTGACTTAGACCCAGATAACTCCTAATTGGTTAGATTGTCCACAGGAGGTATAATGCAGAATCTGACCACAAACTAATCAGCCAGGTCCGGGCAAGATTGGTGGGAGGTATTCGCACAAAGGCGACGGGCCTAATTAAGCCAAACCACCAGCCTTCAGGGTTTCGCCCCTCAATCCCTGTCCTTTGACACCGATTTGGCAGGAGTTCAATTCTAGCACCTTCCCCCTTAGGATAATCCTAATGAGTTCGAGATGTCCCTAAGGCCAACGTCTATCATATTTTTAGTTAGGCTTAGGTTGTGTATACTTGGGATGGTTTGTGGGCTAAGGAAGGCTAATGACTCTCCCACCTTATCTTTTGTTGGGTTTTGACCTTAAGATGATTTAGTGCAAAGTGTGCAAGATATAGAAAAGTAGCATTCAATAAGTAAGTAATCACTCAAGAATGTTTCCTAGGCTATATGCTGTGAATACATATTTTGTCTCCAGCTTTCTTCAATAGTAATTGAAATGAAAATATAATTACACAAATGCCTAGGAATGCAAGTCTAAACATTTTTTTAAATAATTTCAATCAATCAATTATTGTTATATTAAAAACTGGATTGTTAGATAATCAAGTATAGAAAACTAGCAATAAAGAAAAACTTGTTTTTTGCGGAGCAATATGTCCTGCAAGAAAGAGTTTTTAGTAGTCCCATAGTAAATGTGTTTCTACGGCAAACTCTTGAAATCCTGTTCCCTACTTTCTAGAGCAGGGACACATGATCACAAGTCTTTTTCTGCAATGCTAGAATACTCAACCTGATTCCTTAAACCTGAAATAGAACACCAAACTTATTAAAACATAAGAATACCATTTCCTCCCCGGTAACGACGCCAATAATTGATTGCAAGAAATTAGGAAATATCGTGTAGCTTAGGGCTAACAGGTCGTGTCCATGAGGAGAGATGCGATGCAAGCTTTTTGGTATTTTAGGAAAAACAAGTTTTAGTGTTTATATTTTTTAGATGAAAAAGAAGATGGAGTATGAAGAAATGATTTAAAGAATACGTGAAGCTTTAGAGAAGGTTTTGGAGAAGATGATTTTTAATAAGCTTGAAGATGTTGTGTTTGTTTGTATTTAATAAAGAGAGATCTGGGCTCAATATTCTATTATTCAACTATGTGTTTTCCTCTTGAAAGTATTTATGCCTCAACTAGATCATAGGCCGATGTTAAGACTTGATTTTTAGAAGAAATCAAGTAAAACACATAAGATGAATTTTGGAAAAATTTACTTCTTTTTGAAACAATTCTTAAATGGAATGTTAAATCATCGAGATTTTCTCAAGTATAAAATAAAAACTAGTCTAAGACTTGTTTTCAAAATTAAAGTTTAAAATAAGTCCACACCCATCCTCATATGCCTTCAAGAACACTCGCCAATATGCAAGGCTTAATTTAGGCATTCATATGATTCCATTGCGTTCTTTTTATAGAAATTAATCAAGAAGAATACTTATAGACGAAGGAGAATGTGAGCCCAAAAAATCGATTTAGCTACTCATATTAGAATTAAAATAAAAAGATGAGCTAAAGCAAGACATACTGGCAAATTGGAGGTGGAGAAAAGTTCGTCAAATCTTTATTTGTGTCACTTCAACTTCAGATTACAATCACTCTTTCTCTCTCTCTCTCTCTCTCTCACTCACTTATTTCTGGTCTAAGCTAGAAAGTAAACAACAAATAGAACTTACAATTGAATTGCAACTAGCTAACACAAATCCTAGCCTAGAATAAAGTAAAATCTTAATCCTATTCTTTGTCCTTTCTCAACACAAATTTTTTGATATTTATAGGGAAAAACTAAGAGGGGGAAGAGTGAGAGTAGATAGGGGGATCAAACGCTCCCCCTATCTCAACAAACAAGCCGTGGATTTGCGGTTTATGCACATCTGCAGCCCTGATGGGGCCAGCCGTGGATCCGCGACCCTGATGTGGCCAGGTGGCCACATCAGGAATCAGGATCTGGGGAATTTAGTTTTCCTTTACATTTATCCCAAAAGGTACACATTTGATCTTCAGATTTCGATGATTCTTAGTTGACTTTTGGTTAACTAACTGGATCTTATGAAAATTCGGGTTTAACTGATTTTCATCTGCTCTTATCTTCTCTAATTTACCCTGATTTGCCTTGATTTGCTCTGATTCGAATTAATTCTAAATTAAAGCAGAATTTAGATGGGCTTTGGGCTTCTTTTCTCTTCCTTATCCCTTGGTAAAGGCTTGCACATATTTAAACAAAAAAATAATTATAACAAAGTTTATTGTAACATAAATATGGGAAATATGACTACAATTATGTAATATCAGTGACCGATCACTTGTATAGAGGTGATTTTCTTTGAGTACTGACTTTGTGCCTCCTCTTGTTTAGAGGTTGAGGTTTGTATCCTTTGTGGAGTTTCTTAGTGAAGATAGTAGAAATTCTTTACATGGTGAAGGATGGGATGTAGAGCTTGGTGCTCGAACCTCGAAATATATCCTTATGTTTGCGTTTGACTATCTTCTCAACTCTACTCTATTTATATCTTGTATTGTTATTATTATTCATCTATACATGCTTGATATTGTTTATGTGCTCACATTTGCATTAATTCAAGAGAGATATTAAAGCACCTTAACTCTTATAAAAGAGGAACTTGAGAAGAAGTTTAGAGCCCTTCACTAAGAATTCAGCTTCACTTTTTGGTCATCAATTTTGTTTAATTTTAGTTAGAGTAAAAGTTTTAATTTTCGCATTATTTATCATTAGATTAGCACTACACCTATTCACCCCCTCTAGGTGTACTTTCAATATGAACACGTTATTTGATATATACATGCCTTGTGTGATGGGTGGAATGATGTTTTTTGATATTTATATATGTTTGTATTATATACGTTCGTAGTTTCAGGGAAGACCTGAGTGGTATACATATATGTTGTTGATAATGATTCCACTCATAGGAAGGAGAGAATGTGAATGAAGCTATTGGTAGGGGAGAGGCGAATAATGATATTCGTAGCAGGGAAAATGCTAATGAAACATTCATATAAGGGGAGAACACGAATGAAATACTTGTGGATGGAGGTATGCTATAGATCACCTATATGGTGTTTGTATGAAATAGCTGTAACATCTCTGAGAGAGACGTAGCTAGTGTGCCAACTAACTGGGAGATGAGTCTGTACTCTCTCGTTATGTTATTTACTTTTGGTTGAATCATCAAAGAAGGGGATGTAGCTTATATGACACTAGCTGGTGATTTAGGAATTAGGCCCCCATTTATTATGATTTTTCCATCACAATATTATGTGATTATGTTTTCTATTATATCTTTATCACTAGAGATTGGCCGGGAATCCAGTACCATGCCGTGCATATTCATGTTGTTCATGGTTACTTTATCATGTATTCTTCCATGTTTATTATATATATGTGGACCTCTTTTGTTGCCTCCTCGACCTAGCACTGAGTCAGCCTCAGGGTCGTGGTCGGAGGGCAACTTGTGAGACAAACTTATTGGCGTTCTAAAACCCATTGATTTATTATTTTCAGGTTGTTCGCGGGTGCCCGTAGAGGCGCCGAGTGACGGATACATTGATAGTTGTCTATTATGTGGATAGATAGATAGAGTGCTCTATAGAGAGTCTCTCTTTTTGTATATCATTTTTATTTTGGTATCGTACATGTTGTACTCAACTTTGAGGCCGAGAAAGTAGTGTTGTATATGTTTTAGACTTGGACTTAGTTTTCATATATTGAGACCTTTGTATATAACTCGAGAGCTCTACCCCTTGTGGGAATTCTTCTATATATGTTATAGTTTCGATTTCTACCTATATGATTTTTCTCATGTTATATATCTATATTTGAACTGCTTGAATTATGTATCATATTATAACAGCTCTAAAGTTCCTGCCCAGACTGCGATTCTTATTGATTATAGCCAGTGGGAGAAAATTTATGGTTTATTACAAGAGGAGATATAATGCTCAAAAATACGTATTACTCAAAGATTTAGGTGAACCAGGGAGCTAACAGGAGGTACAAAATAGAACGATTGATACAAAGCATGGGAAAAAAAAAAGAAGGATTATTTGAAGAAGAATCATACATACAATCGATGATCCTTCCCAATGGCTAGTGGACTCTGAAGAATAAATGAGTGTTCAGATTAAAGCAGGAAGACAATAGCACAAAGCTGAGGTGCAAGGCAAGGTTAATTATAAAGGGCTTCAAGCAGAAGAAAGTAAAATTTTGAGAAAATATGTTTACTAGTCATCAAGATGTCATGAATTCAAGTGGTACCTAGAATAGCAGCCAGTTTGGATTTAGAGAGAGTAGTTGGATGTGAAAATTGTATTCTACATGGGAAGTTGGAAAAAAATCTATATGGTGTAGCCAGAGAGATTCATCAAAAAGGTCAAAGAGAAGCTACTATGCAAGTTAAAGAAAAGTTTGTACGGGCTGAAGCAAGCTCCTAACCAGTGGCACTATAAGTTCGCTTCTCTTATGGTGGATCAAGGTTATACTGGGGCATCCTCAGATCATTGTGTGTGTCAAGAAGTTCGACAATGGTGATTTCATTGTCATGTTGATTTATGTCGACGATATGTTGATTATTGGGTGAGACAAGTCTAATATGAGAAGCTAAAGAAGGAGCCCAGTAAATCTATGATATTAAGTACTTGGACCAGCAAGGCAAATTTTTGGGATGAATATATCTCGAGATTAGAAGACCAAGAGTCTATGGGTATCACAAAAGGGCTACATTTAGAAGGTACTAGAAAGTTTTAGTATACATCAGGCCAAGCTAGTTGGTTCTCCTCTCACGAATGATTTCAGATTGAGTTTACGGCAATGTCCCTCAACTAAAAGGAGGAGGCAATGAAGGTAATTTTGTATACTTTAGTTGTAGGAAGTTTGATGTACGCTATGATATGTACGAGATAAGACATTGCACATGTAGTTGATGTTGTGAGTAGATTCTTGCTGATCACGAAAATGAGCATTGGGTAGTAGTAAAGTGAATCATGAGGTATCTTAAAAGGACGGCAAAGGCTAATCTATGTTTCGGTGTAGGATCACATAAGCTTGTGTCCTATAATGATGATGATTAGGTAGAAGATATTGATATGAGGAGATCCACATCAGGATTGCTATGCGCGAGCACGACTCCAACTCGAATTGCAGCGTGGCTCGAACACAAAGTCTGATCGTGATTTGGAGAAATAATCTGAAAAGAATTTGGAGACTTTAATTGTCTCATTGGTGTTTACATTTTATATTTACATATTTATTGTCACATTTGCACATTTATCCTTTATCATTCTCTATTTATTTTGCTATTTAGTCCTCTTTTGTTTATGGTGCCTAGATATTTAAAAAAATAAGATAAGAGTAGAAGAAGCTTCTATTTTATCCACTTATCCTATTTAAATTGGATCTCAAATTAAATCAATTTGAAATAAAGATGAAGAGAAGAATAAAGAGATTATCCCTATCCTAATTCAGAGATAAAGGAGACAATCATTCAAATCAGGTTGCTTGAACTCTAAGTTAAAGATAAAGGAGGAGAATTTGAATATAAACTCAGATTTTAAGATAGCTTATTTTCTCAAGTTATCTAGGAAAAGAGATTATTTTAAAATCAAGAGTTCAAATGAAGATTCTGAGGATATATCTCCAGATGGACGGATGGGATGAAGCCACGCACAAAACCACAGCCTTATCCACCCTGGATTTGCCGCGGCAACGCGGCAAAAGCCGCGTTTCCGCGATATTCCTGTGGCAATTGGCGTGGCGGTTAGGTGTGTGTTCGACTGGGACTCTATGTCCTATTTTCCTTATAAATAGCACACCAGAGACAACAGCAGAGGGTATCTCCAAATCAGAGATATAACTTAGGATTTTTCTTTAGTCTCTTCTCCGAATTTCTTTTATAATTTTTAGGTTTTAGTTCAAGTTTGATTTGTAAAGACGAAGGAGGCTTTTGTAGTTGAAGGTGACAACGTCAATAATAAGTTTCTTCCATTTTTTTTCAATTTCTCTTTTATTATTATTTACTTGCTTTCTTTTCTTTTTACCATGCTTTCTTTAAATTCTATCATGTATAGCTAAGTTAATTCATGGCTTATTAATTTTTACCCACCACTACTTCTAGTTCTATGTTAGATGACCAATTGAATCATATGCATGCTTAAATTCTTAATAAACTAATATACTTGAAGGCAAATGACGATAACTAATTAATCTATTATTTGTTAATACTAGTCAATGATTTTCTTTATTTTATGCTTAGATTACCTTGATAGTTTAATATTGATTATTCTTCTTATTATATACCTAAAAAGTTTTGATTATTTAATGTTAGGTCTTGGTTAGTGATTATTTCAAATAGGATTTTTTCATCTCATGTATGTTATTTGAATTGAGTGCAACTCCAAGGTACAAGTTTTATAATCCAAAGTAAAGTATATTCTAGTATAGATTAGTAAGTTAGTGGTGGTAGATGATTAGTAAGTCTTATTCTTTTAATACTTTTCAAAACTTTAGTTTCTATTCCAACTTTATTTTCATCTTCATATTTCTATCTCTAACACTTAAGATAGTATTGTTTTCCTTGTAAAACAAAGAAGTACCTACTTAACCAATTCAGTGTTTAAGGAGATATTAAAAAGTAACTATCGCATTCCTCCCTGTGGATTCGACCCGCTTAGCCACTTGTTACCGCGTATAAATTGCAAAAGACAGAGACTCGACCGATATTCAGATAACATCCTTCTAACCTTAACCTCTCTCTGTTTTTTGATAATCAAATTCTGGTGCCGTTGTCGGAGAGGGAACAATATTTTCTTTATTTACAAAGTGGTTAATTATACTTCTTTGTTTTTAATTCAACAATAATTCATTAATTGAAGTGTTTAAAAAATGGATAAACTTGCATCATAAGCATCTATCTAATTTTGTTTCTTTTTAAATTACTGTTGAAGTGTGCTGGAGATATGGTACGTATGCATTGGATCTAGAATAGGAAAAACTTTTGGGTCATTCATAATTGCTTTGAGTGTTACTTGTCTATATATTTGCACATTTGCACGAAAATGACTTAAGGGAAAAACTCATAAGTAACGTAAGGTGGGGAAGTCATTACCCTTTCTTTGCCCATAAACCATCTTCTCACTCACTAACCTAATTCCAATTCAAATTTGAGTAGACGTTAGCCCTAGGGACATCTCGAATCCAATAGAAGATTGACTTAAGGAGGAATTGTTTGACTCTTGTCAAATCGGTAACTAGGCAGGGGATTAAGAGGCGAAACTTTGAAGAACAGTAGTTAGGCATAATTAGGCCCGTTGCTTTAGCATAGATACCTCCCACTGATCTTACCACCTACCTGGCCATTTAACTTGTGGTTAGATTCTGTAATCTACCTCCCGTGGACAGCCTTACCAGTTAGAAGTCGTCTAGGTCTATGGTCTACACTTACGTAGTCTAGATTTTTTTCTTTTCTTTGTTTTGATTTGCTTTTCGTGTGATATGGATTATAATTATAATTTTTCCCATGCTAATGTAAATTCATTTTTCATCCTGACCTCTTTTAAATCGAATTACACCAACCCGACATGGCATAACTTTAACCAATAAAATTTTAACCAATCAAGTATGCCGGGTTGGTCTTATCCAACTCAATAGATGCCCTAATCCTAATAGTATAGACAAAGTCAGAATAATCCTCTCTACTCTTTACCAAGTCAATAGGGATACAACTCCCTCGAGTTATATGGTCAACCACCTTACCAATATTCAGCTTCGTATGTTCCTTGTCAAGATCGCTCTATAGAAAAAATCTGACTTTGATAAGATACTAGAAGAAGTTGAGTAACGACTTAAAAAGCTGAAAGACTCACGATCCCGTAAAAAGTTCAAACTTCAAGATCCATACTCAATTTGTCAAGTCCCGCCATAACAAGTAGAACCCACTGACTTAGACAAGAGTATGGAAGCCGCTATCAATAGGTTAGAAGCAATAAATAGAGAATGGGAGAACTGTTGTAGGAAGGAGAAAACTCTTCCTTATCAATGTTCGACCATGCCCAACACTTCTAACCTTATGGATGACAAGAGTATGGAATCTATGATTCAGTCCCAAAATGATCCCCTCGATAGGATAGAAGCGCAAATGGATCATTTGGAAAACACAATGAATGAGCAAATTCTCAAACTTTCAACCATCCTTGACATTTTTAACCAAACTGATAGGAACTAAGAATCATGGTGTCTTGAAAACTCTGATCAAAATTCAATTTGAATTTGACCAATCCCAACCCTTAGACAAATTGGCAAGTTTTTACTTCAATGAGATTGAACTTGATTGTGAATGTGAACCCGATTCCCAACTTTGTGATTTAGTTTCAATCTTCGAATCTATGTTGACTTTGGTGTCTTAAGTCAATTTGGACCCATTTCCTGAGCCAACATTAATTCTTCTACCCATGGATCATGAAATTGAATCACTTATTTTAGATAGTCACATTTTATTGATGGATCATGAATTTGAACTTAAATTCTTTGATTTGGATCCAACTATTGAAGCAAAACTGACTCTCAAACCTAAACTTGATTTTTTTCGAGTTAGTATTGCTTCCCAAACCTATCATTCTTGAGCACAGATCAATCACTTCATTAAGTCACATTCTATTATTAGACAAGGTGTAGACTATTATGACTCTGAGATGATATTCCAAAATCGGTCATATAACCGGGATGATTTTTCAGAGCCAACCAATGATTAATCATTTGAAATCATAATCCAAGAACCTTTGATTGACCAAAGCTTTGAAAACTTCTTCGAAGACGAACTCATATGTTTGGATGAATCGATTAGGAATGCTTTGGTCAGTTACACACCTCCTAAAGCAATTATTGATCTAAGTTTTGAGGTGATGTTTGAGGATGAGCTCAAATTTTTGGGCATTTATATTATGGACGCTCCAATTGAGATGCATAACAATGATCAAGTTGAGATGAGCAGAAGCGGAAAGAAGACGAGGAGATTGAGGAAGAGAAAAAATAAATTGGAGGGGATGAAATTTAAAGATAACAAAAAGATTGACCTTTCTAATTTCACCACTAAAGAGAACCCATTGTAATGATGGGAAGCGAGCTCAAGGGAGTACACCTAGAAAGGTCTAGGGGTGCGTGAAATTATATATTTATTGTATTTTATTTTATATGTCTTTTTATTAATTTATTTATTTTAGCTAATCAAGTCAGTTGTAGTGTGTCTTATGTATATACCTCTTTTTACATTTTATTTTATGCATATATGCATTCATTCATATATTGAGGATAATGCATGAGATAGCTGTGAGAGAGAGTTCACTAACATACTAATAGAGGTTTTTATAGGTTTTTCTAACAAATTTTTTTCTTTCTTTTTTTAAAAACTTTTTGAAAAAAGAAACAATATTTTGACTTATTTTTATAAGTAATTAAGTTAATTTTAAGGAATAAGAAAATCATAATTAGGATTTCTTAATACTTAGTCAAAATAAAATTATTTGTTTGATTTTAAGGATTAAAAGGAAAAATTGAAAAAGTAATTTGGTCTTGATTTTTACCTTGATGAAATATGCATACTTTATACACTTACACACTTAAGATTCGAACAAAGAGTCGTGTGCCTTATATATATAAATATATATATATATATAGAAAATAAATAAATCTAATTATTGATTAGCTAGGTGCTTTGGCCTAAGCAAACCTTGGTATTTATGCGAAAGGTAATTAGGTAAGTTTGAAAAATATTAGATAAATATAATATATTTATTAGCACATCTAATAATCAACTAGTAAGGTATTAGGGCCTCAAGAAGTCTTGATATTTACGCAAATAAAATTAGATGAGCTATACATATTAAAAAAAGTGCTTAAATGACAGTGAAGTAGTAATACTTCGAATCTTCTCTTCAAAAAAAAAAAGGCAAAAGAGTCAGAGTTGGAGAATCCGAGTCAAAATTCACGATCACAAATGTGCATATGACTTAGGGTAGATTAGATGAGAAATTCAGTTTGAATCCTTATCTAGATTGATTATAAATATTTGCATAGGGACTAAGTATAGGAATGAATAATTAGATGATACTAAGACTTATAAATTAATTGATTTCTACCAAAAAATATTTCAAATATTTTCTCTCTTTTAAAAATCAGTTTTCAAAAATATTGACATTTTATTTTTCTTTCTTTTATGAATTTTGTGGGTGTAATTCACTGAAAACCTTCACACGACTAAACTCATCCTCTAGGGGTAACCTAAAAATTTAGCGACTTGTTGCACGTGTAAGTGCAATAATGATTCCTACGAAAGTGAGTTAGATTAGATTAAGTTTTTTTCTTAGTTTTGTTCGAGGATGATCAAAAGATAGGTGTGGGGGTGTAATTACATTTATATTTGCATATTTATTGTCACAGTTGCACATTTATTCTTGTTTATTCTTTATTTATTTTGCTATTTAATTCTCTTTTGTTTATGGTGTTAGATATTTAAAAAAAAGAAGATAAGATAGAAGAGCTTCTATTTTATCCACTTATCCTATCTAACTTTGGAAATCAAATTAAATCAATTTGAAATAAAGATGAAGAGAAGGATAGAAGAGATAATCCTTATCCTAATTCAGAGATAATAGAGGCAATCAATTCAAATCAGGTTGCTTGAGCTCCAAGGCAAAGATAAAGGGGGAGAATTTGAATTTAAACTTGGATTTTGAAATAACTTGTTTCCCAAGTTATCTAGGAAAGGAGATTATTTTAAAATTCAGAGTTCAAACGAAAATTCTTAGGATATATCTCTAGATGGAGGGACGAGATAAAGCTACACACAAAACCTCAGCCATATCCACCCTAGATTTGCCGCAACAACACGGCAGAAGCCACATTTCCGTGGCGTTCCTGTGGCGATTGGTTTGACAGTTGGATGTGTGTGTTTGACTGGGTCTCTACTTCCTATTTCTCTTATAAATATCTCACCAAAGGCAGCAGCAGAGGGTATCTCCAAATATCATAACATAGGAATTTTCTTTAGTCTCTTCACCGAATTTCTTTTGTAATTTTTAGGGTTTAGCTTAAGTTTGATTTGTAAAGAAGGAGAAGGCTTTTGTAAATGCAAGTGACAGCGTTAATAATAAGTTTCTTCTACTCTTCTTTTCAATTTCTGTTTTATAGTTATTTACTTGCTTTCTCTTTTTTTTTATTATGATTTCTTTAAATTCTATCATGCATAGCTAAGTTAATTCATGACTTATTAATCTCCACCCACCACTACTTCTAGTTCTATATTAGTTAACCGATTGAATCATATGCATGCTTAAACCCTAGAAAAAACTAATGTTCTTGAAGGCACATGATGATGACTAATTAATCTATTATTTGCTAATACTATTCAATTGTTTTTCTGTTCTATGCATAGATTGCCTTGATAGTATAACGCTAATTTTTCTTTTTATTCTATACTTGAAAAATTTTGATAGTTTAATATTAGGTCTTGGCTAGTGATTATTTCAAATAGGAATTTTTCATCTCATGTATCTTACTTGAATTAAGTGCAACTCCAAGGTACAAGTTTTATGTTTCAAAGTGAAGTATACTCTAGCATAGGTTAGTAAGTTAGTGGTGGTACATGATTAGTAAGTCTTATTCTTTTAATTCTTTTCAAAACCCTAATTTCTAATCCAACTCTATTTTCATCTTCATATTTCTATCATTAACACTTAACATTATATTTTTTTCTTGTAAAACAAAGAAGAACCTACTTAACCAATTCTGTGTTTAAGGAGATATTAAAAAGTTTCTATCACATTCCTCCCTGTAGATTCGACCCACTTAGCCACTTGCTACCGCAGATAAATTATGAAAGATAAAAACTCAACTGATATTCAGATAATATCCTTCTAACCTTAACCTCTCTCTGTTTTTCGACTATCAAATTTTCGCGCCGTTGTCGGGGAGGGAATGGTATTTTATTTATTTACTAAATGATTAATTTTTTTCTTTGTTTTTAATTCAACCGTAATCCATTGATTGAAGTGTTTAAAAAATAGAAAGACTTGCATCATAGCCATCTGTCAAATTTTATTTCTTTTCAAATTACTGTTGAAGAGTGCTGGAGATATGGTATGTATGCATTGCATATAGATTAGAAAATACTTTTGGGTGATTCATAATTACTTTGAGTGTTACTTTTCTATATACTTGCACACTTGCAAGAGAACGACTTAAGAGCAAAACCCATAAGTAACATAAGTTGTGGAAGTCATTACCCTCTCTTAGCCCACAAACCATCTCCTCACTTAATAACCTAATCCTAATTAAAATCTGAGTAGATGTTGGCCCTATGGACATCTCAGACTCAATAGGAGATTGACCTAAGAGTAAGTTCTTAGAGTTTGACTCTTGTCAAATCAGTGACTAGGCAGGGGATTAAAAGGCGAAACCTTGAAGAGCAGTAGTTTGGCATAATTAGGCCCGTTGCTCTAGCATGGATATCTCACACTGATCTTGCCACCTACCTGGCTGATTAACTTGTGGTTAGATTCTACAATATACCTCCCGTGTATAGTCTAAGCAGTTAGAAGTCGTCTAGGTCTAAGGTTTACACTTACATAAGGTAGATTTTTTTCTTTTCTTTGTTATGATTTGCTTTTCATGTGATATGGATTACAATTATAATTTTTCCCATGCTGATGTAAATTCATATTTCACCCCAACATCTTTTAACTCGAATTACACCAACCCGGCAGGACATAACTTTAACCAATAAATTTTAACTAACCAAATATGTCAGGTTGGTCTTATCTAATTCAACAGATGCCCCAATCTCAATATTATGGACAAAGTCAGAATAATCATCTTTACTCTTCACCGATTCAATGGGGATACAACTCCCTCGAGTCATATGGTCAACCACCTTACCAACATTCAGATTCATTATGCTCCTTGTCAAGATCGCTCTATAGAAAAAAAAAATCTGACTTTGATAAGATGCTAGAAAAAGTCAAGCGACGACTTAAAAAGCTGGAAGACTCATGATCCCATCAAAAATACAAACTTCAAGATCCATACTTAATCTGTCAAGTCCCACAACAACAAGTAGAACGTACTGACTTAGACAAGAGTATGGAAGCCACTATCAATAGGTTATAGAAGCAGCAAATAGAGAATGAGAGAACTGTTGCAAGAATGAGGAAACTCTTACTTATCAATGTTTAACCATCCTCGACACTTCTAACCATATTGATGACAAGAGTATGGAATCCATAATTCAGTCCAAAATGATCACCTCGATAGGTTAGAAGCACAAATGATCATTTGAAAAACACAATGAATGAGCAAATTCTCAAACTTTCAATCATCCTTGACATTTCTAACCAAATTGATAGGAACCAAGAATCACGGTGTTTTAAAAACTTTGATCAAGATTCAATTTCGTCGCACCAACTTGAACTTGACTAATCCCAACCCTTGGACAAATTTGCAAGTTTTCACTTCAATGAGATTGAACTTGATTGTGAATGTGAACCTAATCTCTAACTTTGTGATTTAGTTCCAAACTTCGAATCTATATCGACTTCAGTGTCCTTACTCCATTTGGACCCATATCCCAACCAACATTAATTCTTGTACCCATAGATCATGAAATTGGATCACTTATTTTAGATAGTCATATTCCATTGATGGATCATGAATGTGAACTTAAATTCTTTGATTTGGAACCAACTTTTGAATCAAAACTGACTCACGAACCTAAATTTGATTTTCCCGAGTTAGTATTAGTTCCCGAACCTTTCATTCTTAAGCCCAAATAATTCACTTTATCAAGTTACATTCTATTATAGGACCAAGGTGTAGACTATTATGACTCCAAGATGATATTCAAAAATTGGTCATATAACCAGGATGATTTTTTAAAGCCAACCAATGATTAATCATTTGAAATCATAATGCAGGAACCTCCGATTGACAAAGCTTTGAAAACTTCTTTGAAGACGAACTTATGAGTTTGGATGAATTGATTATGAATGTTTTGGTCAGTTACACACCTCTTAAAGTAATTAGGGATCCAAGTTTTGTGGTGATGTTTGATTAGTCTCTAATTTTGCATAATTTTTATCACATCCTCATATTTATTTGGTATGAAATTCTGCTAATAAAGATTTGCATGCTTGATCTTAGGTCCATGGTGTGCAAATGAAGAAAAAGACCCTAAACCACCATTTAATAGATGATTAAAGGCCTACCAAGTAGCCATTGACCATATGGAGGAGATTTTGTCAGCCAAGGGCATCAAATCAACGAACCAGTAGATCCATCTGATAGGAGACAGAAGGGACGGTGCACAGTAGGAAACCCAACGCGCGCCGCCCTGGCAGGGCCACGGAAACGCGGCCCAGGCCGTGTTTTCGCAGCCGTACTGGCGCGGCGTGCGCCTGGCTTCAGGCCAGGGGTTGTCCCCTTGCCCCCGTTCCCCTGGTGCCTATAAATACCCCCCAAGGGGTTCTTCAGAGGGAGATATCCAGAGCTTTAGGATCTTTATGTTAGTTTGATTTTGGAGTTGTAGTTGTTGTTTTTCTTCTTCTTCTAGTTGGTTTAGCCATTAGAGTGAAAGAGAGAGTGTGTAAAAGTTGTATTTGGAGGGTGACAAGCTAATACAAGTAATTACTTCTCTTTCTTCTTTCCATTTACTACTTGTTTTCATTTACTTCTATCTCTTTGTTTTAGTGTAACTCCTTTTCTCTTTACCTCTTCTCTTTGTTGTTTCCTTTACTACCATGTCTAACTAACTCTTTCATTGCATGGCTAACTAAGTACTAACCCACTAATCTCTAACAACTTAATTGATAACCCAAATGAGTCAATAGTGTCAAACAAGTCTTGCGCAAATTAGAGCTATGACATCTTAAGACGAGGGTTCTAACTCTAACTTACTTACGAGTATAAGCTCTCTTATATTTCATGCTTAACGGGTTTTTGATGATCTGTAGAGTTTAAACTTTGATTGTTTTTGTAAGGTAGAGATTTTCCTTTTAACTTTGCTGATACCATTAGTGCACTTGTGTCTTCCCGTATTCTCGCATTCTATTGGATCTTGATAAGGGAATGTCCAAATTTTTGCCGTGTAAAGCTAAAGTTAAAGGAAGAACTTTCACTCGATTTTCACGTGAATAGTTCTATGCATAAGGGTTATGCTTGCTTATGATCCATCGTGAGGCCACATCTTCAAGAAGTTAGAGTTTAGTGGGAGCACTTAGTAGAAAATTAGCCATGCGTTTTTACCATTAAGAAAATCCAATTTTACAAACCACCAAATCATTCTAAAATAATTTTTGAAATCAACTTGTTTTCATTTTCCAATTCTTTATTTGAAACAAAGAACTTTCTCTTTCATGAACAAAGAAGCCGCGTCAAGCTTTGATCGCTCTCCCTCCTTGTGGATACGACCCGTAGAGCCAGTTCGCTACTACGGAAGAATCGCAAAGGCAGTAACATCGACCCACATTTCTTCACTTATTTTTGTGCATGCTTTTTGCCGATCAAATTTTGGCGCCGTTGCCGGGGAGGGAACGGCTTTATTGTTCAATACTAAAGATTCTTCTTTGTTTTTGTATGTAGGAGAAGTACCAAGGAGCTCACTATCACGGGAAGTGAAAGTGGTGGCCAAAGACGTTGCATTAGAATTCATCTGCCCTCAGAAAAATTCGTGTAAAAGCGAGTTTCTCCGATTGAAGTATTAACAAACTCGTCTAAAGGATTGCCGAAAGCTGCTCAAATTGCTTTCTAAATATTTTTTAACTCCCTTGAATGCTTCACCTTATATATGTGTAATAAACTCAATAGAAATTCACTTGTTGCTTAATTGAAATTTGGATTAGACTCTTACATTTAGGGCACATGTCTATTTCAATTCATTTCAATTTCAGTTGAAGAGTGCTGGAGAAAAGGTACGTGTGTATTCATATAGAATATGACCAATATTTTGGAGTGATTTATCTCTTTGAGTGTTACCTTGTTGTGAATAAACTGTACACTTGCACAATTGACATTAAGGATAAAATCCCAAATAAACAAGATAAGGTGGGGATTTCATCACCCTTTCTTAGCCCAAAAATCATCTCCAAATGCACTCACATAACCCAAGCCTTAACTAAAAACTGATAGACGTTGGCCCTAGGGACATCTCGAACTCATTAAGAGATTAACTGAGGGTGAAAATTGCAAGAACTATACTCCTGCAAAGTCGGTGTCTAAGGAAAGTGGATTGAGACGCAAAGTCTCGAAAGCTCCATGGTTTGGCGTAATTAAGGCCCGGGGCTCATGCCCGGATACCTCCCACTGAGTTTTACCCTTTCCTGGCTGATTAGCTTATAGTCGAGTTCCTGCAACAACCTCTCCCGGAGAATCGACCAGTTAGGAGTTGTCTAGGTCAAGGTACCTTAGACTAAGGGTTTGTGGTTGTTTTTCTTTCCTTTGTTTGTTTTTTATTCTTTTCGATTGTTTGTTGTCTTCACGTTGTTTGTGGTGTGCTATATGCAAGAGTGGGTAAGAGATCCTGTATCTTTCAGATTAACCAGAAGAAACACTTCTCTACCCTTGCATCCAGAACAAGTGATGGCGTCACTTCAGGACAGGTTTTACCCGATCAGAACCTCATTACCATCTTGTATAAAACTACCTAAGGCAAATGAAAATAACTTTGAATTAAAACCTCAATTCATCAACACTTTCCCAAAGTTTCATGGTTTAGAATCGGAGGACGCATACTTCTTTGTTAGGGAATTTGAAGAAGTGTGCCTCATGATGCGTATGTTGGCCCAAGGTTACAATCACCCGTGTTTAGTGTGTTTTGATGATTACAAAACATATTAGTTATTTGTACTAATAAAGTTTGTTGTTTAAGTGTGTTTCAGGGTTCTAACCAAACTAGAAGGGTTCTTCCCTAAAGAAAAGTGTTTTGGACTCAAGTCAACTCATTTTGGGCTCAAGAATCAAGTTTTGAAGATCATATGGTGAAAGCCCTCTTGAAGCACTTGTAGTACTTAGAACCAATGTAAGAAATAGTTTGTTAAAGTTTGAGTTTTAGAAATTTGGCTTTAGGATACACACACACATTTTTGTATACAAGTTTTCATAGTTAAAATTTTTTTGTTGATTCTAAGTTTTTCTCATGACTTGACAAATATACATGACTCCAAGTTTTACAAAGACATATATCATATTTAAATCATGTATATTCTTTTCATCATAATACTTAGATATCCTTTACTTCAAAATATTTTTAACTACAAAAAATTCCAGGTCCTGCTGCTGTTTTTCTGTTTCAGGCAAGACCGGCCGACCGGCCCGGCCGACCGGCCCGGCCGACCGGCGCCTGTACCAGGACGTGCACGTTTGTGCACGTCTATCGACCGACCGCTCGGGTCGACCGACTGTAAGCAGTCGCTCTCGGGTTTTCTGGGTCGACCGCCCCGGTCGACCGCCCGAAGAAAACTGTGTTTTCTCTTAGAGGACGGTCGACCGGACCGGTCGACCCGAGCCCAACGGCTCTTTGCCAGCAGAGCTGGCGGCCGACCGGCCCGGTCGACCGCCAGGCCTGCAAAAGCCCAACGGCTCTTTTCTCTTTTGTGCAATTCTGAAATCTGTCTTTTTTATCTGTTTTGGCAGACTTTTTTTGAGGTTTTGGAGATCTTTTTCAGAGCAAATAAGCTTAAAATAAATTGTTTTTAACCTATTTCTCTCCCTATAAATAGAGGAGAAGAGTCTCTTACAAAATATCAAGAAAAATCCTCAAGTTTTCATAGTTTTCAAAAAGAAAAGAAAAGTGTTTAAGCTCCTCATTTCCTACTCTTTCTTGAGCTTGTTTTCAGTTGTGTTCTCTAGCAAAAATCATCTCTACAACTGAATTTTCTCACTACACTTCTTAGAGCCAAAAATCCCTTACTCATTCTATAAGGAAGTTGTAAAAGAGTGAGATATTGTAAAGAGTTTAAGTGATCTTATTGTGATCACTTTGGTTACTTGTTCCTCTTCTTGTTCTTGTGGAGACACCTCTTCAGTAGAGGTTATTGTACTTGGTGGAGCTTGCTGCTCGGGTCTTCGGTAGACCGTTGTAATCGTCCTCGGTGGATAGTGGAAACCCTTCACGGAGGTGAAGGCGGGGAGTAGAGCGGTGGCTCGAACCTCGAAACAAACATCTTGTGTTTGCGATTGCCTTGTGTCCATTTTGCTTTAAATTTCTCTTGCTCTCTATTGCTTTCAATTACTTGCTTGAGATCTAGTTTTTTCTTTCCTTGTGATATTGCCTCTAGTTTGTGTTACTTGTGATATATCTTGTGTGCATTTCATCATTGCATATTATTCATTCTTTGTTCGATCAATTCTCATACAACAAGGTTGCATTGCGCACCTCTAACCCATTCAAGGGGAATTGGGAGGATGGAGTTCAGAACCTCTCACGGGGTATTCGGCTCTTAGTCTTGTTTTGAGAGATCGTTGCATCATTCATCCATCTTAATTTTAAAAAGATTGTTAGATTAGCAATTACACCTATTCACCCCCCCCTCTAGGTGTTTTTCAATTGGTATCAGAGCTTGGTTACTAGGCTCTTGGCTTAACAACCTTAGAGAGATCCTAATATTGCTAATCTTTCCATTCATTCTCACTTAGTAAAGATGGCCGATGGTATTAAGACACCCCCTAAGTTTGATGGACTTAACTTTCCCATTTGAAAGGTTAAGATGACCGTTTTCTTGCAATCTCTAGGTAGTCGAGTTGCAAAGGCCGTGACCAAACCCTTTAGTGCACCCCTCGGTGATGAATCCACTTGGTCCGAAATAGAGACCAAGAATTTGATGCCAATGCTAGGGCTCACTATGCACTTCTTCAAGCCCTTAATGATGATGATAGAGCTAGAGTTATTCATTACAAGTCCGCATATGAAATTTGGACACATTTGCTAGTTACACATGAGGGGACTTCACAAGTGAAGAGGGCTAAAATAGACCTTCTTCGGTCCCAATATGAGAATTTTTGCATGCAAGAAAATGAAACCATAGATGATATGGTTACAAGATTTACAAAGATCACTAATGGACTTTCTTCTCTAGGTGATGCTATCGACAACGATCAAAGAGTTAGAAAGATCATCCGGGCTCTTCCTCCTTCATGGGAAGTAAAAGCAACCACCTTGAAGGAACTCAATGACAAGGAGGAGATGGAGCTAATTGGTCTCATTGGGAACCTCAAAACCCATGAGATGGAGAGGAAAGTAAGGGAGGACATGGCTCCTTCCAAGAAGAAGACAATAGTCTTCAAAAGTCAATCCACACACTCCGACGAAGACGATGAAGAAGAAGAAGATGACGAAGAGCTCTCACTTCTTGTGAAGAACGTCCGGAGGATGTACAACAAGGCTAAATTTTAAGGAAGAAGGAGATGGCAAGGAGGTAAAGAAGAAAGGAAGATTATTTGCTTCAATTGTCAAAGGCCGGGACACATAGTGGCGGAGTGTCCGGATAAAGTAAAGCCTTCCACCTCCAAGAAGTCCTACAAGAAGAAGGCAATGAAAGCTACATGGGATTCCGAGAGCGAATCCGAGGAGGAAATCGACACCGCCAACATGTGCTTCATGGCCAATGAAAGCACAAGCAAGGTAACCCCTTCCACTTCTCCTAATGATGAACTTTCCATGGATGAACTAGGAGAAGCTTTTGTAGAATTATCACATAACTATGATTTTCTTAAGAAAAAGTATTTAAAATGAAAAAGGAAAATGAATCTCTTAATCATCAAGTTTTTACTTTTTCTAAAGAAAAGATGAATTACTTTCCACTCTTGTTTCCACCCAAAAAGATTTTGACAAATATAAGATTTCTTGTAAAGGCAAGTCCCCACTAATTGATTCCAATGAGATTACCATGCTTAAAGAAAGAATAGACTCATTAGGAATTGTTTTGAAAAATTGTGAGTTTGATAAGAAGAAGATAGAGGCCATGTTTCCTAAGAAACAAGCCCCTAAGAAAATGTTTACCATGCTCATGCTCATGTTCATACCACACAACCTTTACATCATGGCAAACCCCCAAGACATGCTCACACTTCACACACACATCATGCATTTATGTATGGAAGAGTATTCTCATGTTCACATTGTGGGCGGAAAGGGCACTTAGCTAATTTTTGCTATGATAGATTAAGTGCATCTTGTCATAATGTTTGGGTTGAAGCACTAACTTTCAAGGACCCAGAAAATTTGGGTACCAAAGTCAACAATTTTGTTAAATGATGTAGGTACCTTCCAAGGCCCAACGACGTAGAGGATTGTGGTATCTTGATAGTGGTTGCTCAAGGCACATGACTTGGGACATCAACAACTTTGCAACCCTATCAAGATACCATGAAGGTGGCACCGTCACCTTCGGAGATGATGCCAAGGGTAAAATCATCGGTATTGGTAATGTAAAACTCGGCACATCCCCTTTAATTGAGAATGTTATTTTAGTTGATGGCCTCAAGCATAACCTCTTGAGTGTTAGTCAACTTTGTGATAAAGGTTTTGATGTAGTTTTTGATAATGTAGCTTGTAAAGTAATTGATAGAATTTCTAATACTTGTGTGTTTTCCGATTTTCGTGAAAGTAATGTTTATATGATAGATATGTCTAATATGTCTTGTAATATTACTTGTTTAAAAGCCCTCGATGACGACTCTTGGTTGTGGCATAGAAGGTTAGGCCATATTTCATTTGACCATATATCTAGGTTAAACACAAAGGAAATGGTGAAAGGTATTCCTTGTTTGAGTTTTGAAAAGGACCGAGTTTGTGACGCATGTCAATTTGGAAAACAAACTAAGTCTTCTTTCAAGTCAATTAAGGATATCATGACATCACGTCCTTTGGAGCTAATTCATATGGATCTATTTGGCCCTACACAAACTAAAAGTCTAAGTGGGAATAGATTTGCATTTGTTTTGGTTGATGACTTTTCACGGTTTACTTGGGTTTTCTTTCTTGAACACAAAAATCAAGCATTTTCATATTTCCAATCTTTTAAGAAAAGAGTTGAAAAAGAAAAAGATGTTTCAATTTTAAGAATAAGAAGTGATAGAGGAGGTGAATTCATTAACCTACCCTTTACCACTTTTTGTGAAGAACATGGAATTAAGCATGAACTTTCTTATCCTAGAACTCCACAACAAAATGGAGTAGTGAACGGAAAAATCGAACTTTACAAGAGATGGCTAGGACAATGCTAAGTGAATATGGTCTACCACATTATTTGTGGGCCGAGGCCGTAAATACATCATGCTATATATCAAATCGTGTTTTCTTGTGTAAAAATACTTCAAAGACTTCTTTTGAAATGTACTTTTCTAGAAAACCAAATGTTTTATATTTCAAGGTTTTTGGATGCAAATGTTTTGTTTTAAATACAAAAGATAATTTAGGAAAATTTGATGCTAAAACTTATGAGGCAATTTTTGTGGTTTATTCTAATACTAGTAAAGCTTATAGAATCTTCAACAAATCATCTTTGACTATTGAGGAATCTATACATGTTAAGTTTGAAGAATCTAACTTGTTTGTTAAGAATGTTGTACAAATAGATGCTTTGGATGAAGGCTTGGAGAAAGTGACCTTGGAGGATACACCTACTATGGGAGACAAGCCAAAGGATGATAAAGGAAGTTAAGCTAAAGTAGAAGAGGCTCAAAGACATGAAATTCAATCAATTGAAGTGGAGCCTACTCAACAACATCCAAAGGATTGGAGATACAATCCTCATCATCCCAAGGACCTCGTCATAGGTGAAGTATCAAAAGGGATAACCACTCGCTCTAAACTTCATAATTTTTGTGGTCATTATGCATTTATTTCTCATGTTGAACCCAAGAACGTCCTCGAAGCCGAGGCCGATTCATATTGGTTGCTAGCCATGCAAGAGGAACTCAATCAATTTGAGCGCAACCAAGTTTGGCACCTTGTTCCTAGGCCCCACGATAGACCAACAATTGGTACTAAGTGGATCTTCAAGAACAAGTTGGATGAATCGGGTAACGTTGTTAGGAATAAAGCTAGGTTAGTTGCCCAAGGTTACACTCAAATCGAAGGAATCGATTTTGAAGAAACCTTTGCACCCGTAGCACGACTTGAAGCCATACGGATGATACTAGCTTTTGCCTCATATAAAGATTTTAAATTATTTCAAATGGATGTTAAAAGTGCTTTTCTAAATGGTTTTATTGAAGAGGAGGTGTATGTTGAACAACCCCCTGGGTTTGTTGATCCTACACATCCGGATTTTGTGTTTAAATTAGAAAAAGCTCTTTATGGTTTAAAACAAGCCCCTAGGGCTTGGTATGAAAGACTTTCTTCATTTTTGATTTCAAATGGTTTTAAGAAAGGTAAAATTGACACCACTTTGTTTACAAAACATGTAGAAAATGACATTCTTATTGTGCAAATTTATGTAGATGATATTATTTTTGGTTCTACTAATGAATCTCTTTGCCAAGCTTTTGAATCATGCATGAAGGATGAATTTGAAATGTCTATGATGGGGAAACTCAACTATTTCCTTGGACTCCAAATCAAGTAAAGGAATGATGGGATCTTCATCAATCAAGCCAAGTACACAAAGGAACTCATCAAGAGATTCGGACTTGAAGGCGCTAGAGTGAGCAAAACTCTCATGGCAACAACCACAAAGCTTGATAAGGATGAACAAGGTAAAAGTGTAGACATTAAACTTTATCGTAGCATGATTGGTAGTTTATTATATTTGACGGCTAGTAGGCCGGATATCATGTTTTCCGTTTGTCTTTGTGCTCGTTTTCAATCATGTCCTAAGGAGTCTCATTTAGTAGCGGTAAAACGCATTATTAAATACCTTAAGGGCACTATTGAAATGGGTTTGTGGTATCCGAAAATCGGACTATTTGATATGAAGAGTTTTTCGGATGCCGACTATGCGGGTTGTAGGGTAGATAGGAAGATCACAAGTGGAACATGTCAATTCCTAGGTAATTGTCTTGTATCTTGGTCTTCCAAAAAGCAAAATTCGGTAGCCCTATCAACTGCCGAGGCGGAGTATGTTGCAGCCGGAGCTTGTTGTGCACAAGTTCTTTGGATGAAACATACTCTCCTCGACTATGATTTACACTTTGATCATGTTAAAATATTTTGTGATAATACTAGTACAATTCACATGACAAAGAATGCAAATCAACATAGTAAAACCAAATATATTGACATTAGATATCACTTTCTTAGAGATCATTATGAGAAAGGTGATATTGATATTGATTATATTTCTACCGATTTTCAACTTGCCGATATTTTTACTAAACCATTGGATTATGCTAGATTTTCCTTTATTTGTGGTGAGTTGAATGTTTGCATTATGGATTCTTAAAGCAAAATCTTTTCTGTTTTGTTTGTTTTGTTTAACCCTTTTGGATGTATGACAAAAATGGGGAGAAAAAGTATAAGTAAAGTATAAGTGTGTTTGTTGTTTTATTTGTTTATTGTGTATTTGATGTATTTGAGATGCATTTGAGTTTATAACAAATTCAATGCCTTATGTATTTAGCTCTTCATTGACATTCTTGATACATAGTATTATTTGAGGGGGAGCTTTCCAAGCTCTTCTTCTATTTTTGTTTAAATAACGTATATGTTTTGTCATCATCAAAAGGGGGAGATTGTTGGCCCAAGGTTACAATCACCCGTGTTTAGTGTGTTTTGATGATTACAAAACATATTAGTTATTTGTACTAATAATGTTTGTTGTTTAAGTGTGTTTCAGGGTTCTAACCAAACTAGAAGGGTTCTTCCCTAAAGAAAAGTGTTTTTTACTCAAGTCAACTCATTTTGGGCTCAAGAATCAAGTTTTGAAGATCATATGGTGAAAGCCCTCTTGAAGCACTTGTAGTACTTAGAACCAATGTAAGAAATAGTTTGTTAAAGTTTGAGTTTTGGAAATTTGGCTCTAGGATACACACACACATTTTTGTATACAAGTTTTCATAGTTAAATTTTTTTTTGTTGATTCTAAGTTTTTCTCATGACTTGACAAATATACATGACTCCAAGTTTTACAAAGACATATATCATATTTAAATCATGTATATTCTTTTCATCATAATACTTAGATATCCTTTACTTCAAATATTTTTTACTACAAAAAATTCCAGGTCCTGCTGCTGTTTTTCTGTTTCAGGCAAGACCGGCCGACTGGCGCCTGTACCAGGACGTGCACGTTTGTGCACGTCTGTCGGCCGACCGCTCGGGTCGACCGACTGTAAGCAGTTGCTCTCGGGTTTTCTGGGTCGACCGCCCTGGTTGACCGCCCGAAGAAAACTGTGTTTTCTCTTAGAGGACGGTCGACCGGACCGGTCGACCCGAGCCCAACGGCTCTTTGCCAGCAGAGCTGGCGGCCGACCGGCCCGGTCAACCGCCAGGCCTGCAAAAGCCCAACGGCTCTTTCCTCTTTTGTGCAATTCTGAAATCTGTCTATTTAATCTGTTTTGGCAGACTTTTTCTGAGGTTTTGGAGATCTTTTTCAGATCAAATAAGTTTAAAATAAATTGTTTTTAACCTATTTCTCTCCCTATAAATAGAGGAGAAGAGTCTCTTGCAAAATACCAAGAAAAATCCTCAAGTTTTCATAGTTTTTAAAAAGAAAAGAAAAGTGTTTAAGCTCCTCATTTCCTACTCTTTCTTGAGCTTGTTTTCAGTTGTGTTCTCTAGCAAAAATCATCTCTACAACTGAGTTTTCTCACTACACTTCTTAGAGCCAAAATCCCTTACTCATTCTATAAGGAAGTTGTAAAAGAGTGAGATATTGTAAAGAGTTTAAGTGATCTTGTTGTGATCACTTTGGTTACTTGTTCCTCTTCTTGTTCTTGTGGAGACACCTCTTCGGTAGAGGTTATTGTACTTGGTGGAGCTCGGTGCTCGGGTCTTCGGTAGACCATTGTAATTGTCCTCGGTGGATAGTGGAAACCCTTCACGGAGGTGAAGGCGGGGAGTAGAGCGGTGGCTCGAACCTCGAAACAAACATCTTGTGTTTGCGATTGCCTTGTGTCCATTTTGCTTTAAATTTCTCTTGCTCTCTATTGCTTTCAATTACTTGCTTGAGATCTAGTTTTTTCTTTCCTTGTGATATTGCCTCTAGTTTGTGTTACTTGTGATATATCTTGTGTGCATTTCATCATTGCATATTATTCATTCTTTGTTCGATCAATTCTCATACAACAAGGTTGCATTGCGCACCTCTAACCCATTCAAGGGGAATTGGGAGGAAGGAGTTCAGAACCTCTCACGGGGTATTCGGCTCTTAGTCTTGTTTTGAGAGATCGTTGCATTATTCATCCATCTTAATTTAAAAAGATTGTTAGATTAGCAATTACACCTATTCACCCCCCTCTAGGTGTTTTTCAGCGTATTCCCCAGCTAGGAGACGATGCCGTTAGGTTACGTTTCATTCCCTTTTTCCTAGAGGACCTAGCAAAGAAATGGCTGTACAGTTTGGCGGTAGATTAAGTTACAATATGGGATGATTTCGTCAAGACCTTCTTGAAGAAATTCTACACAATCCATAAAACTGCCCTCATTAGAAAGAATATCATGCAGTTCAGGTAAGAACCGAGCGAACTATTTTGGAGATACTTTGAGTGATTCAAAGATCTCCTAGCTCAGTGCCCTCATCACGGTATGGAGAAATGGCGTCAGTGCTAGATTCTCTACGATGGTTTAGACTATCAAACGAAAACCCTGTTAGAAACTATGTGTCAGGGAGGGTTCTTGCAAAAGGATGAGAATCAGGGTTGGGATTTATTTGAGGATTTAGCTGAGAAAACCCTGCAATAAGAGCCAGCCTCGAAAAAATCAAGGAATTTACAGTCCATAGCTTCAAAAGGAGGGCTCCTATCCTTAGAATCATCTATAGATGTAGAAGCTAAGATTGCTACCTTGATGAGGAGAATAGAGGCTCTAGAAATAAAAGAGCCAGCCAATGTCAACCAGATTAACCCACCACCAATTCACAATCCGGGTTATTCATACTGTCAGGCACCGAACCATGTCTTTGAAGAGTGCCCTATTTTTCATATCTAGTAAGTGCCACCGGAACACCTGAACGCGACCTACTCACAGCCGCCGCACAATCCTTACTCACAAACGTACAACCCCGGTTGGAGAAATCACCCAAATTTCTCTTGGGCCCAGAACAATTCTCCCAGGCCAAACTTTTCCAATAATTTTCACCATCCAATCCTCTACCAAATTTCCTCAGTCAAGCCCCATCTTCCTCCTTCTAAACTTCACCAATGGAAAAGAAATTCAGCAAATTGGAAGAGAGCATGGAGGCTTTTATGAAGTCCCAAGCCGCCTTCATGCAAAATCAGGGACAAATACTGAACAACCATTCACAGGCCATATCGAAATTGGAAATACAGATGAGCCAATTAGCTAGCTCTCTAAGTGAAAGACCAAAGGGTACTTTACCTAGTTAGCCGCTAGTTAACCCTAAAAACTCCAATCAAGCGTATGAAATTCAGGATCCTTCGATCAACTAGTGCAATGCTGTTCACACACTTCAATCTGGAAAGAAGGTGGACAACCAGGTCTACCAATAGAAAAATCCAGTCCACATTGATCTTACTCCAGCCTCTACCTCTGCTAGTTCCTCCCAATCTGCTCCACAAACATCTGACGAGGACAAAGCTGTTGAACAAGTTCATAATCCTGTAGCACCCTTTCCCAATAAACTTAGGAACAACAATAAGAATATGCACAGTGAGAAGATGCTTGAGATGTTTAGCTAGGTCAAACTGAATGTGCCTCTTCTTGACACTATCTAACAAGTCCCAGCTTATGCCAAATTTCTTAAGGATATGTGTATGAAGAAGAGAAAGACAAATGTGCCCAAGAAAGTGTTCTTGGCAACTAATATAAGCGAAATTCTGTCTGGTCTCATTCCGGTGAAATACAAGGATCCCGAATGTCCCACAATTTCCTACACTATAGGACAAATAGAAATTAGCAGAGCACTCCTTGACCTGGGAGAAAGTATCAACTTGCTACTTCTCTTAGTATACCAGCAACTTGGGTGGGCGAGCTGAGTCTAACTCGAGTCACCATTCAACTAGCTGACCAATCTGTGAAAATCCCGAAGGGAGAAATCACAGATGTCCTTATCTGGGTCGGGGATTTCATCTACCTAGTTGACTTCATTGTGCTTGAGACCCAACCTGTGTCAAATCTACGGCCTCAAATTCCAGTCATCTTAGGGCGCCCATTCCTTACTATAGCCAAGCCATAATCAACTGTAGGAACGGGTCCATGCGATTGACCTTTGGAGATATGACGAAGGAAGTCAATGTCTTCAATCTTAGGAGACAACCTAGGGATATTAATGATCAGACTTTTGAGGTCAATTCCATTGAAAATCTGACCAGTGAGCATGAGGAAAGCATGGAGATAGAAACAGAGGCAGAGTTTGATATGGAGTCTGAGGATTTTAATCTAGACCAGATCGTGGATTCGGCGGCGGACTGGGTGTCAAGTTCAAGTGTACCTCATCATAGGATTGAAAGTTTAGAGATTGCCTCCAATGAAGCAACACCTTCCCTAGAGTTAAAAGCCTTACCTGAACACCTCAAGTACGCCTACTTGGGCGGAAGAGAAACTCTGCCAGTTATCATAGCATCCCAACTGACTAAGCAACAAGAGGACAGCTTAATGTCTTTTCTAAAAAGACATAGTGAAGCCATTGGATGGACGTGAAGGATATCAAAGGGATAAGTCCAGCCATAGTTCAACATAGAATCCATTTAACCGATGAAGTAACTCCCAGGAGGGACCCATAACGCAGGCTTAATCCACTCATGCAAGAGGCAGTAAAAGCGAAAATTATAAAACTATTAGACAACATGATCATTTATCTCATTTCTGATAGTCAATGGGTTAGCCCGGTTCATGCGGTCCCGAAGAAAGCTGGCTTTACGGTGGTTGAAAATGAGTAAAAAGAGTTGGTACAAACAAGACTGCCTACCAAACTTCATGTCTGTATCGACTACAGAAAGTTGAATGCAGCTACCCATAAAGACCAGTTCCCGTTGCCCTTCATCGACAAATGCTTGAATGCTTGGCTGGACATGAGTACTATTACTTCCTAGATGGGTACTCGGGATACAATCAAATCCCATTGCTACAGAAGACCAGGAAAAGACCACGTTCACCTGCCCGTTCGGAACCTTCACTTATCGATGCATGCCCTTTGGATTATGCAATGCTCCCGGCAACATTCCAACGGTGCATATTTAGTCTTTTCTTCGACATGGTAGAACGTTTTCTTGAGATTTTTATGGATGACTTCTCCATCTACGGAGATTCATTTGATTAGTCTTTTCATCACCTAGAGTTAGTTCTGCTAAGATGCAAGAAGAAGAATCTAACTCTAAACTAGGAGAAATGTCACTTCATGGTGAGACAGGAGATTATCTTAGGCCATGAGATTTCTAGGAGAGGCATTGAAGTGGATAGGCAAAAGTAGAAGTGATTGCTAAGCTTCCACCACCCAAAAGCATCAAGGATATTAGATCCTTTCTACGGTTCATTAAGAATTTTAGCAAGATCGCTAGGCCCTTGATTAACCTGCTCGCAAAGGATGTGCCCATTGATTTTAACGATGAATGTTTCAAGTCATGAGGGAAGCTTAAGTAAGAACTTATTTCTGCGTCTATTATTTCTTCTCCTAATTGGGCGCAACCGTTTGAAATCATGTGCGATGCCTCTGATTTTGCTATTAGCGCTGTTCTAGGACAGCGCATCGATAATAAGCAACACGTGATTTACTACTCGAGTAGGACCTTGAATGACGCCCAACAAAATTATACAACGACCGAGAAGGAATTCTTGGCCGTTGTCTTTACGTTAGAGAAGTTTCGGCCATACTTGTTAGGCTCGAAGACGGAGATTTTCACGGATCACTTGGCACTAAAATACCTCATGACCAAGAAGGAAGCGAAAGCCCGATTGATTCGGTGGATCCTTTTGCTTCAAGAATTTGACCTGAAAATTCAGGATAAACGAGGTATAGAAAATGTGGTCGCTGATCATCTATCACGAATTCCGAACGCGCCTCTCATACAAGTGATCGTACATATATTTTGTATTCTTTTCATTACACTCCTACATTTATCGTGTAATAAATCTGCTAATTTTCTTATTTTAAATATCTATTTTACAGAAGATAATAATAAAGAGAAAGAGGATTAAACCAAATAAATACCAATTAAAATTAGATTTAACTGGATCTATTTGGTTAGCTGAGGATGATCCCAGATCTAGTTAGAACAAATCAAGGATTGGGGCAAATGTTCAGCTGAAGATCAGAGCAAATCAGAAAGATAACACCAAATGAAAATCGGTAAAATTCAAATTTCTATAAATCCATTTTGGTTAGCTAAAGATCAACCGAGGATAATATCAAATACAGAGAGATAAATGGATAGAGAGAAGATCAACGGATGAGATGAAGCAAGTTTGACTCAGATTCTGACTGGATACATTTTAGTATTTGAATCATAACTTTCGTTAATGAATTTCAAATCTGATGATTCAAGATGATCCAGAAAGAAGACTTACAGGGCTACAACTCTTATGTTGATCACTATTTCTAATTCTGTCATTTGATAAGTGATATTCAGCAATCAACACACCAACAAACTGCAGATCAGAACTGAATATCCACATCAAATCAAGTTTGGAGATAAGTGGAGGATTCAAATTCAGAAATAGCCAGCTTTTCCTATCTTCATACTCCTCTAACCTCTACATTTCTTCTATAAATACCTGCAATCTCAAAGGCAAGGGGGGGAAGGACCAAGCAGAGATAGATTTTAAGCAGTTTTTCATTCTTTTTAGTGTAGGTATTTATTTTCTTTTTATGTAATTTTTATTTCTTTGTAAGCTTAGGTTAGATTGAGATTCATATAAGTAAGAGAGAGAGACTTATGTTGAGAGTGACACCGATGTACCCTCCTCCTTTCTTCCATCATTTCTGCAAGCAATAAAAGTAATTTTTTTTATATTCGTCTTTACTTTTGTTTTCTTCTTCTTCTTTCTACTTTTCCTCTTTTGATTTTAATGAGTATCCAAGTGAATATAGAAGCATCAATATAACCATGTTTATGTGAGTGCCACTGATATTTCATGATGATGTTCTCCTCCTCAAGATTCCGTATCATTTCATTCTTGTTCGTCTTGATGATGTAATGCGAATGGGGACTGAGCTCGATCTTATGAATTATGCGTTGATTGCCTCCGAAGTAAGGTAAAACATGCAAGGGTTCTAGGTAAGTCATCAACCAATGGAGGTAAGTTTTTTTTTTAGTTTTCTTTCTTTTAATTCTTTAGTTCAGAACACCACAATCCTCCACTTCTTTTATCACTCTTTTTCAGTTTCATTTGTACATATCACTTCTATTTCTCCACCTTCTCTATCTGTCACTTTCTTCCTAACTTAACTATAACTATTTTTTTCTTTTTCTTTTAAAGAACTAAAGAAGAACTTTAACCATTCTTTGTAACATAAAAGAGAACTTGCTAAACAAGCTTCCATCGCTAGTCCCTCCTTGTGGATCACGACCCTCATAGCTACTTGCTATTGCGGTAGAACTGAGCACTTGCACTCTTTATTTTAAAGTTCTAAAATTCTGTATTTTGTGTGCAGGTTTACCTCAATCAACAAGCTCCGATCAACCAGGATTTCCCAGACGAACACATCCTAGCCATTTTCAAGGAACCCTAGTATGCAGACGTAGTCAATTACCTGGCCACTAGACAATCACCCGCTGACTGGACAAAGTAAGGCCAGTGTCGTTTCTTTGCCCAAGTATGGTACTTCTTCTGGGAAGAGCCGTATCTTTTTAAGTATTGTCTCGATCAGATTACTCGATGATGCATACCAGAGGAAGAAAAGAGGAGTGTGCTAAGCTTTTACCATGAACTTGCATGCGGAGGACACTTCGGTCCCCGCAAGACTGCAGAGAAGGTTCTTCAAAGTGGGTTTTACTGGCCCACTTTGTTCAAAGACTCATACCATTTTTGCAAGTCATGCGCAAATTGTCAGAAGATTGGGAAAATTTCAAAAAGAGACATGATGCCCCTGAATTCAATTCTTGAAGTCAAAATTTTTAACGTTTAGGGTATCGACTTCATGGGACCATTCCCAAATTCCTTCGGCAACCAGTTCATCTTGGTTGCTGTAGACTATGCCTCTAAATGGGTAGAAGCTGTGCCTACAAAGACCAATGACAACAAAGTGGCTGTCAAATTTCTCAAAGAAAACATCTTCTCCCGATTTGGCACCCCTAGAGCGATAATTAGTGATAATGGATCGTATTTCTGCAACAGAGTTTTTGAAGCTCTAATGCGAAAATATTTCATCAATCACAAGTTATCCACTCCGTATCATCCCCAAACAAATGAACAGGTAGAAGTCACCAATCGACAAATCAAGCTCATTTTGGAAAAGACTGTCGGACAAAACTGAAAGGATTAGTCAGTCAAACTCAACGATGCATTATGGGCTTACCGCACTACTTTTAAGACAACTATGGGGATGTCTCCTTATAGAATTGTATTTGAAAAAGCCTGTCATCCACTAGTCGAGTTAGAACACTGTGCCCTATGGGCCATTAAGTAACTCAATTTTGATCTGAGTAAGGCCGGTGAGCTAAGGAGACTGTAGATCTCAGAATTAGAGGAGATACGAAATGAAGCCTATGAGAATGCTCGGATCTCCAAAAGCAGGACTAAACTTTTTCATGACCAGATCATAACCCGAAAAAAACTTTGCCCCGAGAGATAAGGTTCTGCTGTACAACTCAAGACTTCACATTTTCACGGGAAAGCTGAAGACTTGTTGGTCTGAACCGTTCATTGTACGAACCGTTTTCTCACATGGTGCTGTGATTATTGTAGATCCTAAGAACAGTACAGAATTCAAAGTGAATGGGTAAAGAATGAAGCCCTTCTTGACCACTGAGCCTATGACTCTGGATGATAGTGTGCTGACTCTTTTTGCCCCGTCATACACCTAACCACAACAACTAAAAAAAAAGCAATTTCCTTATTGTTTATATGCTTACCCCTTCTTTATTTTTTGACATTTCTTTAGCCTATTCACACTTAGCCGGCCCGAGTCAACGAAGATGGTGACATCATTTCTTCACCCTATTTATTTCATTTGCATTTACATAACATTCATTGAGGATAATGCATTAGATAGGGGTGGGGGGTGCTAACACTTTTTCTTTTTCTTCTTTCCACAAAAAAAAAAAAATCTCCAAAATGAAAAGAAATTTTATACTCTTTATAAAAATACCAAAAGGTTATAGGAATTAAGGGAACCTTATTAATGAATCTTTAGTTTTGCCTAAATAAACAAGAAATATTAGTTTGACTAAGAGTTGGAAAGGATAAGGAAAATAACTCACACATTTTATCTAGCCTTAGTAGAATATGCATAAACCACACACACATGCTTGGAATTTAGAGACACAACTCTGAAAAAAAAGCTGGATAATTGTGCCTCAAGAAGAATGATTACTCACGCCAAAAATAATAATAATCAATATATAAGTAAATCTTGATTTCGTGGCCTATTCTACTTGCATATTTGACCTGAGGGGTGTTTTTCCACCTGGTGCCCTAAAACCATCTGGTTTGGGAGTCATCGGTTTGATATGTGTTACATGAGTAAAGTAGAAAGCCTAATGAAACTAAGAAAGCCTAATGAAACCAAGAAAAATAGATAAATATTAATAAAATTAAATGATATTCAAAGTTGAGTTGAAAAATCCCAAGCACATCATACTTACATATTATGCATATCGATCTAAAGCAAAATAATAGAATGAATTAGAAGTACAAGATCCTTTCTAAATTTAAAGAACAACCATAACTTCTTCTTTTATGAAGGCTAAAGTATAGGACTTATGAGGGTTGAACCTAATTCTTACATCATTCGGTCATTTTTACTTAGATAATTGAAAGTTCTTTTTCTTGAAAGAGGTTTGCTAACAACTAAATATTTTTTTTTCAATTACTAGATTTTGTGGGTGCAATCCGCTGAAAACCCTCAGGAGACAACACTCCTCCTCTAGGGGAAACCTAGAGGTTTAAAGGCTTGTTGTACATACTCAGTGCAATCATGTCACCTGCGAAAGTGGTATAATAATTTTCTTATTTCATACAAGAATAAACCTTATACTAAATGCTATGCACACATACCTTGGCTCCAGCACTCTTCAACAGTAAATAGAAAATGTAACGAAATAGACACGTGCCTAAATACAAAGTTTAACTCATTGTTAGCATTTACAATCAATCTTTTATTGTTGTTGTTAGAAATGTATGTACAGTGAGTCAAATAAGGAAATAAATAGCTACAGATATTAAACTTTATAATTCAGCCAACCTGCAGAAAATACAAGTTAGTAGTTCACTCATATTGCCATAGGAATGTAGCAAATTTGAGGGCTTCTGGGCTCTGCTTTCTTGAGCAGAGTCCAGGGTCACTTATATGTCCACTTCAGCAGAAATTTCTTATTATCAAATCTGTACACCAAGAACAAAGAAGAAAGTTAACAAAAAATATAAATCTAAAAAGAGAATAACTTACCGTCCCTTCCCGGCAACGGCGCCAAAATTTGATTGATTTTTTACCTACATACAAAAATACAGAATTTTAAAACTTTTAAAACAGTAGTGCAAGGTGCTCAATTCTACCCTATAGCAAGTGACTATGCGGGTCGTGATCCACAAGGAGGGACTGGCGATGGAAGCTTTTTGTAACAACAACAATAACTAAGCCATTTGTCTGAAGTATTTGGGGTAGGCTACATGAACCAAAAGAGAATTACGTCGGATCGGGCACATGGATCAGCTTTCTCCACTCATTCCTATCAAGCAATATGCCTTCACTAAGACCTTTAACCTCTATATCTTGTTGTATTACCTTCATCCATATTTTCTTCGGTCTCCCCTGCGCTCTTTTAACTTGCCCTAAATTGATACGCTCTACTCGCCAGACTGGTGCATCTGCAGGTCTACGTTGCACATGATCAAACCATCATAGATAATTTTCTCTCATCTTCTCTTCTATAGATGCTACACTTATCTTAGTACGAATATTCTCATTTCTCAGCTTATCTCTCCGCCTATTACCATCATCCAACGAAGCATGTGCATCTCTGCTACACTCATCTTCTGGCATGATGTCTCTTTATAGCCCAACATTCTGTGCCATATAGCGATGGAAGCTTTTTAGTAAGTTCTCTTTTAAGTTACAAAGAATGGTTAAAGATCTTCTTTTAGTTCTTTAAAAGAAAAGGGAAAAATAGAGTTACAGTTATGTTAGGAAGAAAGTGGTAGATTGGGAAGGTGGAGAAAATAGAAATGGATATATAAAAAGAAATTGAAAAAGAGTGACAAAAGAGTTGGTGTTGGTGATCTAAACTAAAATTAAAAGAAAAGAAAGTTAAAAATTATTTACCTCCTATGGCCTAATTCTTACCTTGAATCTATGGCAATGATGTTACCTTGAAGTAGAGGCGATCAACGCATAGCCCATAAGAGTTGATTCTCGTCTCTTTCACATTACATCACCAAGACGATACGAGTTGAAATGATATAGAATGAGACTAAAAATCTATCGTCATGAGTTATCGGTAGCTCTTTCGATGTTATAAGACTCACTTGGATAGCAATTGGTACCAAAAGAAGAAAAGTAGAAAGGAAGAAAAAGAACATAAAAAACAAAGAACTTACAAATGCAACTATTGATTCAATCTTGTAACAATAAGAGAAAAGAAGAACTTACACCGGTGTCACTCTCAGTATAAGCTTCACTCTCGTTCTCCTATGAAACTCTGATCTCCTTTGAATTACATAAATATAACTGAAAATTACATAGAAAGAAAATAAAAATCTACACTAAAAAGAATGAAAAACTGGCCTAAATTCTATCTTTACATGGTCGTTCCCTGTGGTCTCTGAAAAATCCAGTATCTATAGGCAAAACCCAACGGGGAGAGGCGTACGAAGATAGGGGGAGCAAACCTCCCCCAACAGATGCAACCAAGCCACAGAAACGTGGCTTTGGCCGCGTTTCTGCGGCCATGGTGTGGCCAGATGGCCACACCTGGTTGGTGACATTCCCTCTTTTGGTGATTTCCCTTTATCTCCTGCTAGTTTTCCCATTTCAGCTCTAGGATTTGACGAAACGGCCTTTGATCTTTGGCTTTAACACTTGATTTGGGAAGATTCATTTTAACTGGTTTTCAAGCTCTCTGATTTGCCATGATCTGCCCTAATTTTCTAATTTTGAATTAATTCTGAATTAAATCATAATTTGATGGGCTTTTGGGCTCGTTTCTCTTTCCTTTCTTTTAGCAATGGGCCTGCATATAAATTAGACAATAATTAGGATAAAAATAGAGTTTATTACATAATAAGTATGAAAATATGATAATAATTATGCAATATCAGCGACCGATCAGTGCCAGCCTAAGACCCTCGGGTGTGAGAATCAGTAGGTAAAATGAAAGGAAGGGCCGACAAAGGAAAACTGCTGATGCAGTGAATAGAAGGGTGGAATGAAAGGAAGGGCTGACAGAGAAAAACTGCTGATGTAGTAGATAGAAGGACCACGCAGAGGGTAATTACAGGCGTATTGGTATGGGAGGGTGTGTGTGTGCACGCATTTTAGGATTAGAGAGCAACCCTCATATGTACCTGACAAGGATGCTGGCATCGGTGCATATTGGTATGGGGGGTGCTTGTCTGTGCACTTTTTGGATTAAAGAAGCAACCCTCGTATGTACCTGACAAGGATGCTGGCATGGAGGTGAAATTGATGAGCTATTTGTAACTGCATGTTTTTCACGTGCTGAATTTGTTATAACGGTTGTGATTATTGGACCTGGTTGGCGAGATTGTATGTCAAAAAATCTACCACTGTCTAGAACTACCCACATTGATAAAGGTGTTACACGTTATGAACATAGAGAGGAAACTACTGCATAAGTATCTAGTAAGGTCTTGGACAATCTATTGTTGGAGCATCAGGTTTAGAGTTAGGGCCTTCAGGTCAGGGAAGACCTCATATTGGAAAGGACCTCGGGGAGGTAGAGGTCGCTAAATGGTAGAAGGCAGCTCTGAGATTAAAGGATCTTCAGGATGGAGGCGGACTTCAAGAACGTTGATGTGGCGGAGGTTCTGGGATAGACTCTGTGAGTTGTGGGAATCTCTGGGTAGTTGGGACACGTATTATCCTCCTAATGAGGGTCAAATTTTGACAACTCAGATGCCCTCTGCTTGTTGGTCCCGATCTGACACCAATTGTAGGATCTAAAATATACGTCAATACTCAAACAAGGATATTAACGTTAAATATAAAAAACTTGCAAGTATGGAAATAAATCTCAGAAAAGAAAGCAAACGCAAACACAAGAGATTTATCCTGATTCGGTCCTCTTGACCTACATCCAGTTCCTAAGCCACCCGCTTGAGATTTTCCTTTAACCTTTGATTTTGTACACTCAAAATCAACACCTTGTATACCACTTGACAAATATCCTTTGCCAAATGTATACAACTCTTCTTACAAACTAAGAAGACCACAACACCTTGTACAACCTCTCTTCAACCCGAAGACGCTCTTGTACAAACTTTCTCTTTGAGTGAATATAATTAATCCTATAATCCTTGAATCTGTATGTGATCGTGAACAAGGGCTCTCATAGGTGGACTCTCAGAAATCTTCACTATAGAGCAGGAATTTGAGTGAAGAAATGAAAGTGGAAACAGTTTTCTGAAAAACAGCTTTTTGAACAGAGTTTTTGGGCAGAAAATTTGTATTTTGAGTTGGTATTTTTAGCCTAGGACAACATCCTTATTTATAGCTGAAATCTATGGTCAGTTAGGGTAGTTATCAGGACAAATTTGAATATTGAAACGTTAGATAAAACATCAGAAATCAGAAACTGTCAAACAGTCAGAAACTTCTATTAGTCGACTAGAGTCTATGGGTTAGTCGACTGAAAGAATAATTTTTGCCTATATTAGTCGATTAGTAAAGGGGCAAGTCGACTAGGGAATGACTGATACATGTGACATGTTTCTGAAAACTAAATATAGTCGACCAGAAGAAGTATTAGTCGACTACAACAAGTATATTAGTCGACTAATAAGGTGGATAAGTCGACTTACAATGTTAACTGTCAAGAAACAGAGAGTTGGTAACTTTTTCAGGACAGAGGTTAGTCGATTACAGAAAGTTTCAAGTCGACTATAGGATAGATAAGTTGACTAATAAAGGGTATAAGTCGACTAATTGGCTTATGATGTGTGTGTGTGTTCAAGGTTTTTAACATTCTTATAAACATTATGATACACATCCATAGCCATTATCTTGGGAAGTCTTGAGCATGTAGAACTCTTGTATAAACTTGTGAAATAGAGCTCAAATGAAATGGCTTCACAAATGTATCATCAAAGTCAAATTCCAACATTCTTCCCCTTTTTGATGATGACACTTTGTGTGCATGAATAATCCCCCTGCAGAGAATATGTTATATATTCTCCCCCTGCATAGAACAGGTTATAACAGATATACAAAAACATGTGTTCTCCCCCTGTAAAAAATATATCATAACACACACACACACACATATATATATATATGATAAATTTTTGAAATATTTTTCTTATACGGTACCTGAAAGATAAATATTAGAATGGTACCAATCATTATAAGATCAAAGCATTAACCTTTAGAAATTCAAACCCAATTTGAATTTGGTTTCTATCTGTTAGTATACACATAATTGCAAGAATTGCATATAGAATCTATGTATGATGCAATATAAGTATTTTTATCAACAATGCTTAAGTTTTTAGGAATCCATATGAACTTGTTCTTAATTCTTTTTGAAATAATATCAGTATTTCTTTTCACAAAAGAATTATATAGATTATGATTCTTTTTACTAACATGTGTAGATTTTTCACTTTATTTTAAGAATCTAAGACCATAATGATTATGTGACATCTTTTGATATGATAACAAATCATTTAACTTTTCTTTTTCTTGATTTAATTTAGTCACATTTTTCAAAATCTCTTCATATTTCATTTAGAAATTTAATATGTCTTTATTTAAAATAGTAATTCTTCCATTTAAAGATAAAGTTTTCTTTTTAAGCATAACATTTTAATTTATAAAATTCTCACTATCCTTTTTCAATGATGATATCGCTTTTTCAAAATCATATTTTTGAGAATTTATAGAAGAAATTTGAGAAACATAACATGAATTTTCTTTGATAAGTTTTCATTTTCCTTTGACAAAACTTTATTCTTTATCTTTTCATTCTTTAGATCATTGTATAATTCATGAAATGTATCTAAGAGTTCAGTATATTGTACCTCATCTTCTTTTTGAGCCATGTAACAGATGTTGGCATGTTCAGTGGCTTCTTCTTCATCAGAGGAAGAGGAATCACTATTTTTCTATGATGCTTGGTAGTCTTTCTTCTTTCTAAACTTTTTGCTCTTAAATTTACCTTTTTTTTGAGCAATGAGCAATCTTTCTTCATATGACATATTTTATTACAATTAAAACATTTAAACTTACCTTACTTCAAGAACTTTCTGAATTTTCTTGAGAGCATTGCCATCTCCTCTTCATTGTCATCTGAATTGTCCGCATCTGAGAATGCATGAAAAGCAAGTTCTTTCTTCTTTAATAAAGGTGTTGTTCATCCTTCTTTCTGTCTTCCAGTTTTACTTCATATTCCATTAAATTACTAATGAGATTTTCTGATGACATAGTGGAGAGATCATTTTCTTCTTCGATTGCAGTTGTCTTCTTCTCCCAAACTGATGTGAGTGCACAAAGGATCTTGCAAACTTTTTCGACTTAGGTATATTCATTTTCAAGGGATGCTAAGGAATTTGTTATGTCGGTGAACCTTGTAATCATTTCTGGGATGGTTTCATTCTTCTTCATTTTGAAAAGTTTAAACCTGTGGACAAGAATAGAAATTTTTGATTCTTTAACCTTATTTGTGCCTTCATGTGTTACCTATAGAGTGTGCCATATTTGATTTGCAGATGTGGCTGTTGACACACGATTGATTTCTTCTTTGGTTAAGGCACAGAATAACGCATTCATCGCTTTGGCATCAAGGTTCACATTCTTCTTTTGATTATCACTCCAAGCGCTGTAATTGGTAGTTGGTTTGGTGTACGCTGCTTCTATTATTTTCCATAGTTCGTAGTTGAGCGATTGCATGTAAATCTTCATTCTACACTTCTAATAGTTATAGTTGGATCATCAAATAGCGGTGGGCGTTGTGTAGAATGTTCTTCTTTGAATTGTGACGAAGGAAACTCCGTTGCCATCCTTGTAAGTTGTTGACTGGGTATGCAGGGCTCTGATACAGTATGCCGGCCGGGCTCTGATACCAATTGTTGGTCCCAATCTGACACCAATTATAGGATCTAAATATACGTCAACACTCAAACAAGGATATTAGCGTTAACTATAAAGAACTTGCAAGTAAGGAAATAAATCTCAGAAAAGAAAGCAAATGGAAATACAGAGATTTATCCTGGTTCGGTCTTCTTGACCTACATCCAGTCCCTAAGCCACCCGCTTGAGATTTTCCTTTAACCTTTGATTTTGTACACCCAAAATTAACACCTTGTATACCATTTCACAAATCTCCTTTGCCAAATGTATACAACTCTTCTTACAAACAAAGAAGACCACAACACCTTGTACAACCTCTCTTCAACCCGAAGACGCTTTTGTACAAACTTTCTCTTTGAGTGAATACAATCAATCCTATAAGCCTTGAATCTGTATGTGATCGTGAACAAGGGCTCTTATAGGTGGACTCTCAGAAATCTTCACTATAGAATAGGAATTTGAGTGAAGAAATGAAAGTGGAAAAAGTTTTCTATAAACAGATTTTTGAACAGAGTTTTTGGGCAGAAAACTTGTATTTTGAGTTGGTATTTTTAGCCTAGGACAACATCCCTATTTATAGCTGAAATCTATGGTCAGCTAGGGTAGTTATCAGGACAAATTTGAATATTGAAACGTTGGATAAAACACTAGAAATTAGAAACTGTCCAACAGTCAGAAACTGCCTTTAGTCGACTTGAGTCTATGGGTTAGTCGACTATAAGAACAATTTTTTCCTATATTAGTCGACGAGTAAAGGGGGTAAGTCGACTAGGGAAAGACTGATACATGTGACATGTTTCTGGAAACTGAATATAGTCGACCAGAAGAAGGTATTAGTCGACTACAACAAGTATAAGTCGACTAACAATGTTAACTGTCAAGAAACAGAAAGTTGGTAACTTTTCAGGACAGAGGTTAGTCGACTACAGAAAGCTTCAAGTCGACTAAGGATATATAAGTCAACTAATAAAGGGTATAAGTCGACTAATTGGCTTATGATGTATGTGTGTGTTCAAGGCTTTTAATATTCTAATAAACATTACAATACACATCCATAGCCATTATCCTTAGGAAGTCTTGAGCATATAGAACTCCAACAAGTAGGGCATCCCCTTATGCACAGCTCTGTTCTTGTATAAGCTTGTGAAATAGAGCTCCAATGAAATGGTTTCACAAATGTATCATCAAATCAAGTTCCAACACCGCTTCCCTACTTGTTGGAGTCTATGAAAGAGAAATCGGGAAGCGAAGATACCGGGATTGCGAATGTTTAAAACTCATCATGACGCTTGTTCGGCGAATCTTTTTGGATTGCTGCGGATTTTTTGAATTTAATTGTTAGTTGCACAGCTAGCTAATAGTTATCATATGAGCCAGCTGGATCTCTCTGCTGGTGATATGAATTATCTCTGTTTGGTAGTGGTACTTCTCCTGGGCGGTATTGGGGCGAATACATGATTTCATCACTATCTTGCATGTCTTCTGAAGCCCGTCTCATCGAACAACACCGCTGCTCTCCCAGTGGGCTTCCTGACAGTCCTCATCCTTCTCGCAATGCGAGAGGGACTATGGCATCGGTATGTCTACCTTGGAGTCGTGGAAAGTGGAAAGGAAGAGGGTCTCAGGCTGAGACATCATCTCTGACCCTAGATTTTTGGCCTTCTCTTCACCGAAACAGGATCTCTAAGTAGTGGCGTGAGCAATGGGATGGTGTCTTCCGGTGGGCATCCCCTTATGACTCTGAGTGTGTCCTCTGAGTTCGCAAGTAAGGCGTGTCTAGCCGGATGGATTAGAGCGTATGGTCCTGGATCTACTGTATTTTTTTCAAAATTGTAACACAGCAATTTAATGGAATTTATTGTATTACTCTTGTTAAATGTGATCAAATAAATATAATAGAATGGCATTTGGAATGAAAATATTTCAGAATGAAAATGGTTAATGTTTAGATCTTGCCTGACTTGTTTTTACTATTGGCTTTTGGAATTGGTATGACCATGCCTATTCGGAGTGTTGATCTCTACATCTGATATGGTTGGTTAGACATGGGTGGTTTGGAAAGTCTGCATTGTTGTTTCTGAGTGGAGGAGACCTCATCAGCAGTAACTGTAAATTTTTGGCGTTCAAGTGGGAGAAATCCTAACAGCGAAGTTGGGTCACAATCATCTCCAAGTTGTGGTAATTCCATCAACGGAGCGATGAAATCGGTAGGGAACTGAGTGAGAGTAATACCTATAATCAGATTGGGTTCATTGCCTCTGAGTTGGGGTGGAACCCATCAGTGGAGAGGTAAACTCAGTTGGTCTTCGAGTGGGAGAAATCCCAGCGGCGGAGTTGGCCTGACTAATTGTAGGCTAGCCGGGGAGGTGCTCGCGGGTTCGTGTTGCTGTCTCCGAGTGGGGGTGGAACCTATCAACGAAGCGTGCAAACTTGGTAGGTCTTCGAGTGGGGGAAATTCTAGCAGAGGAGTTGGCCTGACTGCTTGTAGATGGGTTCATGTTGCCATCTTTGAGCGGGGTTCCAACCATCAACAGAGTGTGCAAACACAATTGGTCTTCGAGTGGGAGAAATTCCAGCAGTGGAGTTGGCCTGACTGCCCACAGGCTAGCTGATGGGGTGCCCTTAGACAGGTCCACATTGCCGTCTTCGAATGGGGGGAATTCATCAGAAGAGCATATTAACATAATTGGGTTTCAATGGTTAGGGGCAAAAATACATTTTTATTCGATTAGTGAAATAAAATACATGAAATTTAATTGAAATATAGTGGGTATCATGGATGTAAGTACTGCCCGGTCTTTATTGGGGATGTGGGATCACTTAATTGCTTTGTATTGGGCGATCAAGTGTTGTGGTTGGGTGGCGGTAAAGTGTTCGGTTGTCCTGACCCAGAGACCGCTTCGAGGGTAAGGATGTATTCTTTGAGGAAACCCTAGGGGACGAGCTCTTCCAAGTACCTTCAAGGTTTTTGCAATGGATGATTCTATGCCCCTTGCTGTCGTAGGAGTAATACTCTTCTGTTTCAGGAAGTGCGGGATTGTATTGGATCAGTATTGGATGCCTGAACCACGGTTAGTCTTTGATGGCGTCGATGACTTTGTTTATGGGGAGCCTGAGTGGGATAAAGTGCTTTGTCGGCATTGAAGTTTGGAGCGGGCTTGGTGAGAGAATAAGGAGCACCTATCTCTTGTAGGAGGGCTGCTCCCGATTTGGGTTCTTGGGTCTGATAGTAGCTTCATACTATGATTTGGACTTTTCTCCTTCTTCACCGAGTTTGGCGGAGTGGTTGGCGGAGAGCTTCATTACTTCCTCCAATTAATTGTAGGACTGAGCTTGGAATAGAACCTCACGCATCCGAGTGACGTCATGCTTCAGCAAATATTTGTACAGGGGGTGAGAAACTTGGAGCCTGCTAATTAATGCGAGTGCAAAGACATCCTCAATGCTGTGGGGAATTTGGCTAATTGGCTTTGAAAGTATTCAATGTAGGACTTAAGGCTGTTATTGTGCCTCATTTTGACAGTAAGAAGGCAGTGGTTATTCTTCTTGGCCTCCTGCGAGAGGCATATTGAGTGAGAAACGCTTTGATTATCTCCTCAAAGTTGTGGAGAGAATTGGACGGCATAGAGTAGAGCCAATCTTAGGCGACGCTTTTCAAGTTGGACAGAAAGGTTAGACACAATAGCAGATCGTTTTGAGAGTGGACCACCATCTTGTTTTGGAAGTACCTGATGTATTGGACCAGGTCACTTATTCTGGAATAGTAGTCGAAAGTTGGAGTTGTGAACTTCTTCGGGACCTCCACTTTAGGATCTCTTCGGAGAGAGAGGAGTTGGTGACTATGGCAGTGACTTATTTCAGTCCGCTTTGGAGTTGCAGTTTGGCCTTCTATATTCGTCTTTGAATTAATTCGTCGAGGGCCCAAATGTTGGAGGATTCTTCGATTCTTCTCTGAGTCTGGCGGTGATAGGATTCTGTTCAGGAATGAGGCAAATCAGCCTCATTGTCGGATAGTCATCGTGCAGGCGGATGCTGGTCTGGGCTGCCTCTGATTTGTGATGGGCTCATCGATCCGAGCCTTCCCAATTTCGGGCTCAATTTCTTATTGTATCTGCTTCTGGGCTCTAGGAGGGTGTCAATCTGTGCCAGAAGCATATCGTTGTGAGCGCTTCAATGTCTCCTGATAGCGGGTGACATTCTCGCAGGCAGCATTAGCTTGCTCTCTGTCATAATCTGATCAGATCTGTTGCTCCTTCATCTGCTTCTTCATGTCGGCAAGCATCTGAAAGATCCGACCTTCCAATAACAATATCGATTAGATGCTGGTGGCTTCCCCCCGAGGTGAGGAGGAGCCAATGTCCTCAGTAGCAACCTGTTAATTTGCGGTAGGTGGGGGGACTGTGCCCCCTGGTGGTGCTATTTGTTTTGCCATTTGACGGCACGCTGCTGTGGATGACGACCTGTTTTCTCAGTGCCATTGACACTAGGGAATAAGCTTTTTGTGAAAGGTTTTGGGTTGAATGGGAGGTGAGTATGGACTCAGATCTCTATAAAAGCACCAGTTTATGCTGCATAAAAATTTCTTTGCTATTGATTAGACTCACCACAAGTGATTTGAGGCGCTTTCCAGATGGTACCTGTCTGAGCATACATGGGAAAAGATACCTTTCCAGTTAGGAGCATCGGTATAGTGCTGGCATATGACCATCGAGCTTGAAAATCAGTAGGTTTAAAAAGAGGAAGGACCGACAGAGAAAAACTGTCGGTATAGTTGACAAAAAGACCACGCAGAGGTAATTGCGGGCGTATTGGTATGATGTGTCTATGGGCTTTTAGGATTAGGGAAGCAATCTTCTCCTCTTAGGAGAAGAAGGATCATACATGCCTGAAAAGGATGCCGGCGTGGGGGCGAAATTGACGGGCTGCTTGTACCTGCACGATCTTCATGTGCTGAATCTGTTGTAACGGCTGTGATTATTGGAGCTGGTTGATGGAATTGCATGCCGAGAAATCTGCCACTGTCCATTACTACCCGCATTGATAAAGGCGTTAAACATTATGAATGAATGTGAAGGAGGAAGGCGTTGCTTAGGTATCGGCGGAGATCTTGGACGATCTGTTATTGGAGCCTCAGGTTTGAAGTTGTGGCCTTCAAGTCGGGAAAGACCTCGGAGTCAAAAAGACCTCGGGGAGGTAAATGTCTCAGAATGGTGTAAGGCGGCTCCGAGTTGAAAGGGTCTTCGGGACAGAGGATGATTTCGGAAAAGTTGGATGCAGTGGAGGCTCCGGGATGAACTCTAGGATTTGTGGATTTCTCAGAGAAAGCTCTAGATAGTTGGGACACGTGTCATCATCCTGATGAGGGTCGAATTTTGACCACTACAAGAATCTTAAAGAAGATGATGATCATAGATTTTATAGAGTGGAGGGGTTTAATTATTAACAATCTTGTTGCAACTCTGTGACAATCCATGGAAATATTGTATCATAGATCCAATTCATTCATTCCAACGACGAAAAATTCACTAATATTGTATCCTGGAACCATTTGAATATACACCACGAGGAATGATTTCATAGCTACTTTATACTCCTTGCATGAGCCAATAAGAAAGCCAAACTGCTCAATATATTTCTGAAGGGATCACAAGCCTTGTGGTCCCCACGCATTAGATAAATCCAAGTCTCCCCCTTGTTGTTTTCCTCCTGCCCTCACTTTTTGATGTTTTGGAATGAAACCAACCCGTGAACTACATCCACTATATCCTACTATTCTTCTTGTGACAGATCCCCACCAACACTCATCCAACCATAACCTCTTATTTTCTGACCACCCTTTTTATTTTTTCCTCCATTCTTTTCTCATCAAAGCAGGATCTTTCCGTCCTTTTCTTAATAATCATTAATTCTCAATATATTAATCCAAAGAAAATCTGCTTGATCTGAAACTTTTATTGGAAAGAGTAAATACAATGTATTACTATTTTTTTATATTAATTGTGAATATCTCTTTCTTTAAGAGAACCGACAGAAAAGGGGTTTCCTTTTGTGATTCCTGCATGAATTTTATCTGTCCATCTATCTGTCTTCAGGCGAGAGAGCCCTCCTCCCTTCAAACCCGTCGCCCCCTCCCCCTTCTCCCCCCTTCCCTTCATTCTCCTCCCCTCAAACCCCGTCGCCCCCTCCCCCCTCTCCGTCGCTTTGTCGATCTATTTTCACCGCTGACAAAATGGTATACTAGTACTACTACAACAAATGTATTCCTTTTGTCCTACTTGTTGAAAATTGCTGGCTTCGCCCATTCGCTATATATATCCAATCTTATAACATACGAAGAGAAGCCAAAGTGGGTGAGTGATAGTAGGAAGTATGAGAAAAATGTTTCTTTGGTTGGTTGTCCTACTTCTCCACCAACTGCACCTCACCATGTCCAAGGTTGCAACCCCGCCGCCGCTCCCCCGGCTCCCGCTCCCCACCGCGTCGCAGCTGAAATGGCAGCGTCGGGAACTCATCATGTTCTTCCATTTCGGCATCAACACCTTCACTGACTCGGAGTGGGGGACCGGGAAAGAGAACCCGGCCCTCTTCAACCCGACCGGGCTCAATGCTCAGCAGTGGGTGGATGCCGCGGCCGACGCGGGGTTTTCGCTGGTCATTCTCACTGCGAAGCACCATGATGGCTTCTGCCTTTGGCCTTCCAAGTACACTGATCACTCGGTCGCGAGCAGCCCATGGAAAGGGGGGAAGGGAGATGTCGTGCAGGAGTTCGCGGATGCTGCAAAAGCTCGAGGAATCGATATGGGGCTGTATCTCTCCCCTTGGGATCGCCATGAGAGGACCTACGGGCAAGAGATAGAGTACAATGAGTATTACTTGGCTCAACTGCAGGAGCTACTCACTAGGTGTGGGGCTGATCTAATCTCGAAATTATTTGAAAGGTATTTACTGAATCTAATATGCTGTATATTTGGCAGATATGGAAGTGTTTATGAGATTTGGTTTGACGGGGCAAAAGGGCAGAACGCAAAGAACATGACTTACTACTTTGAGGACTGGTTTTCGATGGCCAAGGAGCTGCAGGCCTCAATCAACATCTTCTCCGATGCTGGTCCAAATATCAGGTGGGTTGGAGATGAGGGAGGCGCTGCTGGCACTACTTGCTGGTCCACCATCAACCGCACACTAGTTTCCATCGGAACCGATCAAGTCCAGTAAGTTCATCTCACTTCAATGCATTAGCAGTCTTCTGTAGTTTACTGAAACAAGCCAGCTCACGATGTAACTCTCAATTCAGATATCTGAACACCGGCGATCCAAGAGGAACGGACTGGGTGCCGCCAGAGTGCGACGTTTCGATAAGAACTGGGTGGTTCTGGCATAAATCTCAGACGCCGAAGCCTTTGAGCCAGTTGCTAGATATATACTACAGTTCAGTCGGAAGGAATTGCGTGCTTCTGCTCAATGTACCACCAAACAGCACGGGACTCTTAGCGGATACTGATGTCAAACGATTGAAAGAATTTCATTCCGCAATCAATACAATCTTTTCGATTGATCTGGCCAAAGGGAGTGTAGCGAAAGCCAGCAGCCAGAGGGGAGGCAAGGACGGGGGGTTCACAGCATCCAACGTGTTAGACGACGACGAGGGCTCTTACTGGGCTCCAGAAGATGAGGAGGAGCGAAAAGGAGGAGGCTTCTGGATTGAACTGGCAAAGATGAACCCAAACACGAGCTTCAACGTGGTGAGGATCCAGGAGGCGATAGGGATGGGGCAGAGGATCTGGCTGCACGAGGTATATGCGGACGGGAAGCCGATAGCGCAAGGGACGACGATCGGGCACAAACGGCTTCATCGGCTGGAAACGGCAGTCCGGGCGAAGAGGTTGAGGATCCGCATTGTGAAATCACGGGGACTGCCGTTGCTTTCAGCGGTGGGGCTGCACTTTGATCCCTTTGCGGCAAAAGCCAGCTCCAAAGTGGGGCACTAAAAATAACAATAACAATAACAATAATGGGGACAATAGCCAACCCGTGGTAATAGCTTTTGATTTTTCTGGTCTCAATTGCATATTCTTCTCTTTGGAACTGAAAAGGGATTTTCTTCTCCTGTCTGCATTCTCTTTCGAAGCGATGAGTGTGAATGATCGGTGCCAACTGTAAAGATGCTCATAATAAAATCGAGAATAAAGCAGAGAGCGTGAATGATCGTTAGAAACAACTTAAATTTGAAATCTAAACCTAATATCTAGATGGGGCCGGTTTGGGTTTAAGACAATTAAACGCACTCAAATTAGGACTTAGTTAGGTCCCGGTCCCATATAGGAGCGCAGATGCCTCCGAATTCATTATTCCGTTTTAAAAGAGGTCAATTTTGAAAAAAATTCGTGCATCCAGGATCGCGTGAAATCCTCTTCCCCCAATGGCGTCATCACAATGCCCTTGAATGACTTAGGCGGGGTTTCTATCTTTATGTCGAGATAGGGCTTGTTTAGTTGAATAGAATTTAAATTTGGAAAGTTTTCTTGGGCATCCATTGCTCAACTAAAGGGCATGTTGGGCTGGGAAAAAGATTTGAGAAAACTGACAGTAGGCTGACAAGATCAGTTTTTCATGAAAAAAATTTAGTGGTGTGCCTCATCTGTTAGAATTCCATGCCACTTTCAGTTTTTTTCCAGTGAAAATAGAAATGGAAAAGGCTGACATTTTGCCGACATCAGCGTCTCTTTCCTTTTCTGATTTTTTTTCAAACAAATAACTTTTGGTAAAAGCTGAGAAAAAACTGAGAGTGAGGCTCGCAAAAATCTCACTTTTTCAGCGACTTTCTCAAATCCAAACAATCCCTAAATATAAATTGCTGGAGGATCCTTCTAGGCTTCATAGCTCCTCTGAAAATCTATCGATGGCCAAAAATACTCTCTTTTTTCCATTCGCCATTAGCTAGAAACTGAACTCTAGAATGCACATATTTGCCTCTAAATCAGATTCGACACAGGGCAGATTATCACAATTCGTCACAGAAAATAGAAAAAGCAAACAATATAAACTGAAAGCGGAGTAAGCTATGACGATAATCTGGAGCACAGATTTTTATGGAAACAACAATTTGTATTACAAATAGATACCCACCTATTATCTGACTTTTACAAGATGAACAATTATGGGATTCACCCGTGTCAATAATAGTAGCAAGTAAATAATACAAACTTTATGAAACAACAAAAATAGGAACAAAGGTATGAAAGTACACCTGGAGAAGGGTGGATAGGTGTGCAAGCTAATCTAGTGCCAAATGATGTGGAATATAAAACTTAATTGCTAACACACTATGTGTAACCAAGAGTGAACCCGAATTCTCCGTGAAGAACTCTGAAACTACTCCTCTAGATTCCTCTAGATTAAGAGTTGCGGGGCTTTTAAAAGCTCTCTTGGTTGAACACAAGTGTGGGCACACAAACTATATCAAGCATATAAATGGATGAACAATTAATGGAAGTGCAAGATATAAAGGAGTTGAGAGTTAGTGAGAAAGATCCAAACGCCAACACGAGAATATATTTTAAGGTTCGAGCCACTGCTCTACGTCCCCGCCTTCAGCAGAAGGATTTCAACTATCCACTAGTGGATTTCCACAAAGGGACCTCCACCGAGGAATTACACTTTACAACCTTAGAGTATACAATTCCAACTCTCATACCTCTACACTAAAGGGAGTACAGTCACCTCTACACAAGAAGGAGCACAAAGCAAAAATAAAAATACAACTTAGTGATTCAATGATTACAAACACCATCTTGATGATCTTAAAAGACCACAAACAAATTTTTCTCAAAAACAGGATCCTATAAATAGATTTAGAATGATATCTCAAGTATGTGAAAAAAAATCAAAGTATTTGAAAAGGAAACAACAAAGAAATATTTGAGAAAAATTTCTTGATAGATATGTAAAATGAAGAACAAAACAAATTTCACAAATCTAGTTTTTCTTTGATTTTTTCAAAACTTTGAAAAAAAATACGATGAAGAATTTTTTGCTCAAAAATTTCTTTTAAAAACTTGCTAAAAACTCTAGAGAAGTAGAGAAATTTAGCTCTTAAAAATCTTGATGAAAACTGGCCTTAACCCATTTATATAGGGGTCTGAAAATATAACCGTTGGGGTTCAGAACAGGTCAAAATTGACCTGTCGGTCGACCGAGCGGTCGACCGACGGCTCAAACGGTCAGAACCGCTCAGTCGACCGCCCCAAGGCAAACTGCCTGTCAGTTGACCGCCCAGTCGACCGAGGCCAGAACCAGAGAGCTGGTTTCTCTAGTCGGTCGACCAGGGCCAGATCCACAGAGCTAGCTCTTTGGATCGGTCGACCGCATGATCGACCGGCCCAAGGCCAAGGCTGTGTGCATGTCTCTGTGCACATCAGTCGACCGTCCAGTCAACCGAGCTTTAGGCCAATCGACCGGTTGATCGACCGCCAGTGGGCTCAGAACTGGCCTTTAGGGATTGAAAACTTAGTCTTTTAGAACCCTAAAAAATTCATTTAAAATATATGAAGTTTCACAAAAATAAGTTCTTATAAATGTTTGAAGTACAAATATATATGACCAAAAATCAACACATATTAGAAACTATTTGAACTATTTTTGAGGCATGAAAATATTTGCTTTAAACAAAAACTGTATTTTCTGAAACTTAGATTTTGAAATGAAAATCCGTTTTCTCCAAAACTTGTGTAAATACAAATATAAGATATTTAAACACTTTTAAAGTATAGTGTGTATGGATAAAATCTAATACACATGTAAATGGTATATCTATATTTTTGGCATTAAATCTAAAATAAGTTTTGACAAATACAAAACTTAAAACCATGAACTTGATATACATCAAAATAAGTTTTTCTAAACAATAAAACATAGATGCATATGGATTAAATCTAATATACATTAAACTAATTTTGATACCAATAAGAATAATCAATTGGAAAAAACCAATTGAAAATGAAACAACTTTTTAACTAATTTATACCAATAGAAAGATATGATACCAATTGAAAGTAAACTAACTATTTTTTTTTAGGTAAATACTAAAAATTTTTTGCACTAAAGATACCACTTTGAGAATAATACCAATTTATGTTTATTGATATCAATATTGAAAATGTTAGCATATACTAAAATAAAATATTTTTCAATACAAAGAATGGGTGTAGATACTAACTGAAAATAAAAATCAATTGAAAGATAAAATAAGAAGTTTTCTCCTCCTTTATGAAGTACCAATAAAACTAATGCTTAAACTTGTAAAGATATCAATTATCATTAAGAACTGAATCAAGCTTAGCATGAAATCAATTTGTGCTAAAAAATTATGGACATTGTAAAATAAGCACAATGAAAAACATTTATATCTATGTATGATCAGAACAACATAATATCAATTTAAATATGATGCATACATATACATAGAAATATAAGTATACAAAAATAATATAGCAAAGGAATCATGTATATAACTCATATCTACTACCCTATTCATGTACATATTTGAAAGATATTCATTAAGAGCATACAAGGCATGGTCGCCCATCCAACCGCCCTTCGAAGGTACAGGTTTCAAAAATATGATTTGAAAATATTTTAACATATTTGAAAACTCTACCAATTGAAGAAAAAGACTAGTTTAAAGATAATTTAAAAAATTAGTACTAAATCCTTCAAGTAAGAAATAAAAACTAATATTTATCCCATGAAAACATGAAAATCACACGAATCATCGACATTCAAAGAGCATAAAGAACATATAGTTCTCATGAATCCAAAATCATGAGTAACAAAATATAGAGTGTATAAAAAATCATGTAATCAACAAAATCATGAAATAAGACAATGAAGCTCAATGAAAATTGCTTACTCAAAAATATGAAAACTTCAATTTTCATCAAAAATAGACGAGCTTCAAGGTATATGTATGTTTTATCGAAACTTAAGTATACATACATATCCAAACATGAAAAGAGTTCATAATGGAATACATAACATGTAAAGTAAGTAACTCTAAGATAGACATGTATGTCTATAGTTTTGGACAAAATTAATATATACATGAAGCTAAACACAAAACATGCATAAAAATAGGAAATACAAGTGTAAATGTAAGAATCATCAAAAATAGGTTATGCAAGTAAAAGTAATGAGTACAAGTGAGCAATATAGCACAAACACATGATAATTAAGTGTAGTTTACTAATTGTACAAGTATAAACACAAGTTTTAACGAAAACTACATCCAAACAAGTATCAAAATATGAAGCACAAAACATAAACAAACATGATCATTAGGCTAAATGCAATTGATATTAGCACAAAGATATACCAATAGCTAAACTAAAATGAGAATATAAAAATATTAATTCATATGAAAATAGGTGCATCTCAAATACTATGTGTATGTATCACAAATCTAATAAACACGCATTAACATAATAAACATGAAAAACATGACATGCTAAAATCATCAATATAAAAGCATGTAAACTAAAATAGGAGTTAGAGATAGTTATCAAAAATAATGAACTAATCTCAAGGTCTCTAAACCATGGTGGTTTTTCTACCAAACATCCTTGAAAGTGATGCATCCAAAATTTGACATTGAGTTCGAAATTTATCACTGTTAAGGCACTAATACTCTCACGTCGTTGGAGAGCCCACACTTACATCAAATACAATAGGGATGAATTTTGGTACCCACACTTTCTTGGGTCATGGTGGTTAGTACCTTTTTTAACCCAAACAAACTTATTTGCAAAATTTAAAGCATCGTAGCAAAATTTTGTAAGGTAGTCCGTACGTCTACAATGTGTACAAGTGTACACATTAGCATACATAGTGTCATGTATGTGAACATGAGAAGCATGTGTATGCCGTGAGGGGTGTGTATGAATATGTGGAGTATGTTTCTTTCGAAACATAGATTCAAATCATGTGTGGTTTATGGCACATTGCTCAAAGTGGAGCCCAAACAATCAACACTTTTCTTCAACATATATATATCATTATCAATTAGAAGAAGATGTGGTGCAAGCAACATGTTTTATCACAAGAAGATGAAGTAATGAAAGTATACAAACATGAGAATCAAAACACTCTTCAAAGAAACTTTTTCTAAAGAAATGCATTCTAATTCTTTAGAAATTTAACAATATTGTTTTTCAAAAAATCATTCTCTTTTAAAACAAAATCATATTTTGAAGACAAAACATCATTATTTTTCAAATAATATCAAAATCATTTTTATTTTTCAAAAACACATTTTCTTTTAAGGCAATATTAAGTTGAGTTTTTAATGAATCTCTTTCACTTGAAGCCTCCAACCTTTTCTTGCAAACCAAATCAAGTTTTGAAAATAATTTTCATTTTTCCTTTTCAAATAAAAACTTTTGCTTTTCAAAGCTTTGTACTTTGAAAGCAAATTTTCACAAAATATAGATAGTTCTTCATTTAAAGTATTAGCATCCATGGCATTATCATCAATGAAAGAACTAGCATAATCATCTAGTTGAGTGTCTGAGTTTACCTCAAGGGAGTCAATCCCTTAGACCATGAAGCAAGCTTGGTCGGACTCATCTCAATTAGATTCCTTCTCCAAAATATGTGTCGTTTGTTCCTTAAAAGAAGTCAATATGTTTCACACTATAAAAGCGGAATCACAATGAGAAATCAAAGATAAATGTTCTTTGCTAAGTGTGTATTTTAGTGCTTCTAGGGCATGTATATTAGCCTCTAGGTACTTGATATTACCAAGATAGGAATTCTTGGTAGTGGCAAGATAAATGATTGGTTGCTAAATGTTGCATATTTAATGTTACATTTCCATACTTATTTTAGAATAAAAGCCTGCATTGTCCTAATTATTTGTTTAATTTATTTGCAGGCCCAATCCTTAAGGAGATGAAGAGAAATGAGCCCAAAGCCCACCAGAATTTTGAATTAAATCAGAATAAATTCGCACACACAAAATCAGGGCAAAATCAAGAGGTTGAAACCGGTTGAGAAGAATCCTCTCAGGATCGATCGGTTAAAGCCAAGAATCCAAGGCCATTTCTTCAAAATCTCGGAGCCAAACTGCAAAACCAACTCCAGATAAAGTCTGAGGGAGGAACCAGGGAGACCCACCAACAGGGTGTGGCCACCTGGCCACACCCTTGCCGCAGAAACGCGGCTTTTGCCGCGTTTCTGCGGCAATCTTGGGGAGTTAGGGGGAGCGTTTGCTCCCCCGACCTCCCCGGGATCTTGGTGGTTGGGTATTTGCCTATAAAAGGCCATTATCTGCGCTGAAAATTGGACTGGAATGCAGAGATAGGACTTAGCCAAGCTTTTCATTTCTAGGTTTAGGTTTTTCTTTTCTTTTTTTTTTATGTAACTTGTATGTAGGCTTAGGTTAGATGATGATTCATGTAAGTAAGAGAGAGAGGCTGATGTTGAGAGTGACACCGATGTACTCCTCCTCCTTTCTTTCATTGTCTCAGTAAGCAATAAAGGTAAACTTTCATTTATGTTCGTTTCTTTACTTTCCTTTTCTTTCGCTTTGCTTTTCGTTTTCCTCTTCTACTTCACCTTGGTTGTATGTGTTGAGTCTACAAGTGAACTCCAAAGCAAGTACACCGATGCTATGTGAGAGCCAGCGATAGTTCATGAAAGACGTTCTCCTCTTCCAAGCTCGTATCACTTCGTTCTTCTTATGCTTGACGATATAATGTGCACGGGGACCGAGCTCGAGTTTATGATCTATACGTTGAACGCCTCCGAAGCAAAAAGGTAGAACTTGCAAAAAGGTTTCCAAGTAAGTCATGATCAACCTAGGTAAGTATCCCTTCCTTTTCTTTCCTTTCCTTTCTTTTCTTTCTTTAGTATAGATCACCAACACTTCTTCCAAATCGTTTTCATTCTTCTCACTTCATTGTATGTAGTCGCTTTTCATCGTTTTCTGATTTTCCACCTTCTTCATCCCTCGCTTTCTTCTAACTTTAACTATAACTTTCTTTTTCTTTTTCTTAACTTTAAAAACAGAGAAGAACCTTCGCTTAGTTTTGATAACGATTTCAATAGAACCGTAAAAAGCTTCCATCGCAAACCCTCCTTGTGGATCACGACCCGCATTAGCCACTTGCTATAGCGGAAGAATTGAGCACTTGCACATTCTCTTTTTAAGTTCTATAATCTCGTATTTTTTGTGCAGGTTTAGCCTCAATCAAATTTTGGCGCCGTTGCCGGGGAGGGTAACATGTTTTTTATTGAAATCTGAATTTTTTTTTTTAAATCTGAATTTTTTAGAACTAAACGAAATTTTCTTCTCTGTTGCAGGTTAAGGGCAAGAAAAGCAAGAAAATAAGTTTGCAGTAGCATATAAGTGGCATTGGGCCTCTGCTCTAGAAAGCAGAGACCAATTGCTCTCTTCTTTGCCGCGTTTCCACGGCTAAAGCCGCGGCTCCGCGGCAGAAAGAGTGGACTACTAACGTGATTTTTTGCAGGGCTGCTTGCTTTGCAAAATTTCAGTCTTCTGCAATTCTTTATTTCTTATATGCCATCACATAAACCTGCTAATAATCAACAGTAAAACGCTTGTTGCAAAAGTTAAAAATTGATTAGACATTTGCATTTCTAGGCACGTGTCTTTTCAATTCATTTACTTTTACTGTTGAAGAGTGCTGGAGGCAAGGTACGTTTTGCATTGCATGTAGACTAGGAATCAACTCTTGCTTGATTTTCATGCTTTGAGTGTATCCTAATTATATTTCTTGTACACTTGCACAATTCAATTTTAAGGGCATACCCGTAAATAAGATAAGGTGGGGATTTTATCACCCTTTCCTTAGCCCGCAAATCATTTTCCCAAGCACTCACTAACCCAAGCCTAATTTAATAAAAAGTAGACGTTGGCCCTAGGGACATCTCGGACTCATTTAGGAGATTATCCTAAGGGGAAAAATGTTGGAATCTAACTCCTGCAAAATCAGTGTCTAGGAAAGGGATTGAGGGCCGAAAGCCCGAAGGTTGGTGGTTATTTAATTAAGGAACGTCTTTGACGGAAAACCTCCCACCAACCTTGCCCTGACCTGGCTGATTAGCTTGTGGTTAAAGTCTATATTAGACCTCCTGTGGACAGTCTAACCAGTTAGGAGTCGTCTAGGTCCTAAGTCTACCCTAACTTAGGCTAGAATTTTTTCTTTTTGTTTGTTTATTTGTTTGTTTTTCTTTATTTGTATTCTATTGTGTGATATGGACTATAATAATTTTTTCAACTACAATAATAATCCATATTACACACCGACCTCATTTTCGGATATTACCAACCCGGCATATCATAACTTTGACCAACCTAGTGTGCCGGATTGGTCTTATCCGAATCAATATGATCCATACCCCCATCTAATAACTATAATTTCCATAATGATTTTAACTCTTCACCGAGTCAGTGGGGATTCACCTCCCCCGAGCATAATTTCCAACCACCTTGTCCTTCTTCTCCACCTAGTCCACAATTTTCCAAGAGTCATACTCAGTTCCACCCGTCCAAAATAGGAAACCATCAATTATGGAAATGAGTATGCGTGAGTCCAAATACAAATCCCAAAATCTGATGGACTCACAATTTCACTACCACTTCCAAGACAATTCTTCATCTTTTCATCAAAATAATGAACATATCAACTATGAAAAGATGCTTGAAGCCATGACTCAGGCTCAAAACACTCGTAATCGTGACATAGATATGATGGTCGAATCTCTACGTTCCCACCGTCCTGATGTCACTAACTATTCTGTTAGAGCCGAAGAGTCATGTAGTTTTGGAAATCAAGATTCCATTTCAGAACAACCACTTGAACTTGCCCAAACTCCAAATTTTGAAAAAGATATTGATAGTTTAGCAAGTTTTCCTTTTCCTGAAATAGAACTTGAGAATGAATATGATCTTGAACCCCAACTTAGTGATTCAATGCTTCTTCCTGATTCAATAATGACTCCGGTATCTTCACCTGATTTCGATCTTTTCCCCGAGTCAACATTGGATCCTGTACCAATCCATAATGAAATTGAATCACCCATCTGTGAGGATCATATTGAACTTGACCAATTATACACTCTTGAAGATCCTATTGACAAATTGGCAAGTTCTCAATTTTTTGATATTGAAGTCAATAAGATATGTGACCTAGATTCTCATATCTGTGATCCAGTTCAGCTTTCTGAATCAATCTTGACTCCTGTTGTGTTACCAAACTTGAGTAATGTTTTAGAGTCAGTTTTGATTCCTCCACCTATCATTCATGAACTGGAATCACCCACATTAAGTCACATTCCATTGTTAGAAAATACATGTGGACTGGAGTTTCAATTTCTTGACTTGGACCCAATTTCTGAACCTATTTCGACTCCTGAACCTTTACTTGACTTAAGTCACCTTCCTGAGTCGGTATTAGTTCCTGTCCTTCTTGAGTCCAAGTCAACTGTTCTATCATTTCATACTCCATTCTGGGACGAGGTGGTTGATAAATTTGACTCCGAAATTAGTTATGGAATATGGAAATTAGATGGGGTCACATACTTAATAAAAATCCTTCATGGATATACAATTTTAATGGGTTATATTAAAGATAGTGCTGGTGGGTTCCTTCGAGACCCAAGAAAAGTGGATTGGGCCATGTTTCGTGGACCAATCAGACCACCACCGGAACCACCACCTTAAGGTAACATTTTCCTTCCCTTTCGTCTTTTTCATGCATCTATGCATTAATTCATACATTGAGGACAATGCATGAGATAGGTGTGGGGGAGGGTCTAACATAACTTTTCTTTTTTTTTTCTTTAAAAAACAAAAAAAAATTAATATTTTCCTTTACTTTTAAAAACTTTTTGAAAAATAGAAACAATATTTTGACTTATTTTTGTAAGAAATTAAGTTAATTTTAAGGAATAGGAAAATCCAAATTATGATTTCTTATACTTGGTCAAAAGAAGATTATTTGTTTGATTTTTAGAGTTAGGAAGATAATTTGTCAAAGTAATTTAGTCTTGATCTTTACCTTGATGAAATATGCACACTTCATACACTTACACACTTAGGGTTCAAAAACAAAGATTCTTATGCCTTATAAAAAAAAATATGAATAAGTCTAATTATTGATTAGCTAGGTGCTTTGGCCTAAGCAAGCCTTAGTATTTATGCGAAAGATGATTAGATAAGTAAAAAAAAAAAATGAATAAATCTAATTATTGATTAGCTAGGTGCTTTGGCCTAAGCAAGCCTTAGTATTTATGCGAAAGATGATTAGATCCTCTGATTAAGCTGGGTATTTGTGCCTAATAAAGCATGAGTATTCACGCCTAAAAGAGGTTCATACAATAAAATCCTTAGTTTTGTGGCCTTGTCTGCTCGAGTCCTTAAGTCCTGGGGGTGTCTTCTCACCTGGTGCCCTAAGACCATTTGGTTTGGGAGTCATCGATTAGAGGCTCGTTACATGGGCAGATTAGAAAGCCTAATAAAACTAAGGAATAATACCACAAAAAAAAAGTATATATATAAATAAATAAGGCATAAGAGTTAGAGTTAATGAACCCTTAGTCAAAATTTTCACATTCACAAGGTGCATATGACTTAGGGTAAAGTAATAGATTAGATGAGAAGTACAATTTGACTCCTTACTCTAATTGATAACAAATTTTTGAATAGAGACTAAATTTAGGAAGGAAAAATTTGGTTTTCCTATAACTTATAGATTGCTTAGATCTTACAATTATATTTCAAATATTTTTCTCTTTCAAAATGCTTTTCGAAAATACTAACTCTTTATTTCTCTCTCTTTATGGATTTTGTGGGTTCAATCCGCTGAAAATCCTCACGAGACAAAACTCGTCCTCTAGGGGGAACCTAGAGGTTTAACGGCTTGTTGCACATGCTCAGTGCAATCGCGCGACCTGCGAAAGTGGTCTAATAATCCTTAGCATAATTTAGTTGTTTTGCTCGAGGACGAGCAAAAGATAGGTATGGGGGTGTGATTGGTTGCTAAATGTTGCATATTTAATGTTACATTTTCATACTTATTTTAGAATAAAAGCCTGCATTGTCCTAATTATTTGTTTAATTTATTTGCAGGCCCAATCCTTAAGGAGATGAAGAGAAATGAGCCCAAAGCCCACCAAAATTTTGAATTAAATCAGAATAAATTCGCACACACAAATCAGGGCAAAATCAAGAGGTTGAAACCGGTTGAGAAGAATCCTCTCAGGATCGATCGGTTAAAGCCAAGAATCCAAGGCCATTTCTTCAAAATCTCGGAGCCAAACTGCAAAACCAACTCCAGATAAAGTCTGAGGGAGGAACCAGGGAGACCCACCAACAGGGTGTGGCCACCTGGCCACACCCTTGCCGCAGAAACGCGGCTTTTGCCGCGTTTCTGCGGCAATCTTGGGGAGTTAGGGGGAGCGTTTGCTCCCCCGACCTCCCCGGGATCTTGGTGGTTGGGTATTTGCCTATAAAAGGCCATTATCTGCGCTGAAAATTGGACGGGAATGCAGAGATAGGACTTAGCCAAGCTTTTCATTTCTAGGTTTAGGTTTTTCTTTTCTTTTTTTTTTATGTAACTTGTATGTAGGCTTAGGTTAGATGATGATTCATGTAAGTAAGAGAGAGAGGCTGATGTTGAGAGTGACACCGATGTACTCCTCCTCCTTTCTTTCATTGTCTCAGTAAGCAATAAAGGTAAACTTTCATTTATGTTCGTTTCTTTACTTTCCTTTTCTTTCGCTTTGCTTTTCGTTTTCCTCTTCTACTTCACCTTGGTTGTATGTGTTGAGTCTACAAGTGAACTCCAAAGCAAGTACACCGATGCTATGTGAGAGCCAGCGATAGTTCATGAAAGACGTTCTCCTCTTCCAAGCTCGCATCACTTCGTTCTTCTTATGCTTGACGATATAATGTGCACGGGGACCGAGCTCGAGTTTATGATCTATACGTTGAACGCCTCCGAAGCAAAAAGGTAGAACTTGCAAAAAGGTTTCCAAGTAAGTCATGATCAACCTAGGTAAGTATCCCTTCCTTTTCTTTCCTTTCCTTTCTTTTCTTTCTTTAGTATAGATCACCAACACTTCTTCCAAATCGTTTTCATTCTTCTCACTTCATTGTATGTAGTCGCTTTTCATCGTTTTCTGATTTTCCACCTTCTTCATCCCTCGCTTTCTTCTAACTTTAACTATAACTTTCTTTTTCTTTTTCTTAACTTTAAAAACAGAGAAGAACCTTCGCTTAGTTTTGATAACGATTTCAATAGAACCGTAAAAAGCTTCCATCGCAAACCCTCCTTGTGGATCACGACCAGCATTAGCCACTTGCTATAGCGGAAGAATTGAGCACTTGCACATTCTCTTTTTAAGTTCTATAATCTCGTATTTTTTGTGCAGGTTTAGCCTCAATCAATAAACATGCAATCTTAGGGCTTTGAGGTAAGTACTCATCTTAAACTTTCACATATCGATGTTGGAAACATCATATATAGGAGAGGCAAGAAAATTCATGAGTGTATAAACTATATGTGTGCAAAGCAATACTAGATTAGCAAATGAAGGATCTCACTCCTAGGTGGTTAAACCGAATATCAGGAGCGCTAGCTCTGATACCAATTGAAAGTACACCAAGAGAGGGGTGAATAGGTGTACAATCTAATCTAGTGCCAAATGATGCAGAATATAAAACTTAATTGCTAACACATTATGTGTAACCAAGAGTAAGCCTGAATTTCTCGTGAAGGGCTCTAGAACTACTCCTCTAGATTCCTCTAGAGTAAGAGTTGAGGTGCTTTTAAAAGCTTTCTTAGTTGAACACAAGTGTGGGCACACAAACTATATCAAGCATATAAATGAATGAGCAATTAATGACAATGCAAGATATAAAGGAATTGAGAGTTAGAGAGAAAAATCTAAATGCAAACACGAGAATATGTTTCAAGGTTTGTCTCTGCCTTCACGCCGAAAGATTTCAACTATACACTATTGAATCTTCCACAAAGGACACCTACCGAGAAATTACACTTTACAAACTTGGTGTACACAACTCCAACTCTCACACTTCTACACAAAAGGGTGCACAGTCACGTCGACACAAGAGGGAGCACAAAGCAAAGATGAAAATGTAACTTAGTGATCCAATGATCACAAACACAATCTATTGGCCTAAAGGCGCATCACTCTAGTTTTGATGATGATTAACTCATATAGTTAAAATACTAATGATCTTGTGTTTATAGAATTTCAGATTTACTATCAAGATCTTAGTTGGTGCTTAACTTTAACAATGAAATTTTGGAGCTAACACATATAGATTCAAGAGCTCGTGCGTCAATCTAGCACTAGGTTGGAATCAAGCTCATTGGATCGTGTCTAGATCGAATCGGCTTGGAGAAGGAGTTATATAAAAAGACTTCGGATTGTATTTAGTTTAGTTGTGTTCAGATCTTGTGTAAATATAGATAGTGTTGATATGCTCAAGTTCACACACACACACACAAAAGTTCAATAAGTTTGGTGTTCGGTTTAATCGATTTTTGGATTTCATATATACATATATATGATTTTCATGAATAGATAGAATCAAAACAAGTTTATATGATTTAATATATATTATATTTCATCTATATACATATATGCTTCATATATTTAGAAAAACTTATTTTGATGATCCTATTCATGTATTTAGAGTTGTGTAATTAACAAAACCTATTTTTAGATTTCATGTGAAAAACATAGATATATATATATATATTTACATGTGTATTGAATTCTATCCATACACAATATGCTTCAAAATCGTGTTTTTTGTATTTATACAAGTTTGAAAAAATTAGATTTCCATTTCAAAGTTTAGTATTGGAAAATACGGTTTTTGTGTTTAAGCCTAATTTCTATATCACAAAAATAGTTCAAATAGTTTATAATATGTGTTGATTTTTGGTCACATATATTGTTATTAAAATATTTATAAAGAATTTATTTTTATAGAATTTATAAGAATTTATGGGATTTTATTAGAGATTAAAAGATTAAATTTCTTAACCTTTAATTCTGCCAGAACCTGCTGGCGGTCGACCGGACCAGAGGTTGACCGGTCGGTCGACCGATGTGTACAAGAAATATGCACAAGGCCAGCTTAGAAGGCCGGTCGACCGACTGAAACTACCCCAACTCTCGGGTAGCGCCGGTCGACTAGGCGGTCGACCGGAGTGCTGACGGTCAGAAATATGACCGTTGGGCTGGTCGACCGGAAGGTTAAGTCTGACCTTTTCTGGCTGCCAATGGCTAGTTTTTTTGAGAGGCTATAAATAGGCCTTCTCTTGGTTGTTTTCTATAAGTTTTTTAGAGAGCTATTTTCCCATCTATTCAAGAGTTTTGCAGCAAGTTTGAAAAGAATTTTTGAGCTTAAAAGTTTATTTTTATTTGTTTTAAAGTATTGGAAAAATCAAAGAAAAGAGAATCTTTGAGAATTTAGTTTTGATCTTTATTTTCATATCTATCTAGTATTTTCCCAAGTATTTTTCTTTGTTATTTTTCTTTCCAAACACTTTATTTTCTCACACTTGAGCTATCATATCTAATCCTATCTATAGGATCTTGTTTTTGTGAGAAATATTCTTTGTGGTCTATTGTGATCACCAAGTGTTGTTTGTGGTCTCATGTGATCACCAAGTGTTGTTTGCTTCTTTACTTTGGATTTGTGTTCATCCCTCTAGTATAGAGGTGATTGTGATTTGATTTTGTGCTTATCCCTCTTTGTGTAGAGGTGATTGAGTTTTGGCTTAGTGCCTATCCTTCTTGTGTAGAGGTGATTGTGTTAGAGTTTTTGCTTTGTGCCTTGTCTCTCTTGTGTAGAACTGATTGTGTTGGAGTTTTGACTTTGAAAGTTCACCTAGAGGGGGGGTGAATAGGTGATGGCTAATCTAATGGTCACTTAATGCCAAATAATGCGGAAGTAAAAACTATTATGACCTAAATAAACTATTTAAACTAAACACCACGTATAACACAAGAGTGTTGCCGAATTCCCCGTGAAGGGCTCTGGACAAACTCCACTAGATTCCCCTAGATAAGGGTTGAGGTGCCGCGTTGGCTCTCTTGGTTAAATACAAGTGTTAGCAAACAAACCCAAGCAAGTATAACAATTAAGCACACAAGGTATATCAGGCATATAAAGATGAACACAAGATAAGCATGCAAGATATAAACAAGAGATAAGAGAGAGAGAGAGTGAGCAATCACAAACACAAGGGATTTGTTTCGAGGTTCGAGCACACTTGCTCTACATCCCCGCCTTCGACACACGAAGGATTTCCACTATAATCGATCCCACCGGATCACTCGGTGCCGCAACACTTACAACTCTCGGACTCTCTAGTCCGTACACACCGCAAACCCACCGGCTCGCCGAGGCTGTACCTCAAACAACAAGTTCGCACCCGAACTTGAAACACCGAGTCCCCACTAGGACCCGAAACAATGCGAACACAACCGTCCGCCTTCTCAAAGGAACAAAGTAGAACTTTGGTGATCACAACTCTTGATCACCTAAAATCCTCTCACAACAAATTCCTATAGGTAGATATAACAATGAATGGCTCAAGTGTAGTGTGAGAAAACAAGGATGAGAATGGTGGAGGAAAACTCAAAGAATCAGATTTAACACTCTTGATAAAAACTCTCCTTTTGATTGGAATATTTGCTCTAAAACAAGTGGAGAAAACCTCATAAAAGAGTTGGGAAAACTGGTGAAAAATCCACTTGAAAATCTTAGAGAAAAACAATGCCCAAACTCCCAAATTTATAGGCTCAGAAAAACTAGCCATTGGGGTTCTGTCAAGCCTGTCGGTCGACCGCCCGGTCGACCGGCCAACGGTCATATTTCAGACCGTTTGAACCATCGGTCGACCGAGCCAGGATACAGAGAGCAACTCTCTGTCCGGTCGACCGCTCGGTCGGCCGGGGCCTTTCCAGCGAGCAGAGCTCTCTGGACGGTCGACCGGGTCGGTCGGCCGGCCCTCCTGCAGAACTGGCGTGCACGTCTGTGGACGTCGGTCGACCGGGTCGGTCGACCGGCTGAAGCAAGGTCAGGTCTGAACTAGGGATTAAAAACTTGGTCTTTTTGGTTCAAATAAAATCCCATAAAATATAGAAAAATCTACAAAAATAGTTTTACCAATATACTTTGATAAACAAACATGCTTGCACAAAATCAAGGCATGTTATAGATGATTTGGACTATTTTTGTAATATGGAAAAATTGCCTCAAATGAAAACAGTATTTTTCCAAACTTGGTTTTTCCAAACTTGTTTTTTCAAAACATCTCCAAATACAAAAACAAGATATTTAAACAACTTTGAAAGCATATGGCGTATGGATATGATCCACTACACAAACATGGTGAAATATCTATGTTTTTGACATTATGCACTAAACATGGTTTTGGTTAAAACATGTATATAAGAAATACCAAAAACCAAACATGTATTTTTCTAAAAGAAAATTCTTTTCTAAAAACAAACTAAATCAAGAGTGTGTGTGCATGATATACTTGAGCAATCCACCAACTACTCTATCCTTTACATTTTATCTAAAAATAAAATCTTATAAAAACAAACCTAGACACAAGTCTTCATCCTCTTGAAGTCTTCACTTGAAGCCTTCTCATCTTCTTGACTTGGTCCAAATACGATCCAATGGCTCTTGGATTAAACCGTGCTAGCTCCAAACTTGACTTTAAATCCTTTGTTGAAGCTATGCACCTACTAAGATCTTGATCATAAATCTGTCACTAATTAAACACAAGATCATTAGTACTATAACTACATGAGTTTATCATCATCAAAACAAGAGTGATGGGCCTTCGGGCCAACAATCTCCCCCTTTTTGATGATGACAAAACTCATGAAGTTATATATGCATGGATTAAAGTAAAGCTTCAAAGAAGCTCCCCCTTAACTCATGCATAACAAATAAACAAATAATATAGCGATGAAGCACACAAACATGTATGCAAATGTATGGAGATAAACATGCTAACAAGCATAAAACAAACAAATTCTTTTTCTCCTATTTGCAAAACAAACATATATGCATAAACAATCCTTTTTCACAAATATGCATATAAATCCAAAATCTTTCTCTCCCTTTTTGTTAATCATCAACAAAGGGGTAAAAACACAATCAACAAATTTTTCTCCCCTTTTTGTCATAAACAAAGAGATCAATAAGGGGTCAAATCAAACATATTAATAAAAGGTTATATGCGATATACATTCATGAAGAGGAAGACGGTTAAGTAACTTTCCTACACATATACATTACATGAAAGAGGGATGACAAGCCCTAATTCACATAATGTATAATATGTAATGCATAAGAGGAGATGTGAAGCTTCCCCTACACACGTGTACCACATAAAGAAGAGTTGTCAAGCTCCTCAATATACAATACACTCAATCATGCATCTATATGTAGAAGAGATGTTAAGCTCTCCTTGCATATAGGCAATACAAATAAAAAATTTTGATTTTTCTTATAAAACAAAATTTTGAATTTTCTCAATAAAACAAATCTTGAGAAAATTTTTCTTTTTTAATTTTGATACCAATTTTAAAACAAAATGCATAGGCTTAAAAATTTGAAGTAAGCTTAGCATAAACAAAGTTTGTGCTTTTAAACATGTAAATCGATTTTAACTCAAGCACAAATAACTCATATATATGTATGAAAAAATGAGTATACCAAACGAAATTGATACATACATATATAAGAAAAACAAAACATGAGAATATACAAGAATAGAATCAAATTGATACCAATTGAAACGATTCAATGATACCAATTGAAACAATAATAGGATCATGTGTATATCTCATAAACATTGAAGAATAAATAACTAGTTAAATTAATTTTTGAAAAATTAATTAAAGATCCTTCAAAAACATGAAACCAAATCATACGTTTTTCATGAATCATGCCAAGTACACAAAAATTGACACTCAAAATCGATGAAGCTCAAAACATATTCATGAAACAAGGTCATGACAAAATAAATAAAGTGTGAGTGTACAAGAATCATGTGTTTAGCATTTTTCATGAAAATAATTAATGAAGCTCAAAACACAAATATCATTTTATCAAACAAATCATAAAAATTCATTTTTCATTAAACAAAACAAACTTCTAGGTATATGTATGATTTATCTAAATCTAACAATTTGCATACATATCCCAAACATAAAACGAGTCTATTAAAGGTATTTGCATGAAGGCAAGAGACTTAAAAAGGATATACATGTATATTTATTAGATTTGAATACAAAATACATATACATGAAGTAAAAACATGAAAATAGGCAAAACAAGTATAAATGAGAGAATCATCAAAACTAGCCTATATATGTGCATATAGTGGGTACAAATGAGCATGAAGTGCAAAATATATATGAATCAATTTGTTCTCACTATTTGTACATGTATAAATACAAGTTTTGATAAAAATTACATTTAAACTAGTATTTACCACAAGAAGCACAAAAACATATAAAACATGAACATGCTATATGATATCATGAAAGTAAAAGCATGTACATAAATTGAGAGTTTAGAAATAGTTACCAACTAAGGAACTATATTCCAAACTCCAAACATGGTGGTTGACCCACCAAACCTCCTTGATAGCGATGCATCTATAAATGTGTCCATCAAGTCCATGTGCATCCACCATCAAGGCACCATCTCTCTCACGTCGTGTGAGAGCCCTCACCTACATCAAAACACAAGGTGAGAGTTTTGGTACCCATTTTTTCTTGGGTCCATGGAGGTTAGTCTTGTAAGGAACCCAAAAATTTTATTAGCAAATTTAAATGATGCATCTTATCAAAACAAAATTTTGCTAAATGGCCCTTGCGGCCACAATGTGTACATTTGTACACCTTAAGATGCTTATGTGTGTGAGTGTGATCATGACGTGCAACATAAGCATATGCATGATGATGATATGCATGAATGTGTGGAGTTTGTTTCTTTGAAAACATATACTCCAACCTAGAATGATTAAATGCACATTTGCTCAAGGTTGAGCTCAAACAATTAATTTTATTTTTCAAAACATTAATCTCACTATTATAAATGGTGGCATGTAAAGCATGGTGAGATATAGAATCATTTTTCTTGTTCTTTTTAGAAACAAAATCTTTTTCTTTTTTAACAATTTTTCTTTTTAAAGAGTTATTTTCTTCAAAAGCAATTTCCTTTTGTTTTTCCACCAAAACAATTTTATTTTTCAAAGATGTGTTTCCTTCACAAAGATTATTTAATTTGGACATCAAGGAAACATTCTCATTTTTCAAATCTTCTTTTTCTTTTTCTAAGCATGCAACCTTAGTTCCAAATGAATCATTTTCCTTATGCATGCAATCAAATTTCTTTTTCAAATTTTATTATCTTTTCTAAGCACGTCATATTTCTCAAGTAATTGTTGGCAAAATGAAGTGAGCTCATCATATGACATGTCTTCATCATCTAACTCGGATTCGGTGTTTACCTCAAGGGGGTTATCCCCTTGGACCATATAGCACTTGTTGGAGACGTCACTTCTAACATCCGAATCGCTCCCCGCATAATATAGATCCTTTTCGCCGAGGGAGGTGATGATGTTCCAAGCTACACAAGCCGAATCAATGTTAGAAACCCTAGATAAATAATCATCATTTAGGGTAGACTTTAAAGCATTAAGGGCTTTTGTATTAGCCTCAAGATTCTTGCCATTTAAACAATAATCATTAGTGATGGCAAGGTAAACATGAAAGCCTAGGGCTTTGAGGTACAAAGACATCTTAACCTTCCAAATTTGGATGTTAGAATGTCAAAGATGGGTGGTGACATGAAATCCATAGTGTGTGTACAAATATTGTGATTAGGCTAAAAATGAGGATCTTTAACTGTAGGTTGTAAGACCCAAAATCAGAGCACTTGGCTCTGATACCAATTGTAAGTTCACCTAGAGGGGGGTGAATAGGTGATGGCTAATCTAATGGTCACTTAATGCCAAATAATGCGGAAGTAAAAACTATTATGACCTAAACAAACTATTTAAACTAAACACCACGTATAGCACAAGAGTGTTGCCGAATTCCCCGTGAAGAGCTCTGAACAAACTCCTCTAGATTCCCCTAGATAAGGGTTGAGGAGCCGCGTTGGCTCTCTTGGTTAAATACAAGTGTTAGCAAACAAACCCAAGCAAGTATAACAATTAAGCACACAAGGTATATCAGGCATATAAAGATGAACACAAGATAAGCATGCAAGATATAAATAAGAGATAAAGAGAGAGAGAGAGAGAGAGAGTGAGCAATCGCAAACACAAGGGATTTGTTTCGAGGTTCAAGCACACTTGCTCTATACCCGCCTTCGACACACGAAGGATTTCCACTATAATCGATCCCACCGGATCACTCGGTGCCGCAACACCTACAACTCTCGGACTCTCTAGTCCGTATACACCGCAAGCCCACCGGCTCGCCAAGGCCGCACCTCAAACAACAAGTTCGCACCCGAACTCGAAACACCGAGTCCCCACTAGGACCCGAAATAATGCGAACACAACCGTCCGCCTTCTCAAAGGAACAAAGTAGAACTTTGGTAATCACAACTCTTGATCACCTAAAATCCTCTCACAACAAATTCCTATAGGTAGATATAGCAATGAATCTCAAGTGTAGTGTGAGAAAACAAGGATGAGAATGATGGAGGAAAACTCAAAGAATCACTTTTAACACTCTTGATAAAAACTCTCATTTTGATTGGAAATATTTGCTCTAAAACAAGTGGAGAAAACCTCTTAAAAGAGTTGGAAAAACTGGTGAAAAATCCACTTGAAAATCTTAGAGAAAAACAATGCCCAATCCCCCAAATTTATAGGCTCAGAAAAACTAGCCGTTGGGGTTCTGTCAGGCCTGTCGGTCGACCGCCCGGTCGACCGGCCAACGGTCATATTTCAGACCGTTTGAGCCATCGGTCGACCGTCGGTCGACCGAGCCAGGATACAGAGAGCTACTCTATGTCCGGTCGACCGCTCGGTCGGCCGGGGCCTTTCCAGAGAGCAGAGCTCTCTGGACGGTCGACCGGGTCGGCCGGCCGACCCTCCCGCAGAACTGGCGTGCACGTCTGTGCACGTCGGTCGACCGGGTCGGTCGACCGGCTGAAGCCAGGTCAGGTCTGAATTAGGGATTAAAAACTTGGTCTTTTTAGTTCAAATAAAATCCCATAAAATATAGAAAAATCTATAAAAATAGTTTTACCAATATACTTTGATAAACAAACATGCTTGCACAAAATCAAGGCATGTTATAAATGATTTGGACTATTTTTGTAATACGGAAAAATTGCCTCAAATGAAAACAATATTTTTCCAAACTTGATTTTTTTCAAAACTTGGTTTTCCAAAACATCTCCAAATACAAAAATAAGATATTTAAACAACTTTGAAAGCATATGGTGTATGGATATGATCCACTACACAAACATGGTGAAATATCTATGTTTTTGACATTATGCACTAAACATGGTTTTGGTTAAAACATGTATATAAAAAATACCAAAAACTAAACATGTATTTTTCTAAAAGAGAATTCTTTTCTAAAAACAAACTAAATCAAGAGTGTGTGTGCATGGTATATTTGAGCAATCCACCAACTACTCTATCCTTTACATTTTATCTAAAAATAAAATCTTATAAAAACAAACCTAGACACAAGTCTTCATCCTCTTGAAGTCTTCACTTGAAGCCTTCTCATCTTCTTGACTTGGTCCAAACACGATCCAATGGCTCTTGGATCAAACTGTGCTAGCTCCAAAACTTGACTTTAAATCCTTTGTTGAAGCTATGCACCTACTAAGATCTTGATCATAAATCTGTTACTAATTAAACACAAGATCGTTAGTACTATAACTGCATGAGTTGATCATCATCAAAACTAGAGTGATGGGCCTTCGGGCCAACAATCTCCCCTTTTTGATGATGACAAAACTCATGAAGTTATATATGCATGGTTTAAAGTAAAGCTTCAAAGAAGCTCCCCCTTAACTCATGCATAACAAATAAACAAATAATATAGCGATGAAGCACACAAACATGTATGCAAATGTATGGAGAAAACATGCTAACAAGCATAAAACAAAACAAATTCTTTTTCTCTTATTTGCAAAACAAACATATATGCATAAACAATCCTTTTTCACAAAACAGCATATAAATCCAAAATCTTTCTCCCCTTTTTTGTCAATCATCAACAAAGGGGTAGAAACACAATCAACAAATTTTTCCCCCCCTTTTTGTTATACAAAGAGATCAATAAGGGTCAAATCAAACATATTAATAAAAGGTTATATGCGATATACATTCATGAAGAGGAAGACGTTTAAGTAACTTCCCTACACATATACATTACATGAAGAGGGATGACAAGCCCTAATTCATATAACGTATAATATGTAATGCATAAGAGGAGATGTGAAGCTCCCCCTACACACGTGTACCACATAAAGAAGAGTTGTCAAGCTCCTCAATATACAATACACTCAATCATGAATCTATATATAGAAGAGATGTTAAGCTCTCCTGCATATAGGCAATACAAATAAAAAAATTTTGATTTTTCTTATAAAACAAAATTTTGAATTTTCTCAATAAAAAAAATCTTGAGAAATTTTTTTTTTAATTTTGATACCAATTTTAAAACAAAATGCATAAGCTTAAAAATTTGAAGTAAGCTTAGCATAAACAAAGTTTGTGCTTTTAAACATGTAAATCGATTTTAACTCAAGCACAAATAACTCATATATATGTATGAAAAATGAGTATACCAAATGAAATTGATACATACATATATAAGAAAACAAAACATGAGAATATACAAGATAGAATCAAATTGATACCAATTGAAACGATTCAATGATACCAATTGAAACAATAATAGGATCATGTGTATATCTCATAAACATTGAAGAATAAATAACTAGTTAAATTAATTTTTGAAAAACTAGTTATAGATCCGTCAAAAACATTAAACCAAATCATACGTTTTTCATGAATCATACCAAGTACACAAAAATTGACACTCAAAATCGATGAAGCTCAAAAACATGTTCATGAAATAAGGTCATGACAAAACAAATAAAGTGTGAGTGTATAAGAATCATGTGTTTAGCATTTTCCATGAAAATAATTAATGAAGTTCAAAACACAAATATCATTTTATCAAACAAATCATAAAATTCATTTTTCATTAAAACAAAACAAACTTCTAGGTATATGTATGATTTATCTAAATCTAACAATTTGCATACATATCCCAAATATAAAACGAGTCTATTAAAGGTATTTGCATGAAGGCAAGAGACTCAAAAAGGATATACATGTATATTTATTAGATTTGAATACAAAATACATATACATGAAGTAAAAACATGAAAATAGGCAAAACAAGTATAAATGAGAGATCATCAAACTAGCCTATATATGTGCATATAGTGGGTACAAATGAGCATGAAGTGCAAACATATATGAATCAATTTGTTCTCACTATTTGTACATGTATAAATACAAGTTTTGATAAAAATTACATTTAAACTAGTATTTACCACATGAAGCACAAAACATATAAAATATGAACATGCTATATGATATCATGAAAGTAAAAGCATGTGCATAAATTGAGAGTTTAGAAATAGTTACCAACTAAGGAACTATGTTCCAAAACTCCAAACATGATGGTTGACCCACCAAACCTCCTTGATAACGATGCATTTATAAATGTGTCCATCAAGTCCATGTGCATCCACCATCAAGGCACCATCTCTCTCACATCGTGTGAGAGCCCTCACCTACATCAAAAACACAAGGTGGGAGTTTTGGTACCCATTTTTTCTTGGGTCCTTGGGGGTTAGTCTTGTAAGGAACCCAAAAATTTTTATTAGCAAAATTTAAATGATGCATCTTATCAAAACAAAATTTTTGCTAAATGGCCTTTGCGGCCACAATGTGTACATTTGTACACCTTAGAATACTTATGTGTGTGAGTGTGATCATGACGTGCAACATAAGCATATGCATGATGATGATGTGCATGAATGTGTGGAGTTTGTTTCTTTTGAAAACATATACTCCAACCTAGAATGATTAAATGCACATTTGCTCAAGGTTGAGCTCAAACAATTAATTTTATTTTTCAAAACATTAATCTCACTATTATCAATGGTGGCATGTAAAGCATGGTGAGATATAGAATCATTTTTCTTGTTCTTTTTAGAAACAAAATCTTTTTCTTTTTCAACAATTTTTCTTTTAAAGAGTTATTTTCTTGAAAAGCAATTTCCTTTTGTTTTTTCCACCAAAACAATTTTATTTTTCAAAGATGTGTTTCCTTCACAAAGATTATTTAATTTGGATATCAAGGAAACATTCTCATTTTTCAAATCTTCTTTTTCTTTTTCTAAGCATGCAACCTTAGTTCTAAATGAATCATTTTCCTTATGCATGCAATCAAATTTATTTTTCAAAATTTTATTACCTTTTCTAAGCATGTCATATTTCTCAAGTAATTGTTGGCAAAATGAAGTGAGCTCATCATATGACATATCTTCATCATCTAACTCGGATTCGGTGTTTACCTCAAGGGGGTTATCCCCTTGGACCATATAGCACTTGTTGAGACGTTACTTCCAACATCCGAATCTCTCCCCGCATAATATAGATCCTTTTCGCCGAGGAAGGTGATGATGTTCCAAGCTACACAAGCCGAATCAATGTTAGAAACCCTAGATAAATAATCATCATTTAGGGTAGACTTTAAAGCATTAAGGGCTTTTGTATTAGCCTCAAGATTATTGCCATTTAAACAATAATCATTAGTGATGGCAAGGTAAACATGAATGCCTAGGGCTTTGAGGTACAAAGACATCTTAACCTTCCAAATTTGGATGTTAAGAATGTCAAAGGTGGGTGGTGACATGAAATCCTTAGTGTGTGTACAAATATTGTGATTAGCCTAAAATGAGGATCTTTAACTGTAGGTTGTAAGACCCAAAATCAGATCACTTGGCTCTGATACCAATTGAAAGTTCACCTAGAGGGGGTGAATAGGTGATGGCTAATCTAATGGTCACTTAATGCCAAATAATGCGGAAGTAAAAACTATTATGACCTAAACAAACTATTTAAACTAAACACCACGTAAAACACAAGAGTGTTGCCGAATTCCCCGTGAAGGGCTCTGAACAAACTCCTCTAGATTCCCCTAAATAAGGGTTGAGGTGCCGCGTTGGCTCTCTTGGTTAAATACAAGTGTTAGCAAACAAACCCAAGCAAGTATAACAATTAAGCACACAAGGTATATCAGGCATATAAAGATGAACATAAAATAAGCATGCAAGATATAAACAAGAGATAAAGAGAGAGAGAGAGAGAGTGAGCAATCGCAAACACAAGGGATTTGTTTCGAGGTTCGAGCACACTTGCTTTACGTCCCCGCCTTCGACACACGAAGGATTTCCACTATAATCGATCCCACCGGATCACTCGGTGCCCGCAACACCTACAACTCTCGGACTCTCTAGTCCGTACACACCGCAAGCCCACCTGCTCGCCGAGGCCGCACCTCAAACACAAGTTTGCACCCGAACTCGAAACACCGAGTCCCCACTAGGACCCGAAACAATGCGAACACAACCGTCCGCCTTCTCAAAGGAACAAAGTAGAACTTTGGTGATCACAACTCTTGATCACCTAAAATCCTCTCACAATAAATTCCTATAGGTAGATATAGCAATGAATGGCTCAAGTGTAGTGTGAGAAAACAAGGATGAGAATGGTGGAGGAAAACTCAAAGAATCACTTTTAACACTCTTGATAAAAACTCTCCTTTTGATTGGAAATATTTGCTCTAAAATAAGTGGAGAAAACCTCTTAAAAGAGTTGGGAAAACTGGTGAAAAAATCCACATGAAAATCTTAGAGAAAAACAATGCCCAAACCCCCAAATTTATAGGCTCAGAAAAATTAGCGTTGGGGTTCTGTCAGACCTGTCGGTCGACCGCCGCCCGGTCGACCGGCCAACGGTCATATTTCAGACCGTTTGAGCCATCAGTCGACCAGTCAGTCGACCGAGCCAGGATACAGAGAGCAACTCTCTGTCCGGTCGACCGCTCGGTTGGCCGGGGCCTTTCCAGAGAGCAGAGCTCTCTGGATGATCGACCGGGTCGGCCGGCCGGCCCTCCTGCAGAACTGGCGTGCACGTCTGTGGACGTCGGTCGACCGGTCGGTCGACCGGCTGAAGCCAGGTCAGGTCTGAACTAGGGATTAAAAACTTGGTTATTTTAGTTCAAATAAAATCCCATAAAATATAGAAAAATCTACAAAAATAGTTTTACCAATATACTTTGATAAACAAACATGCTTGCACAAAATCAAGGCATGTTATAAATGATTTGAACTATTTTTGTAATACGGAAAAAATTGCCTCAAATGAAAATAGTATTTTTCCAAACTTGGTTTTTCCAAAACATCTCCAAATACGAAAACAAGATATTTAAACAACTTTGAAAGCATATGGTGTATGGATATGATCCACTACACAAACATGGTGAAATATCTATGTTTTTGACATTATGCACTAAACATGGCTTTGGTTAAAACATGTATATAAGAACTACCAAAATCCAAACATGTATTTTTCTAAAAGAAAATTCTTTTCTAAAAACAAACTAAATCAAGAGTGTGTGTGCATGGTATACTTGAGCAATCCACCAACTACTCTATCCTTTACATTTTATCTAAAAATAAAATCTTATAAAAACAAACCTAGACACAAGTCTTCATCCTCTTGAAGTCTTCACTTGAAGCCTTCTCATCTTCTTGACTTGGTCCAAACACGATCCAATGGTTCTTGAATCAAACCGTGCTAGCTCCAAAACTTGACTTTAAATCCTTTGTTGAAGCTATGCACCTACTAAGATCTTGATCATAAATCTGTCACTAATTAAACACAAGATCATTAGTACTATAACTACATGAGTTTATCATCATCAAAACTAGAGTGATGGGCCTTCGGCCAACAATCTCCCCCTTTTTGATGATGACAAAACTCATGAAGTTATATATGCATGGATTAAAGTAAAGCTTCAAAGAAGCTCCGCCTTAACTCATGCATAACAAATAAACAAATAATATAGCGATGAAGCACACAAACATGTATGCAAATGTATGGAGATAAATATGCTAACAAGCATAAAACAAAACAAATTCTTTTTCTCCTATTTACAAAACAAACATATATGCATAAACAATCCTTTTTCACAAAACATGCATATAAATCCAAAATCTTTCTCCCCTTTTTTGTCAATCATCAACAAAGGGTAAAAACACAATCAACAAATTTTTCTCCCCCTTTTTGTCATAAACAAAGAGATCAATAAGGGGTCAAATCAAACATATTATAAAAGGTTATATGCGATGTACATTCATGAAGAGGAAGACGTTTAAGTAACTTCCCTACACAGATACATTACATGAAAGAGGGATGACAAGCCCTAATTCACATAACGTATAATATGTAATGCATAAGAGGAGATGTGAATCTCCCTCTACACACGTGTACCACATAAAGAAGAGTTGTCAAGCTCCTCAATATACAATACACTCAATCATGAATCTAATTGTAGAAGAGATGTTAAGCTCTCATTGCATATAGGCAATACAAATAAAAAAATTTTGATTTTTCTTATAAAACAAAATTTTGAATTTTCTCAATAAAACAAATCTTGAGAAATTTTTTTTTAATTTTGATACCAATTTTAAAACAAAATGCATAAGCTTAAAAATTTGAAGTAAGCTTAGCATAAACAAAGTTTGTGCTTTTAAACATGTAAATCAATTTTAACTCAAGCACAAATAACTCATATATATGTATGAAAAATGAGTATACCAAATGAAATTGATACATACATATATAAGAAAAACAAAACATGAGAATATATAAGAATAGAATCAAATTGATACCAATTGAAACGATTCAATGATACCAATTGAAACAATAATAGAATCATGTGTATATCTCATAAACATTAAAGAATAAATAACTAGTTAAATTAATTTTTGAAAAACTAGTTAAAGATCCTTCAAAAATATGAAACCAAATCATACGTTTTCATGAATCATACCAAGTACACAAAAATTGACACTCAAAATCGATGAAGCTCAAAAACATGTTCATGAAACAAGGTCATGATAAAACAAATAAAGTGTGAGTGTACAAGAATCATGTGTTTAGTATTTTTCATGAAAATAATTAATGAAGCTCAAAACACAAATATTATTTTATCAAACAAATCATAAAAATTCATTTTTCATTAAAACAAAACAAACTTCTAGGTATATGTATGATTTATCTAAATCTAACAATTTGCATACATATCCCAAACATAAAACGAGTCTATTAAAGGTATTTACATGAAGGCAAGATACTCAAAAAGGATATACATGTATATTTATTAGATTTGAATAAAAAATACATATACATGAAGTAAAAACATGAAAATAGGCAAAACAAGTATAAATGAGAGAATCATCAAAACTAGCCTATATATGTGCATATAGTGGGTACAAATGAGCATGAAGTGCAAACATATATGAATCAATTTGTTCTCACTATTTGTACATGTATAAATACAAGTTTTGATAAAAATTACATTTAAACTAGTATTTACCACATGAAGCACAAAAACATATAAAACATGAACATGCTATATGATATCATGAAAGTAAAAGCATGTACATAAATTGAGAGTTTAGAAATAGTTACCAACTAAGGAACTATGTTCCAAAACTCCAAACATGGTGGTTGACCCACCAAACCTCCTTGATAGCGATGAATCTATAAATGTGTCCATCAAGTCCAAGTGCATCCACCATCAAGGCACCATCTCTCTCACGTTGTGTGAGAGCCCTCACCTACATCAAAAACACAAGGTGGGAGTTTTGGTACCCATTTTTTCTTAGGTCCTTGGGGGTTAGTCTTGTAAGGAACCCAAAATTTTTATTAGCAAAATTTAAATGATGCATCTTATCAAAACAAAATTTTGCTAAATGGCCTTTGCGGCCACAATGTGTACATTTGTACACCTTAGGATGCTTATGTGTGTGAGTGTGATCATGACGTGCAACATAAGCATATGCATGATGATGATGTGCATGAATGTGTGGAGTTTGTTTCTTTGAAAACATACACTCCAACCTAGAATGATTAAATGCACATTTGCTCAAGGTTGAGCTCAAACAATTATTTTATTTTTCAAAACATTAATCTCACTATTATCAATGGTGGCATGTAAAGCATGGTGAGATATAGAATCATTTTTCTTGTTCTTTTTAGAAACAAAATCTTTTTCTTTTCAACAATTTTTCTTTTTAAAGAGTTATTTTCTTGAAAAGCAATTTCCTTTTGTTTTTCCATCAAAACAATTTTATTTTTCAAAGATGTGTTTCCTTCACAAAGATTATTTAATTTGGACATCAAGGAAACATTCTCATTTTTCAAATCTTCTTTTTCTTTTTCTAAGCAGCAACCTTAGTTCTAAATGAATCATTTTCCTTATGCATGCAATCAAATTTCTTTTCCAAAATTTTATTATCTTTTCTAAGCATGTCATGTTTCTCAAGTAATTGTTGGCAAAATGTAGTGAGCTCATCATATGACATGTCTTCATCATCTAACTCGGATTCGGTGTTTACTTTAAGGGGTTATCCCCTTGGACCATATAGCACTTGTTGGAGACGTCACTTCCAACATCCGAATCGCTCCCCGCATAATATAGATCCTTTTCGCCGAGGGAGGTGATGATGTTCCAAGCTACACAAGCCGAATCAATGTTAGAAACCCTAGATAAATAATCATCATTTAGGATAGACTTTAAAGCATTAAGGGCTTTTGTATCAGCCTCAAGATTCTTGCCATTTAAACAATAATCTTTAGTGATGGCAAGGTAAACATGAATGCCTAGGGCTTTGAGGTACAAAGACATCTTAACCTTCCAAATTTGGATGTTAAGATTGTCAAAGTTGGGTGGTGACATGAATCCATAGTGTGTGTACAAATATTGTGATTAGCCTAAAAATGAGGATCTTTAACTCTAGGTTGTAAGACCCAAAATCAGAGCACTTGGCTCTGATACCAATTGAAAGTTCACCTAGAGGGGGGTGAATAGGTGATGGCTAATCTAATGGTCACTTAATGCCAAATAATGCGGAAGTAAAAACTATTATGACCTAAACAAACTATTTAAACTAAACACCACGTATAACACAAGAGTGTTGCTTAATTCCCCGTGAAGGGCTCTGGACAAACTCCTCTAGATTCCCCTAGATAAGGATTGAGGTGCCGCATTGGCTCTCTTGGTTAAATACAAGTGTTAGCAAACAAATCCAAGCAAGTATAACAATTAAGCACACAAGGTATATCAGGCATATAAAGATGAACACAAGATAAGCATGCAAGATATAAATAAGAGATAAAGAGAGAGAGAGAGTGAGCAATCACAAATACAAGGGATTTGTTTCGAGGTTCGAGCACACTTGCTCTACATCCCCGCCTTCGACACACGAAGGATTTCCACTATAATCGATCCCACCGGATCACTCGGTGCCGCAACACCTACAATTCTCAGACTCTCTAGTCCGTATACACCGCAAGCCCACCGGCTCGCTGAGGCCGCACCTCAAATAACAAGTTTCACCCGAACTCGAAACACCAAGTCCCTACTAGGACCCGAAACAATGCGAACACAACCGTCCGCCTTCTCAAAGGAACAAAGTAGAACTTTGGTGATCACAACTCTTGATCACCTAAAATCCTCTCACAACAAATTCCTATAGGTAGATAAAGCAATGAATGGCTCAAGTGTAGTGTGAGAAAACAAGGATGAGATTGGTGGAGGAAAACTCAAAGAATCACTTTTAATACTCTTGATAAAAACTCTCCTTTTGATTGGAAATATTTGTTCTAAAACAAGTGGAGAAAACCTCTTAAAAGAGTTGGGAAAACTGGTGAAAAATCCACTTGAAAATCTTAGAGAAAAACAATGCCCAAACCCCCAAATTTATAGGCTCAGAAAAACTAGCCATTGGGGTTCTGTCAGGCCTGTCGGTCGACCGCCTGGTCGACCGGCCAATGGTCATATTTCAGACCGTTTGAGCCATCGGTCGACCGGTCGGTCGACGGAGCCAGGATACAGAGAGCAACTCTCTGTCTGGTCGACCGCTCGGTCGGCCGGGGCCTTTCCAAAGAGCAGAGCTCTCTGGACGGTCGACCGGGTCGGTCGGCCTGCCCTCCTGCAGAACTGGCGTGCACGTTTGTGCACGTCGGTCGACCGGTCGGTCGACCGGCTGACGCCAGGTCAGGTCTGAACTAGGGATTAAAAACTTGGTCTTTTTGGTTCAAATAAAATCCCATAAAATATAGAAAAATCTACAAAAATAATTTTACCAATATACTTTGATAAACAAACATGCTTGCATAAAATCAAGGCATGTTATAAATGATTTGGACTAATTTTTTAATATGGAAAAATTGCCTCAAATGAAAACAGTATTTTCCAAACTTGGTTTTTCCAAAACTTGTTTTTCCAAAACATCTCCAAATACAAAAAACAAGATATTTAAACAACTTTGAAAGCATATGGTGTATGGATATGATCCACTACACAAACATGGTGAAATATCTATGTTTTTGACATTATGCACTAAACATGGTTTTGGTTAAAACATGTATATAAGAAATACCAAAAACCAAACATGTATTTTTCGAAAAGAAAATTCTTTTCTAAAAACAAACTAAATCAAGAGTGTGTGTGCATGGTATACTTGAGCAATCCACCAACTACTCTATCCTTTACATTTTATCTAAAAATAAAATCTTATAAAAACAAACCTAGACACAAGTCTTCATCCTCTTGAAGTCTTCACTTGAAGCCTTCTCATCTTCTTGACTTGGTCCAAACACGATCCAATGGCTCTTGAATCAAACCGTGCTAGCTCCAAAACTTGACTTTAAATCCTTTATTGAAGCTATGCACCTACTAAGATCTTGCTCATAAATCTGTCACTAATTAAACACAAGATCATTAGTACTATAACTACATGAGTTGATCATCATCAAAACTAGAGTGATGGGCCTTCGGGCCAACAGACTTTGTGTCTTATCCCTCTTGTGTAGAGGTGATTGGGTTTTAGCTTTGTGCCTTGTCCCTCTTATGTAGAGGTGGTTGTGTTTGAGAGTGGAGTAGTGTAATACCCCGTTCCCGGAATACGTACTTAGTTGCGTATTCAGATTTTCGGTCGTATTTTTTCGATTTGTTTCCTGTATTCATTCTGTATTATGAATTCCTTATATGACTGTTTTGTCTTGGATTTGGATTCGTGGATTCGGAGTCAGCCCTAGTCTGAACCGAAGGCCCGATCCTAGAGTATTACTCGATTTAGACATTCTGATGATTAGAATTGACTGATTTTAGTTTTAAATATCATTTTCCAATATTATATATTTTCTATGATTTTCTAGATTTTTCTGAAATTAAAATGAAAGTCTTCAAAACCGGTGTCGGCCAGTGCCGCTGACCGATTCCTAGATTTTTAATTCTCAAACAGTTTGGAATTTCTAGAAGGTCCTTTAGGCTTTATTCCTTAGAATCATATTTTCTACCTACATTCTTTTCTAAGAATTTTATGAATTTATGAAAATTCCATCGGAGTCGGTAGATAACTGATTCCGGGATTTTTAGTTTTAAAACTATAAAGTATTTCTTAAAACGGATTTCACTATGATACTTAGTATTATATTCTTGATTTTTGGTAATTATTTCGGGTCGTTCCGAGATACTTGAATTTCGGACGATTCCGGTATTTTCCCGAAAGATTTCCGCATCCGCAACTGAATCCCGGGAATCCGCCACTTCCATTATTTTCATCTTCTTTCCCAAGAAAACATCTTCTCATTATAATTTCTTTTCCTTTTTCCTTTTCCTTTAATTCTCTTCCTTCCTCCACAAGCTAAAGCTTTTCCAATTTCCCCAATTTTCCAAAATTCCATAAACTCCACCAACTCCCACCTACTTCCTCATTATTATCACTCCACCTCACCCTCTCTCATGGCCGGCCAAGTGTCCACTTGAGAGACACCTCACCTCCCCTTCTTTTTACACAAAACCCCCTCACTTCCATTTGATTTGCATCTCCTTCATAAAATCCAAAACATATAAATGCTTTTCCTTTACATTTCTATTTCATTTTTCCTTTCTTCTCTCCACCATCTCTTCTCCACCAAAACCCTAACCTCCTTCAACTCCTCTTCATCTCCATCACCACAACAACAACCACCAACTCCCAAGAGATCACCAAGGTCATCTTCCTCCTCCTTCATCACCATAGGAACCACCACCACAAGGTCATCAACAACTCCAAAGCCCCATCTTCTTCTTCATCAACAACTTCCATCACTACCACTCCTTTTGGTGGGTAATTTTCATCACCAAAGACTTAGTCTATTTCTAGTATACCTATCTCTTCATATTATGTACACTTGTGCCATCAAAATCATGTTTTTAGATCATCAAACAAAACCCTAGAAAATCTGTTCTGTTTGCTGTTTCCAGACGATCAGTCGACTAGAGCTATAGATTAGTCGACTATAAACCCTTAGTTGAAACGTAGCCTTTCTGGAAACACAGTTTTAGTCGACTAGACCAAATTACCAGTCGACTAGAGACCCTTAGTCGACTACACCCTTGACCCTTAGTCGACTACACCCTTGACCCTAGTCGACTAACCTTTCCTGAACCAGAAACCTTAACTCTCTGTATCTCAGATTTAGTCGACTTAACATAACTGTTAGTCGACTTGTCATGTCTGTTAGTCGACTACCCATATGACCCTAGTCGACTAACCTTTTCCTGAAACAGAAATCCAACTCTCTGGATCACAGTATTAGTCGACTACCCCATCTTCCTAGTCGACTAACCCCTCTATTAGTCGACTACCCTGTCCACCCAGTCGACTAATTATTGGCTGTCTGTTATAGTTGCTTATCTTCTTAACTTTGGATCTTATACTTGGTTCATGTATTTGTATCTTGTACTTCATGACTCGTTACTTGATATGTATTACTTGACTTGTCACTTGACAAACATCATCTTCCCTTCTCTCTTTCTCTCTTCTCTTCACTCTACATATTTATATCACAGGTTATGGCGCATCCCGAGCTTCCGTGGATTTCGGATCTTTCGGCTTATTGGTGATTTAGGCGAGTAGTCTCGCTCTTCGCTCTTCTCTATTTGATTTCCCGTTTCGTCGGGACGATAAGTATTTCGCATCTTATTTCCCTATTCATGTTTGCCCTGCAATTGCTTATATTATGGTAGCTTCATCTTGTACTTGTGCCATGCTATTGATATGCTTACTTCTTTATCATATACTATGCGTGGCAGACCCTTCGTGATCGTTGTATTCTTGGTTTCTGATATGTTATCACTTGCCCTGCTATTATTTCAGATCTGTTAGTTACATGCTTCCTTTTAACACATGTATATCACCTGACCATCTAGTATGTTATCACCTGACTACCTGGCATGCCACTACCTTGCTAGACCCTCTTGTTATGACATGACTGACCCGGACTATATCGATCTCATTGGTATGCATGTTACTTGATATACCACCACCTTGTCATGCTATCTTTTAAAACCAAGCATGATACACCTGACTTTGTAATTGTCATGTTTACGGGAATCCTGTCTTGTTTTATGGAACTAAGTGCCACACGGAACAAAGTGCCACACCTTACTCGGTGGGGGCCACCTCTTGAATCCGTGGGGGCCACCTCTAGAATCCAATTATTACTGTTATGTCCAGTTATTTCCCGTAACCTGATAATTCTGTTAATAAACCATAAAAAGGACAACTTGTATGGGTATGGGAGGAAGTGATGGATGCCGGAATGATATCTTGCTTATAGTGATGGGATATAAAAGTATGTATATATATATATATACTGGCGGTAAGTGTTATGATATTACTGTTAGGGGGACTTTGGGCCTCCAAAGCCGGTTCCAGGTGTATGGAAACCACTATAAGAAGTTCTATCAGTTCTCCATCTACTTCCGTTAACAACCCTCGACTTGCTTATATATGGATGTATGTGGGTTGGCCGTACACCAGGTCACATACCAAGATATATGGGTCAGACGAGTAATAATAATAATAGGTGTTTCCTGTGACCCCAGTTATGATTACTGTTATGATTCCTGTTTTGATACCTGTTATGCACTCTTGTCACATCTGTTATGTATTCTTGTTATGACTACTTTGCAACTCTGATTCTATACGCTTAGATATTCGGTGGCATGAGATAACGGTATATAGATGAGGGTTTCCTTGTTTGAATTATTCCTTCGATGTACTAGTCTCATGGGACCGTAACCTAAGCGTATACAATCAATTTTGCTTGTGATCAGTTTTACTTCGGATTTCCTGTTTTACGATTGTTACGTTATACCCGTTCTTATATATACTTCATTTGTGTTCTAACCCTCCTATCTTCTGTACTTGACTCTTGTACTCACCCTTGGCTCGCCACCTGGCTTTTGCATCCTACTCGCCTGGGGAGTTTCACTGACTCCCCTGGATTCTCATGTCCAGGTCCTGGAGCCCGGAGCGTGGCTTCTCCTCCCTGTTGCTGCTCAGAGTAGCGCAGCGGTAGCGTGGATCTCCAGCCGACCGTCCAGGGCCACATCCTTCCAGGCCCCCTGTATGCCTCTCGAGTTTCCTCTTAGCAAACTCGTGAGTGCCCTATTTCTATTTACTCTTGTACTTTTCCTTGTATACCTGTATGTGAGCTCCCTTTTGTACCATTCACATATGTATATCTTTTGTACTCTCGCATTTGCGCATATCTGTGATGTATTATTATTGTAATATTCATCACCTCTGGTGATAACTCTGTGATTGTATATATGTGTTGGAATGTATAATGCACCATTTGCTTCCGTACTCTGATTCTTGTCTGTACTGATGCTTAGCGTATATACGGGAGGGTAGTTCTGACCTACGTATATACGTCGCAGTGACGTCCCCGTATCACCGGGATCGGGGCCTTACAGGATGGTATCAGAGCTTAGGCTCTAACTTCCTCAGTACGTCCAGAGGGCAATTAATGGTAAAGAAATTTGCAACTGGAATACATGAGTCTTGGTTATACATTCCAACTACAAGTGCAGAGTTATCTATTTCTTGGCCATCCTTCTTTTGATTCCTAATTCCTCCTATCCTTTCCATGTTTTGGTTTTATGAAGCCTTATACTACCTTAAGATATGACTAGACTAGAGAGGTAGTGGCTGGTTCTGCATGAAGCTATTATGTGATCCCTTCGGTGAATTCTATGAAGCTTGGTATTCTCCAGATCGATCTTGATCTGGCTATCTTTCAGAAGTCAGCAGTCGGAATTCTCTACGGATATTCTACATTCTCTACTATATCGTTCAGAGTGATTGATGCCTGGTATTCGGGATTCTTAATTATCGGTCTTCTTTATTATTATGCTCAGGACTATCAGGGTTTTCTTTGTCTTCGGTATTCTGGCTTATTTATTTCACAGCCACGACATCAGCAGTATTATTCAGCATTATTCGAAGAATTATACAGCCGGAGGTACAGAGGATGATTATTGTTCAGCCAACTTGAGAGCCCTACCTCTAGTGCTTCATATCTTAATTGGTATAAATTCCACCTTTGTTCCCTTTGTATTCAATTTACCCCTTAACGAAATTGCGAGGACGCAATTTTTTGTAAGGTGGGTGGATTGTAATACCCCGTTCCCGGAATACGTACTTAGTTGCGTATTCAGATTTTCGGTCGTATTTTTTCGATTTGTTTCCTGTATTCATTCTGTATTATGAATTCCTTATATGACTGTTTTGTCTTGGATTTGGATTCGTGGATTCGGAGTCAGCCCTAGTCTGAACCGAAGGCCCGATCCTAGAGTATTACTCGATTTAGACATTCTGATGATTAGAATTGACCGATTTTAGTTTTAAATATCATTTTCCAATATTATATATTTTCTATGATTTTCTAGATTTTTCTGGAATTAAAATGAAAGTCTTCAAACCGGTGTCGGCCAGTGCCGCTGACCGACTCCTGGATTTTTAATTCTCAAACAGTTTGGAATTTCTAGAAGGTCCTTTAGGCTTTATTCCTTAGAATCATATTTTCTACCTACATTCTTTTTCTAAGAATTTTATGAATTTATGAAAATTCCATCGGAGTCGGTAGATAACTGATTCCGGGATTTTTAGTTTTAAAACTATAAAGTATTTCTTAAAACGGATTTCACTATGATACTTAGTATTATATTCTTGATTTTTGGTAATTATTTCGGGTCGTTCCGAGATACTTGAATTTCGGACGATTCCGGTATTTTCCCGAAAGATTTCCGCATCCGCAACTGAATCCCGGGAATCCGCCACTTCCATTATTTTCATCTTCTTTCCCAAGAAAACATCTTCTCATTATAATTTCTTTTCCTTTTTCCTTTTCCTTTAATTCTCTTCCTTCCTCCACAAGCTAAAGCTTTTCCAATTTCCCCAATTTTCCAAATTCCATAAACTCCACCAACTCCCACCTACTTCCTCATTATTATCACTCCACCTCACCCTCTCTCATGGCCGGCCAAGTGTCCACTTGAGAGACACCTCACCTCCCCTTCTTTTTACACAAAACCCCCTCACTTCCATTTGATTTGCATCTCCTTCATAAAATCCAAAACATATAAATGCTTTTCCTTTACATTTCTATTTCATTTTTCCTTTCTTCTCTCCACCATCTCTTCTCCACCAAAACCCTAACCTCCTTCAACTCCTCTTCATCTCCATCACCACAACAACAACCACCAACTCCCAAGAGATCACCAAGGTCATCTTCCTCCTCCTTCATCACCATAGGAACCACCACCACAAGGTCATCAACAACTCCAAAGCCCCATCTTCTTCTTCATCAACAACTTCCATCACTACCACTCCTTTTGGTGGGTAATTTTCATCACCAAAGACTTAGTCTATTTCTAGTATACCTATCTCTTCATATGATGTACACTTGTGCCATCAAAATCATGTTTTTAGATCATCAACAAAACCCTAGAAAATCTGTTCTGTTTGCTATTTCCAGACGATTAGTCGACTAGACCTATAGATTAGTCGACTATAAACCCTTAGTTGAAACGTAGCCTTTCTGGAAACACAGTTTTAGTCGACTAGACCAAATTACCAGTCGACTAGAGACCCTTAGTCGACTACACCCTTGACCCTTAGTCGACTACACCCTTGACCCTAGTCGACTAACCTTTCCTGAACCAGAAACCTTAACTCTCTGTATCTCAGATTTAGTCGACTTAACATAACTGTTAGTCGACTTGTCATGTCTGTTAGTCGACTACCCATATGACCCTAGTCGACTAACCTTTTCCTGAAACAGAAATCCAACTCTCTGGATCACAGTATTAGTCGACTACCCCATCTTCCTAGTCGACTAACCCCTCTATTAGTCGACTACCCTGTCCACCCAGTCGACTAATTATTGGCTGTCTGTTATAGTTGCTTATCTTCTTAACTTTGGATCTTATACTTGGTTCATGTATTTGTATCTTGTACTTCATGACTCGTTACTTGATATGTATTACTTGACTTGTCACTTGACAAACATCATCTTCCCTTCTCTCTTTCTCTCTTCTCTTCACTCTACATATTTATATCACAGGTTATGGCGCATCCCGAGCTTCCGTGGATTTCGGATCTTTCGGCTTATTGGTGATTTAGGCGAGTAGTCTCGCTCTTCGCTCTTCTCTATTTGATTTCCCGTTTCGTCGGGACGATAAGTATTTCGCATCTTATTTCCCTATTCATGTTTGCCCTGCAATTGCTTATATTATGGTAGCTTCATCTTGTACTTGTGCCATGCTATTAATATGCTTACTTCTTTATCATATACTATGCGTGGCAGACCCTTCGTGATCGTTGTATTCTTGGTTTCTGATATGTTATCACTTGCCCTGCTATTATTTCAGATCTGTTAGTTACATGCTTCCTTTTAACACATGTATATCACCTGACCATCTAGTATGTTATCACCTGACTACCTGGCATGCCACTACCTTGCTAGACCCTCTTGTTATGACATGACTGACCCGGACTATATCGATCTCATTGGTATGCATGTTACTTGATATACCACCACCTTGTCATGCTATCTTTTAAAACCAAGCATGATACACCTGACTTTATAATTGTCATGTTTACGGGAATCCTGTCTTGTTTTATGGAACTAAGTGCCACACGGAACAAAGTGCCACACCTTACTCGGTGGGGGCCACCTCTTGAATCCGTGGGGGCCACCTCTAGAATCCAATTATTACTGTTATGTCCAGTTATTTCCCGTAACCTGATAATTCTGTTAATAAACCATAAAAAGGACAACTTGTATGGGTATGGGAGGAAGTGATGGATGCCGGAATGATATCTTGCTTATAGTGATGGGATATAAAGTATGTATATATATATATATATATATATATATATATATATATATATATATATATATATATATATATATATATATATATATATATATACTGGCGGTAAGTGTTATGATATTACTGTTAGGGGGACTTTGGGCCTCCAAAGCCGGTTCCAGGTGTATGGAAACCACTATAAGAAGTTCTATCAGTTCTCCATCTACTTCCGTTAACAACCCTCGACTTGCTTATATATGGATGTATGTGGGTTGGCCGTACACCAGGTCACATACCAAGATATATGGGTCAGACGAGTAATAATAATAATAGGTGTTTCCTGTGACCCCAGTTATGATTACTGTTATGATTCCTGTTTTGATACCTGTTATGCACTCTTGTCACATCTGTTATGTATTCTTGTTATGACTACTTTGCAACTCTGATTCTATACGCTTAGATATTCGGTGGCATGAGATAACGGTATATAGATGAGGGTTTCCTTGTTTGGATTATTCCTTCGATGTACTAGTCTCATGGGACCGTAACCTAAGCGTATACAATCAATTTTGCTTGTGATCAGTTTTACTTCGGATTTCCTGTTTTACGATTGTTACGTTATACCCGTTCTTATATATACTTCATTTGTGTTCTAACCCTCCTGTCTTCTGTACTTGACTCTTGTACTCACCCTTGGCTCGCCACCTGGCTTTTGCATCCTACTCGCCTGGGGAGTTTCACTGACTCCCCTGGATTCTCATGTCCAGGTCCTGGAGCCCGGAGCGTGGCTTCTCCTCCCTGTTGCTGCTCAGAGTAGCGCAGCGGTAGCGTGGATCTCCAGCCGACCGTCCAGGGCCACATCCTTCCAGGCCCCCTGTATGCCTCTCGAGTTTCCTCTTAGCAAACTCGTGAGTGCCCTATTTCTATTTACTCTTGTACTTTTCCTTGTATACCTGTATGTGAGCTCCCTTTTGTACCATTCACATATGTATATCTTTTGTACTCTCGCATTTGCGCATATCTGTGATGTATTATTATTGTAATATTCATCACCTCTGGTGATAACTCTGTGATTGTATATATGTGTTGGAATGTATAATGCACCATTTGCTTCCGTACTCTGATTCTTGTCTGTACTGATGCTTAGCGTATATACGGGAGGGTAGTTCTGACCTACGTATATACGTCGCAGTGACGTCCCCGTATCACCGGGATCGGGGCGTTACAAGTAGTGTACTCCAAGTATAGAGTTGTCATTCCTCGGTGGAGGTTCCCTTTGTCGAAGGTCCTGTGGATGTTGTGAAAATCCTTCTGTGTGTAGGCGGGGACGTATCTTGTTGTTTGCGTTTGATCCACTATCTCTAAACTCTATCTGTCTTGTATCTTGCGTTGCTTTATATTGTTCATATCTCATACATGCTTGGTATTATTTGTGTGCCTATACTTGTGTTGAACCAAGAGAGCTTCATATAGCACCTCAACTCTTAATTTAGAGGAATCCAGAGGAGATAATCTAGAGTCCTTCACTTGGATTCAGCTACACTCTTTGGTTACACATAGTGTGTTGTAATTGAGTTTTAATTCTGTATCATTTGTCATTGATTAGCTAGTGCACATATTCACCCTCCTCTATGTGTATTTCAATTGGTATCAGAGCTTACGCTCCTGATATTAGGTTTAACCACCTAGGAGTGAGATCTTGGATTGCTAATCTAGTATTGCATTTGCACAATATAGTCTATACACTCATGGATCACCTTGCCTCTCCCATGTTTGATATTTCTAACATCGATATATGGAAGTTTAGAATGAGTGTTTATTTAAAAATTCTAGGAATGCATTTTTACCTTACCACTAGCAAGATATCTTATCTTGGTAATAACAAGCATATAAAAACCAATGCATAAGCCTTAGAGGCATTTAGGTGCACACTTTCCAAAGATTATCTTTCTATTATTTCTCATTGTGCTTCCGCTTTTGCAGTGTGGAATACATTGACCTCTCTCAAGTTACAAACGACAAAAAATATGGAGAAAGAATCTAGTGGAGAAGAGTCCGACCAAGCTTGCTTCATGGTCCAAGGGAATGACTCCCTTGAGGTAAATTCGGATACTCAACTAGATGTTAGTGCTAATTCTTCTTGTGATGATAACATGGATGCACATGCATTAAATGAAGAGCTATCTCTATTTTGTGAAAACTTGTTTTCAAAATACAAAGCTTTGAAAAATTAGAGTTTTAAATTAAAAGAAGAAAATGAAGATTTATTTTCAAAGCTAAACATGATCTTACAAGAGAGAGTTGAGATTTCAATAAAGAGACTCCTTGAAAACACAACTTGATTTTGTTTTAAAGCAAAATGAAATTTTGAAGAATAAAAATGATTTTGATATTATTTTGAAGAAAAATGAGGTTTTATCTTCAAAACTTGAAATTGCTTTAAAAGAGAATGATTCTTTGAAAAATAAAATTCTTTCAATTTCAAAAGAACTAGATTTAGTTTCAAAAGAAAATATTTCTTTGAAAAATTATTTAGATTCCCATGTTTGCCATGCTACATAGCTTCACCCTTTTGTGTTTCTATTGCATGCTCCACATCTTCTTCTAATGTTGAAAATGATATATGTATGTTGAAGAAGAGTGTAGATTATTTGGGCTCCACTTATGGATCACAAGAAATTGGAATCCATATTTCAAAAGAAACAAGTTTCACATATTCATGCATACCAATCGCGACATACACATGCTCATCATGGACATACACATGATTCTATGTATGCTCATGTGTACACTTGTACACATTGTGAACGTAAGGGTCATCTTGCAAAGTTTTGCTATGATAGAATACATAATTCAAATTTTATAAATAAATTTGTTTGGGTTAGGAAAGGTGCTAACCCCCATGGACCCAAAAAAGTATGGGTACCAAAATTCACCCCTATTGTATTTGATGTAAGTGTGTGCTCTTACTTAACGTGAGGGTATTGGTGCCTTGATGGTGGATGCATTTGAGCTTGATTAATACTACATTGGATGCATCACATTCAAGGATGTTTGATGGGAGGACCACCATGCTTTGGAGACCTAGAGATTAGCCCTATCGATTTATGGTAAGTATCTCTAACTCCTCATTTTGCTTACATCCTCTAATTAATTGATTTTTAGCATGTATTAGTTTTCATGTTTTTCATGTTCATTATATTTAAATGCAATGTTTATTAGACTTATGATATACATATGTAGTATTTGAGATACACCCATATTTATATGGATTTATATTTTGTGTTCTCACTATACTTTAGCTATTGTGTATATCCTAACTCTAAAGCATATGCATTTACCTTAATGATCATGTTTGTTTATGATTTTGCATTTCATGTTTTTGATTACTTATTTAGATAAAATTTTCATTAAAACTTGTGTTTATACTTGTACAAGTAGTGAGCTATACTTGATTATTATATGATTGAGCTTTATTGCTCATTTGTACTTATTACATATACATGTATAATGCAGTTTTGATGATTTTTATATCTTAACATGTATTCCCTATTTATGTACATATTTTTTTTTTAAAAATGTGTTTATCTTCATGTATATGTCAATTTTATCCAAAACTTTAGATATACATGTCTATCCTAGAGTAGCAAATTTTTTTTAGACTTGTTTGTATTTGGGATATGTATGTATACTTTTAGTTTTAACAAAACATACATATACCTTGAAGCGTATTTAGTTTTGATGATTTCTTTTTTATATGAGCTTCAATGCCTTATTTCCATGATTTTGTTGATTACATGATTTTTACACTCTATGTTTGGTGTTTACTCATGACTTTATTTTCATCAGATTTATATGTGCTTTATAGACCGTGAGTATCAATTATTGTGTGATTTTCATGTTTTCATAAGATATATGATTTGGTTTCATGTCTTGAAGGATCTTTAACTAGTTTTTCAAATATTATTTTAAACTAGTTTCTTAATTCTTAAATTAGTAGAGTTTTCAAACATGTTAGATTATTTTTAAACTCTTATTTTTAAAAACACCTACCAAATTATGGGCGGTTGGATGGGCGACTATGCCTTATATACCCTTATTGAATATCTTTTATCATGTGCATGAATAGGGTGGTAGGTATGAGTTATACATATGATCTTCATGGAATTTTATTTTTGAATACTCATATTTGTTTCTTATATATGTATGCTTCAAATTTCAATTAGTATCAATTTCGATTGGTATTTATATTTTCATACATACATATATATGATTTGATTGTGCTTGTTTTACAATATTTTTACATTCTTAAAGCAGAAATTATGTTTATATTTAGCTTGATTTTAGTCTAAATGTTAATTGGTATCTTTACAAGCTTATACATTGATTTCAATTGGTATTTATTTGGTATCAAAATGTACTTCATGTTTCACCTTCAATTGGTATTAAAATCTACTATTGGTATCTTAAAAAGTTTTTTCTACAAGTGGTATCAACCTTTATTTTTGTTTCAACTACTATTTGATTTCATTGATATCAAAATTTATTTTGTTGACTTTAAGAAATTTTAAAAATTTGTTTTATACGTGGTTTCAAAATTTGTTGATATGTTTTGCCTTTATGCAAGGGGAGCTTAACATCTCCTATATATATAAATTCATGTTGAAGTGTATTACACATATTGTAGAGCCTGACCTCTCTTCCTTATATGTTACACGTGTGTAGAAGGAGCTTAACATCTCCATTTATACATTGTATATTATGCTTTATGTGGGTTAGGCTCTAGTCATCCCTTCTCCATATAATGCATGTATATAGGGGGAGCTAACTTTACGTCTCTTGTCTTCCTGAATGTATATCGCATATACAACTTTATTATTTGATTGTCCTCACCCCTTTGTGATGAATTGACAAACAGGGGGGGGGGGAAGAATTTTGAGAGTTTATATATGCATGTTTATATCTTTATTTATGCATATATATTTTGTTTAGCTTATGCATTTTATTGATTATCCTTATTGTTTATTGCTATGCATGAGTTAAGGGGGAGCTTCTATAAAGCTTATCTTTAATCCATGCATATATAACTCCATAAATTTTGTCATCATAAAAAAGGGGGAGATTGTTGGCCTAAAGGCCCGTCACTCTAGTTTTGATGATGATTAACTCATGTAGTTCTAGTACTAATGATCTTGTGCTTATAGAGCTTCAGATTTACTATCCAGATCTTAGTTGGTTCTTAACTTCAACAAAGAAGTTTTGGAGCTAATAAATGTAGATTTAAGAGCTTGCGAATCAAGATCGCATCTAACACTCGGTTGGAGTTAAGTTCATTGGATCATGTTTGGATCGAGTCGGCTTATAGAAGGAGTTCTACAAGAAGACTTCAGTTTGTATTTAGTTTAGTTGTGTTTAGATCTTATGTAAAGATAGATAGTATTGATACGCTCAAGTTCACGCACACACACACACACACACACACAAGTTCAATAAGTTTGGTGTTCAGTTTAATCGGTTTTTAGATTTCATATATACATATATATGATTTTCATGAATAGATAGAATCAAAACAAGTTTACATGGTTTAGTGTATATTAGATTTCATGTATATACATATATGCTTCATATATTTAGAAAAAATTATTTTGATGATCCTATTCATGTGTTTAGAGTTTTGTAATTAACAAAACCTATTTTTGGATTTCATGTCAAAAACATAGGTATATATATTTTACATGTGTATTGGATTCTATCCATACACAATATGCTTCAAAAGAGTTTAAATATCGTGTTTTTGTATTTATACAAGCTTGGGAAAAATCGGATTTTTCATTTCAAAGTTTAGTTTTAGAAAATACGATTTTTGTGTTTAAGCCTAATTTCTATATCACAAAAATAGTTCAAATAGTTTGTAATATGTGTTGATTTTAGGTCACACATATTTGCTATTAAATATTAATAAAAGAACTTATTTTTGTGGAATTTATAAGAATTTATGGGATTTTATTAGAGATTAAAAGACAAAGTTTCTTAACCTTTAATTCTGCCAGAACCTACTGGCGGTCGACCGGACCAGATGTCGTTTCACAGTCGGTCGACCGATGTGCACAAGAAATGTGCACAAGGCCAGCCTAGAAGGCCGGTCGGCCGAGCGATCGACCGACTGAAACTACCCCAATTCTCGAGTGGCACCGGTCGACCGGGCGGTCGACCGACAAGCTTACCCGATCGACCGGGCGGTCGACCGAAGCGCCAACGGTCAGAAATATGACTGTTGGGCCAGTTGACCGGCCAGTCGACTCGAAGGTCAATTTTGACTTTTTCTAGCTGCCAACGATTAGTTTTTTTGAGAGGCTATAAATAGGCCTTCTCTTGGGCTATTTTCTACAAGTTTTTTAGAGAGCTATTTTCCCATCTATCAAGAGTTTTGCAGCAAGTTTGAAAAGAATTTTTAAGCCTAAAAGTTTTATTTTTATTTGTTTTAAAGTGTTGGAAAAATCAAAGAAAAAGAGTCTTTGGGAATTTGGTTTTGATCTTTATTTTCTTATCTATTTAGTATTATTCCCAAGTGTTTTTCTTTGATATTTTTCTTTCCAAAGCAATCATATCAGATCCTGTCTATAGGATCTTGTTTTTTGTGAGAAATGTTGTTTGTAGTCTATTGTGATCACTAAGTGTTGTTTGTGGTCTCTTGTGATCACCAAGATTGTAATCTCTTCTTTGCTTTGGGTTTTTGTTCATCCCTCTAGTGTAGAGGTGATTGTGGTTTGGCTTTATGCCTATCCCTCTTTGCGTAGAGGTGATTGAGTTTTGGCTTAGTGCCTATCCCTCTTGTGTAGAGGTGATTGTGTTAGAGTTTTGGCTTTATGCCTTGTCCCTCTTGTGTAGAGGTGATTGTGTTTTGGCTTTGTGCCTTGTCTCTCTTCTGTAGAGGTGGTTGTATTTGAGAGTGGAGTAGTGTACTCCAAGTGTAGAGTTGAAATTCCTCGATGGAGGTTCCCTTTATGGGAGCTCCGGTGTGGACATAATGAAAATCCTTCTGTGTGAAGGAGGGGACGTGGAGCAGTGGCTCGAACCTCGAAGCATGTATTATTGTTTGCATTTGATCAACTATCTCTAAACTCATCTCTGTTATATCTTGTGTTGCTTTATATTATTCATATCTCATATAGCTTGGTATTATTTGTGTGCCTATACTTGTGTTGAACCAAAAAAGCTTCATATAACATCTCAACTCTTAATTTAGAGGAATCTAGATGAGATAGTCCAGAGCCCTTCACCGGGAATTCGGTTACACTCTTTGGTTATACATAGTGTGTTGCAATTGAGTTTTAATTCCACATAAATTGTCATTAGATTTGCTAGTACACCTATTCACCCCATCTAGGTGTATTTCACAATCTTAGTGGTCTCAAAAGACCACAAAAAAAGTTTTCTCACAAAACAAGATCCTATAAATAGATTTAGAATGATAGCTAAGTATATGAGAAATCAAAGTATTTGAAAAAGAAACAACCAAGAAATACTTGGGAAAACATCTTGATAGATATAAAATGAAGAACAAAACAAATTTCCCAATCTAGTTTTTATTTGATTTTTCTAAAACTTTGAAAACAAATTAAGATGAAGATTTTTTTGGCTCAAAAACTTCTTTTAAAACTTGCTGAAAAATCGAAGAAGTGGAAAAATTTAGTTCTTAAAAATCTTGGTAAAAAATGGCCTGATTGAGGCAAAACCTGCACAAAAATACAAAATTTTAGATCTTATAATAAAAATGTGCAAGTGCTCAATTCTTCCGCTATAGCAAGTGGCTATGCGGGTCGTGATCCACAAGGAGGGTTTGCGATGGAAGCTTTACGGTTCTTTATTGAAATCGTTAAGAAGAAAAGCGAGAGTTCTTCTCTGTTTTTCAAGTTATAAAAATGAAAAAGAAAGTTATAGTTAAAATTAAGAAGAAAATGAATGATGAAGAAGGTGGACAAATCAGAAAACAAGAAAAGCGACTATGTACAAATGGAGTGAGTGGAGAAGAAAGAGTTGGAAGAGGTGGTGATATAATTTACGGAAATGAGAGAAAGGAAAGAAAAGAAGGAATACTTACCTAGGTTGAGTGATGACTTACCTGGAAACCGTTGCATGTTCTACCTTTCCTTCGGAGGCGTTCAACGCATAGATCATAAGCTCGAGCTCAGTCCCCGTGCACATTATATCGTCAGGCCTAGCAAGAACGAAGTGATGCGGATCTTGGAAGAGGAGAACGTCTTCATGAACTATCGCTGGCTCTCACGTAGCTTAGTTATACTTGCCTTGGATTTCACTTGTAAACTCAACAAATACAACCAAGGTAAAGTAGAAGAGGAAGAAGAAAGCAAAACAAAATACGAACATAAAAAGAAGCTTTTACCTTTATTAATTGCAGAGACAATGGAAGAAAGGAGGAGGGTACATCGGTGTCACTCTCAACGTCAGCCTCTCTCTCTTACTTACATGAATCTTCTTCTACCCTAAGTTACTACAAGTTACATAAAAAGAAAAACCTAAACTACAAATGAAAACTAGGCTAAATCCTACTCTACCTTCCCCCTTGCTCAGCTAAAACCAGTATTTATAGGCAAAAAACCTAAAGGAGAAGATCCCAGGAAGATTGGGGGAATCTCCTGGTCTGATGTATTTCCCGTATCTTCTTCTGATTTTCTTGTTTTTTTCTTCAAAAGTTGACAAAACAGCCTTTGATTGTGCTTGATTCAGGGAGGATTCTTCTCAACCTTCCTTATATACCAAGATTTTGCCCACAGGGAGGATTCTTCTCAACCTTCCTTATATGCCAAGATTTTGCCCTGATTTCTTCATCTTGATTCAGGGAGGATTCTTCTAAACCTTCCTTATATGCCAAGATTTTGCCCTGATTTCTTCATTTCAAATTTATTCTGAATTAATCAGAATTTGGTGGGCTTTTGGGCTTGTTTCTCTTCATCTCCTTAAGGAATGGGCCTGCAAATAAATTAAACATTTAATTAGGACAAAGCAGATTTTATTCTATAATAAGTATGGAAATATGATAATAAATGTGCAACATTAGTGACCAATCACACCCCCATACCTATCTTTTGCTCGTCCTCGAGCAAAACAACTAAACTATACTAAGGATTATTAGACCACTTTCGCAGGTCACGCGATTGCGCTGAGCATGTGCAACAAGCCGTTAAACCTCTAGGTTTCCCCTAGAGGACGAGTTTTGTCTCGTGAGGGTTTTCAGTGGATTACACCCACAAAATCCATAAAGAAAGAGAAACAAAGAGTTCGTATTTTCGAAAAGCATTTTTAAAGAGAAAAATATTTGAAATATAATTGTAAGATTTAAGCAATCTATAAGTTACAGGAAAACTGAATTTTTCATTCCTAAACTTAGTCTCTATTCAAAAATTTGTTATCAATCGAAGTAAGGAGTCAAATTGTACTTCTCATCTGGTCTATTACTTTACCCTAAGTCATATGCACTTTGTGATTGTGAAATTTTGACTAAGGATTCTTTAACTCTAACTCTTATGCCTCATTTATTATTATATATATATATAATTTTTTTTATTCCTTAATTCTAATAAGCTTTCTAATCTGCCCATGTAACGAGCCTTTAATCGATGACTCCCAAACCAAACGGTCTTAGGGCACCAGGTGAGAAAACACCCCAAGGACTTAAGGACTCGAGCAAATAAGGCCACAAAACTAAGGATTTTATTATATGAACCCCTTTTAGGTGTGAATACTTATGCTTTATTAGGCACAAATACCCAGCTTAATCAGAGAATGTTTATATATATATATTTTCAAACTTATCTAATCATCTTTCGCATAAATACTAAGGCTTGCTTAGGCCAAAGCACCTAGCTAATCAATAATTAGATTTGTTTATTTTTTCTTTTTTTTTCTTTTTCTTTTTTTTTATAAGGCATAAGAATCTTTGTTTTTGAACCCTAAGTGTGTAAGTGTATGAAGTGTGCATATTTCATCAAGGTAAAGATCAAGACTAAATTACTTTGACAAATTATCTTCCTAACTCTATAAATCAAACAAATAATCTTATTTTGACCAAGTATAAGAAGTCCTAATTTGGATTTTCCTATTCCTTAAAACTAACTTAATTTCTTACAAAAATAAGTCAAAATATTGTTTCTATTTTTCAAAAAGTTTTTAAAAGTAAAGAAAAATGTTAATTTTTTTTTTAAAACAAAAAGAAAAGTTATGTTAGACCTTCCCCCACACCTATCTCATGCATTGTCCTCAATGTATGAATTAATGCATAGATGCATGAAAAAGAAGAAAGGGAAGGAAAAGGTTACCTTAAGGTGGTGGTTCCGGTGGTGGTCTGATTGGTCTACGAAACGCGGCCCAATCAACTTTTCTTGGGTCTCGAAGGAACCCACCAGCACTATCTTTAATATAACCCATTAAAAAGATATATCCATGAAGGATTTTTATTAAATATTTGACCCCATCTAATTTCCATATTCCATAACTAATTTTGGAGTCAAATTTGTCCACCACCTCGTCCCAGAATGGAGTATGAAATGATAGAACAGTTGACTTGGACTCAGGAAGGATAGGAACTAATACCGACTCAGGAAGGTGACTTAAGTCAAGTAAAGGTTCAGGAGTCGAAATAGGTTCAGAAATTGGGTCCAAGTCAAGAAGTTGAAACTCCAGTCCACATGTATTTTTCAACAATGGAATGTGACCTAATATGGGTGATTCCAGTTCAGGAATGATAGGTGGAGGAATCAAAACTGACTCTAAAATATTACTCAAGTTTGGTAACAAAACGGGAGTCAAGATTGATTCAGAAAGTTGAACTGGATCACTGATTTGAGAATCTAGGTCACATATCTCATTGAGTTCAATATCCAAAAATGGAGAACTTGCCAATTTGTCAATAGGATCTTCAAAAGTGTATAATTGGTCAAGTTCAATATGATCCTCAAAGATGGGTGATTCAATTTCATTATGAATTGGGACAGGATCCAATGTCGACTCCGGGAAAAGATTGAAGTCAGGTAAAGATACCGGAGTCATTATTGAATCAGGAAGAAGAATTGAATCACTAAGTTGGGGTTCAAGATCATATTCATTTTCAAGTTCGATTTCAGGAAAAGGATAACTTGCCAAATTATCAATTTCATTTGGAGTTTGGGCAAGTTCAAATGGTTGTGCTGAAATGGAATCTTGATTTCCAAAACTACATGACTCTTCGGCTCTAACAGAATAGTTAGTGACATCAAGACGGTGGGAACGTAGAGATTCGATCATCATATCTATGTCACGATTACGAGTGTTTTGAGCCTGAGTCATGGCTTCAAGCATCTTTTCATAGTTGATAGGTTCATTGTTTTGATGAAAAGATGAAGAATTGTCTTGGAAGTGGTAGTGAAATTGTGAGTCCATCAGATTTTGGGATTTGTGTTTGGACTCACGCATACTCATTTCCATAATTGATGGTTTCCTATTTTGGACGGGTGGAACTGAGTATGAATCTTGAACATAATGTGGACTGGGTGGAGAAGGAGGGCAAGGTGGTTGGAAATTATGCTCGGGGGAGGTGAATCCCCACTGACTCAGTGAAGAATTGAAATCATTATGGAAATTATAGTTATTAGATGGGGGGTATGGGTCATATTGATTCGGATAAGACCAATCCGACACACTAGGTTGGTCAAAGTTATGATATGCCGGGTTGGTAATATCCGAAAATGAAGTGGTGTGTAATATGGATTATTATTATAGTTGAAAAAATTATTATTATAGTCCATATCACACAATAGAATATAAACAAAGAAAAACAAACAAATAAGCAAACAAATAAAAGAAAAAAATTCTAACTAAGTTAGGGTAGACCTATGACCTAGACGACTCCTAACTGATTAGACTATCCACGGAAGGTCTAATGTTGACTTTGACCACAAGCTAATCAGCCAGGTCAGGGCAAGGTTGGTGGGAGGTTTTCCGTCAAAGACGTTCCTTAATTAAATAACCACCAACCTTCGGGCTTTCGGCCCTCAATCCCTTTCCTAGACACTTTGCAGGAGTCAGATTCTAACATTTTTCCCCCTTAGGATAATCTCCTAATTGAGTCCGAGATGTCCCTAGGGCCAACGTCTACTCAATTTTAGTTAGGCTTGAGTTAGTGAGTGCTTGGAATCTGATTTTTGGGCTAAGGAAGGGTGATTAAATCCCCACCTTATCTTGTTATGGGTTAGTGCCCTTAAAATAATTTTGTGCAAGTGTACAAGATATGTAAGATTCACTCAAAGCGATATAAACAACCAAGAAGTGAGTCCTATGCTAAATGCAATGCATACGTACCTTGCTTCAGCACTCTTCAACAGTAAAAAATAAAGGAATTAAAAAGACACGTGTTTAAAATGCAAATGTCTAATCAATTTTTTATCTTTTCAACAAATATTTTACTGTTGATTATTAGCAGGTTTTTGTGATGGCATATAAGAAATAAATAATTGCAGCAAATTAGATTTTGCAAAGCTAGCAGCCCTGCAAAAACCTGTTAGTAGTCAGCTCTTTATTGCCGCAGATCCGCGGCTTTTGCCATGGAAACGCGGCAATTCAGAGGGCAATGGGTCTCTGCTTTCTAGAGCAGAGGCCCAATACCACTTGTATGTCACTGCAAACTTATTTTCCTGCTTTGCTTGCCCTGTAACCTGCAACAGAGAAGAAAATTTGTTTAGTTCTAAAAAATTTTCAAGAAAAATTCAGATTTCAATAAAAACCGTTTTACCCTCCCCGGCAACGGCGCCAAAATTTGATTGAGGCAAAACCTGCACAAAAATACAAAATTTTAGATCTTATAATAAAAATATGCAAGTGCTCAATTCTTCCGCTATAGCAAGTGGCTATGCGGGTCGTGATCCACAAGGAGGGTTTGCGATGGAAGCTTTACGGTTCTTTATTGAAATCGTTAAGAAGAAAAGCGAGAGTTCTTCTCTGTTTTTCAAGTTATAAAAATGAAAAAGAAAGTTATAGTTAAAATTAAGAAGAAAATGAAAGATGAAGAAGGTGGACAAATCAGAAAACAAGAAAAGCGACTATGTACAAATGGAGTGAGTGGAGAAGAAAGAGTTGGAAGAGGTGGTGATATAATTTACAGAAATGAGAGAAAGGAAAGAAAAGAAGGAATACTTACCTAGGTTGAGTGATGACTTACTTGGAAACCGTTGCATGTTCTACCTTTGCTTCGGAGGCGTTCAATGCATAGATCATAAGCTCGAGCTCAGTCCCCGTGCACATTATATCGTCAGGCCTAGCAAGAACGAAGTGATGCGGATCTTGGAAGAGGAGAACGTCTTCATGAACTATCGCTGGCTCTCACGTAGCTTAGTTATACTTGCCTTGGATTTCACTTGTAAACTCAACAAATACAACCAAGGTAAAGTAGAAGAGGAAGAAGAAAGCAAAACAAAATACGAACATAAAAAGAAGCTTTTACCTTTATTAATTGCAGAGACAATGGAAGAAAGGAGGAGGGTACATCGGTGTCACTCTCAACGTCAGCCTCTCTCTCTTACTTACATGAATCTTCTTCTACCCTAAGTTACTACAAGTTACATTAAAAGAAAAACCTAAACTACAAATGAAAACTAGGCTAAATCCTACTCTACCTTCCCCTTGCTAAGCTAAAACCAGTATTTATAGGCAAAAAACCTAAAGGAGAAGATCCCAGGAAGATTGGGGGAATCTCCTGGTCTGATGTATTTCCCGTATCTTCTTCTGATTTTCTTGTTTTTTCTTCAAAAGTTGACAAAACAGCCTTTGATTGTGCTTGATTCAGGGAGGATTCTTCTCAACCTTCCTTATATACCAAGATTTTGCCCACAGGGAGGATTCTTCTCAACCTTCCTTATATGCCAAGATTTTGCCCTGATTTCTTCATCTTGATTCAGGGAGGATTCTTCTAAACCTTCCTTATATGCCAAGATTTTGCCCTGATTTCTTCATTTCAAATTTATTCTGAATTAATCAGAATTTGGTGGGCTTTTGGGCTTGTTTCTCTTCATCTCCTTAAGGAATGGGCCTGCAAATAAATTAAACATTTAATTAGGACAAAGCAGATTTTATTCTATAATAAGTATGGAAATATGATAATAAATGTGCAACATTAGTGACCAATCATGGCCTCAAAGACCCATTTATGTAGGGGTCTAGAAATATAGCCGTTAGGGTTCAGAACAGGTCAAAATTAACCTGTCGGTCGACTGCCCGATCGACCGGCTAGTGATTAGAATTCTAACCATTTGAGTCGTCGGTCAATCGGCCCAAGGCAAACTACCTGTCGGCCCGGTCGACCGAGGCCAGAACAAGAGAGCTGGTCTCTCTGGTCGGTCGACCGGGGTCAGATCCAGAGAGCAAGCTCTCTGGATCGTTCGACCGCAGGTCGACCGGCCTAAGGCAAAGGCTGTGTGTACGTCTCTGTACCATCCAGTTGATCGAGCTCTGGTTCGGTCGACCGCCAGTGGCTCAGAACTGATTTTTAGGGATTAAAAACTTAGTCTTTTAGAACCCTAAAAAATTCAAATAAAATACATAAAGTTTCACAAAAATAAGTTCTATAAATATTTGAAGTACAAATATGTGTGACCAAAAATCAACACACATTACAAACTATTTAACTATTTTTGAGGCATGGAAATATTTGCTTTAAATAAAAACTGTATTTTCTGAAACTTAGATTCTGAAATGAAAATCTGTTTTCTCCAAAACTTGTATAAATACAAAAATAAGATATTTAAATACTTTTGAAGCATAATGTCTATGAATAGAATCCAATACACATGTAAATGGTATATCTATGTTTTTGACATTAAATCTAAAATAAGTTTTGACAAATACAAAACTTAAAACCATGAACTAGATATACATCAAAATAAGTTCTTTTAAACAATGAAGCATAGATGCATATGGATGAATCCAATATACATTAAACCATGTAAATGTTGGCCCAGAGGCCCATCACTCTAATTTTGATGATGATTAACTATGTAGTTATAGTTTACTAATAATCTTGTGTTTAAATGGTTTCAGTGATTTACCAGATATTAATAGGTGTTTTAGATTCAACAAATGTGTTTTGGAGCTATCATGTGTTGATTCAAGAGCTCACGCAATAAGATTGCATCTAGCACTCGGTTGGAGTCAAGCTCGCCGGATCGCTTTTGGATCGAGCCAGCTTGGTGATAAGAAGACTTTAGTTTGTGTTTAGTTTATTTAAGTTTAGACATTGTGTAAAGATAGATAGTGTTGATATGCTCAAGTTAACATACACACATAAGTTTAAATGTTTGATTTTCGGTTTAACCGGTTTTGGATTTCATATCAAAAACATAGATATATATCTTACATGTATATCGGACTCTATCCATATACAAACATGCTTCAAACTTGTTTCAATATCATGTTTTTGTATCCATTTAAGTTTTGGAGAAAATGGTTTTCTATTTCAAAAATTCAAGTTTTGGTAAATATCGATTTTGTGTTTAAGGAAAATCTCAATATCACAAAAATGATTCAAATTGTTTGTAATACGTGTTGATTTTTGGTCACACTTGTTTGGTATTTAAAGATCTTAAAAGAACTTATGTTTTTAAAATTTATGTGATTTTATGGGATTTAATATAAATTAAAATGATCAAGTTTTAATTCCTATTATTGTTTGACCAGGCCTTCGCCGGTCGACTGGACGGTCGACCAAGGCAGAAGTCGGTCGACTAGTCCGGTCGACCGATGTGCACAAACGTGCACAAGCCATTTGGCTGGAGGGCCGGTCGACCGACACAGTCGACCACCACAGAGTTCTGCTCTCTGGATCTGGTCCCAGTCGACCGGGCGATCGACTGGCAGAGAGCTCTGCTCTCTGTATCCAGGCCTCGGTCGACCGATGACACAATGGTTGAAAATCTGACATTTGGCCGGTCGACCGGGCGGTCGACCAACAGCAGAATTTTCCTGCTGTCTTGGCCTAATGGCTAGTTTTTGGAATGGGTTATAAATACCCATCCCTTTAGGCTGTTTTATACAAGTTTTTCAAGAGCAAAAAGTCCCATCTTCTTAACTGTTTTAGCAATAAGTTTTAAAAGAGTTTTTTTGGGTTAAAAAGGATTTATCTTTATTTGTTTTCAAGGGTTGAAAAAATCAAAGAAAATAGAGTATTTGGAATATTGGTTTTGATCTTCATTTCTATTTTATTCTAGTTGTTTTCCCAAGTATTTTCTTTGTGTTTTGATTTTCAAACACCTTGATTTCTTACACTTGAGCTATAATCTCTATCCTATCTATAAGATCTTTATTTTGTGGGAAAATTAGTTTGTGGTTGTTGAGACCACCAAGTGTTGTAATCTCTTTGTTTTGAGTTGTGGGTGTCCCTCTTGTGTAGAGGGGATTGTGGAGGTTGTGTTTGGATTGTTTGGTATCCCTCTAAGTGTAGAGGTGATTGTTGGAGTGTTGGCTAAGAGTCCTATCCCTCTATTGAGAGGTTGATCTTGTGTGGCTTAGTGCCTTGCCCTTGTATAGAGGTTGTTATTATTTGAGAGAGGAGTTGTGTACTCCTAGTTTGTACTACCTAAATCCTCAGTGGAGGTTCCCTGTGTGAGAAGTCCTATGTGAACGTTGTAGTGAAAATCCTTCTGTGTGAAGGCGGGGACGTAGAGCAGTGGCTCGAACCTCGAAACATATCTTGTTGTTTGCGATTGATCCACTCTCTCTCTCTCTCTCTTTCATACCTTGCATCATTTCATATTATTCATATCATACATATATGCTTGGTATTTTTTGTGTTGAACCAAAAGAGCTTTACATAGCACCTCAACTCTTAATTAGAGGAATTTAGAGGAGTTAGTCTAGAGCCCTTCACTGAGAATTTAGTTACACTCTTTAGTTACACTAAGTATGTTGCAATTAATTTTTAATTCCGCATCATTTGTCATTAGATTAGCCATACACCTATTCACCCCCCTCTATGTGTACTTTTAATTGGTATCAGAGCCTACGCTCTTGATATTAGGTTTAACCACCTAGGAGTGAGATCTTGGCTAGCTAATCTAATTTTGTATTTGCACACATATAGTTTATATACTCATGAATTTCATGACCCCTCCTATGTTTGATGTTTCTAACATCGATGTATGGAAGCTTAAGATGAGTATGTACCTTTAGACCTTAGGAATGCATGTTTACCTTGCTACTACTAAGAAATCCTATCTTGGTAATAACAAGAGTATAGAGGCTAATGCACAAGCCATAGAGGCACTTAAATGCACTCTTAGCAAAGAACATTTATCTATTGTTTCTCATTGTGATTTCGCTTTTGCAGTGTGAAACACTTTGACCTCTCCCGCGCTATAAACTATAAAATATGTGGAGAAGGAATCTAGTGAGGATGAATCCGAATAAGCTTGCTACATGGTCCAAGGGAATGACTCCCATGAGGTAAACTCGGATACTCAACTAGATGATAGTGCTAATTCTTCTTGTAATGATTATGTTGATGCTGATGCATTAAATGAAGAACTATCTATTGTATGTGAAAAATTGCTTAAAAAATATAAAATTTTGAAAAAGAAAAGATTTGGGTTAAAAGAAGAAAATAAAAATTTGTCTTCTAAACTTGATATTATTTTGCAAGAGAGGTATGAAATTTCAAATGAGAGGAACTCATTGAAATTCTAACTCGATCTTGTTTTAAATGAAAACAAAATTTTAAAAAACAAAAATGATTTTAATGATGTTTTGAAGAAAAATGAAGTTTTATCTTCAAAACTTGATTTTGTGTTAAAAGAAAATGAATTTTTGAAAAATAAAATTGTTTCAATTTCAAAAGAACTAGATTTAGTTTCTAAGAAAAATATTTCTTTGAAAAATGATATTGATTCACATGTTTGTCATGCTTCACCATCAAGTATACCTATTGCATGCTCCACTTCTTCTAACATTAAAAATGATATAAATATATTAAAGAAGAATGTTGATTGTTTGGGTTCCACTTTGAGCCAATGTGTCATGAACCACACATGGTTAAAATCCATGTTTCACAAGAAACATGCTTCTCCTATGCATGCACACAAACCACGGTATACACATGCTTCTCACGTTCATACATATAACACTAGGTATGCTCATGTGTACACTTATACACATTGTGGACGTAAGGGCCACATTGCAAAATTTTGCTATGATAGATTAAATATTTCAAAATTTGCAAATAAATTTGTTTGGGTTAGGAAAGGTGTTAACCGCCATGGACCCAATAGAGTATGGGCACCAAAATTCACCCATATTGTAATTGATGTAGGTGTGGGCTCTCGCTTGACGTGAGAGTTTTGTGCCCTTGATGGTGGATGCTTAAGCTTGTTGGATAATACCTTCAAGGAAGTTTAGTAGGAGGACCACCATGGTTTAGAGACCTAAAAATAAGCCCTATTGGTTTTGGTAACTTTCTCTAACTCCCTATTTATGTTTACATGCTTTTAGATTATTCATTTTTAGCACTATGTTATATGCCATGATAATAAGACTAATGATATACATATATAGTCTTTGAGACACACCAATGTTTATATGTATCTATATTTTTGTGTTCTCATTTTAGTTTAGCTAGTATGTAAATCATAGCTCTAAAACATGTGTATTTACATAATGATCATATTGGTTTATGTTTTGTTTTATACTTCATGTTTTGACTACTTGTTTATGTGTAATTTTTATTAAAACTTGTGTATATACTTGTACAACTAATGAGCCACATTTAATTTTTGTATGTTTGTGCTTAATTGCTCATTTATACCCATTAGATGTACTAGTATAGCCTAGTTTGATAATTCTTTCATTTCAACTTGTATTCCCTATTTTTGGACATATTTTTTTGAAAATGTATTTAGCTTCATGTAAATGTCAATTTTGCCAAAACTTTAAAATATACATGTCTACCATTGAACTACTTGCCTTCATGCAAACTCTTTTATGGACTTGTTTATTTTTGGGATATGTATGTATACTTGTAGTTTTTAACAAAACATACATATACCTTGATGCTTGTTGAGTTTTGATGATTTGGTTTCATGTTTTTGAAGAATCTATAATTAGCTATTTCAAATTATCTTAAACTAGTTCATATTCTTCATTTGGTAGAGTTTTCAATTATACTAAAATTATTTTCAAATTCACATTTTTGAAAACCCCTTCCTTCCTAGGGGCGGATGGATGGGCGATCATGCCTTGTATGCTCAAATTGAAAATCTTTTTAATATGTGTATGAATAGGGAGGTATTATGAGTTATACACTTGATTCTCATTATATTTTCAATTGGTATCACAATTGATAATTTTATGTTTGTATACTCATGTTTGTGTTTTCTATATATGTATGCTTAAAACTTCAAATAGTATCAATTTTGATTGGTATTTATATTTTCATACATATATATGATTTGATTGTGCTTACAATATCTTTACATCTTAAAGCATAAATTATGTTTATGCTAAGCTTGACTTACTTCTAAATGTCAATTATTTTTCAATTGGTATCCTATACAAGCTTTTGTATTATTTTTATTGGTATTTCATAAAGAGGGAGAAAAATTCGTGTGTTATTTTTCAATCGGTTTTATTTTCAATTGGTATCTTACTCCCATTCTTTATGATGAAAAATGCTTTGTTTTGGTATATGCTAACATTTTCAATATTGATATTAATAATCTTAAATTAGTATTATTCTCTATTTGGTATCTCTTTTGCAAAATGATTTTAGTGCTTATCCAAAAAGTTATTTTGTTTTTCAATTGGTATCATATTTCATTTTAAATTGGTATCTATATTGAAAAGAGTTGTATTTACCTAAAAATTTGATTTTTTACTTTCAATTGGTATCAAGATTTACAATATTATTTCAATTGGTATCAAAAACATATAATGTTTCATTTTCTATTGGTATCAAAAATTTACAAGATATTTTCAATTGGTATCTTTTGATATCTTAAAATTTTTGTTTATTTTTCAATTGGTATCATAAATTGGTATCAAAATGTTTCGATTATACCTTTATCATAAATTGATATATTTTCAATTGGTATCATAAATTTGTTTTAAAGAGGTTTCATAATATTTTGATACATATTGCTTATATGCAAGGGAAGCTTAACTTCTTCTCCATATATAGATTCATGTTGAGTGTACTTTTCATATTGAAGTGATTGACCTCTATTTGATATGTAGTACACGTGTTTAGTATGAGCTTCACATCTCCTTTTATACATTGTATATTATGATTTATGTGATTAGGGTTTAGTCATCTCTTTTCATGTGTTGCATGTATGTAGGGGGAGTTAACTTCATGTCTCTCTTCTTCATGAATGTATATTGCATATATATCTTTATTGTTTGATTTGTTTTCGCCCCTTTGTTGATGATTTGAGAAAAAGGGAGAGAAGTATTTAATGAGTTTATATATGTATATTTATTTCATTTTCCTGTTTTATACAAAAAAGGGAGAAGAATTTTGATGAGTTTATATATGCATATTTATTTCATTCCTTGTTTTATACAAAAAGGGAGAAGAATTTTGAAAGTTTTTTTTAATGCATATATGTTTTTGTTTATGCAAAAAGGGGAAGAAATATTTATGCAAAAAGGGGAGAAGTATTTGAAAAGTTTATTTATGTCTATTTCCTCATTTATGCATATTTGTGTTGTTTGATTATGCAATTCATTGAATATCTTTATTATTTATTGCTCTGCATGAGTTAAGTGGGAGCTTCTATGAAGCTTATCTTTAATCCATGCATATATAACTCCATGAGTTTTGTCATCATCAAAAAGGGGGAGATTGTTGGCCCAGAGGCCCATCACTCTAGTTTTGATGATGATTAACTTAAGTAGTTATAGTTACTAATAATTTGTGTTTAAATAGTTTCAGTGATTGACCAAGATATTAGTAGGTGTTTTATCTTCAACAAGGTGTTTAGAGCTATCACGTGTTGATTCAAGAGCTCGCACGTCAAGATCGCATCTAACACTCGGTTGAAGTCAAGCTAGTTAGATCGTATTTGGATCAAGTGGGCTTGGAGACAAGAAGACTTCGGTTTGTGTTTAGTTTATTTGGGTTTAATTCGTGTGTGAAGATAGATAGTGTTGATTTGCTCAAGTTAACATACACACACAAGTTTAAATGTTTGATTTTCATATTAATCGGTTTTGAATTTCATATCAAAAACATAGATATATATTTTACATGTATATTGGACTCTATCCATATACAAACATGCTTCAAACTTGTTTCAGTATCATGTTTTGTATCCATTTGAGTTTTGGAGAAAACGGTTTTCCGTTACAAAAAATCAAGTTTTGGAAAATACCAAATTTGTGTTTAAGGCAAATTTCAATATCACAAAACTAGTTCAAATGTTTGTAATATGTGTTGATTTTTGGTCACACTTGTTTGGTATTCAAAGATCATAAAAGAACTTATTTTTATGAAATTTATGTGATTTTATGGGATTTAATTGAAATTAAAAAGATCAAGTTTTAATCCCTATTATTGTTTGACCAGGCCTTCTGCCGGTCGACCGGACCGTCGATCGAGACAGAGGTCGATCGACCGGTCTGGTCGGCTGATGTACACAAATGTGCACAAGCCATTTGGATGGAGGGCCGGTCGTCCGACCTGATTGACCGCTGTGAGCTCTGCTCTCTAGATCTGTCCCGGTCGACCGCCAGAGAGCTCCGCTCTCTGGATCTGACCCTGATTGACCGCTCAGTCAACCGGCAGAGAGCTCTGCTCTCTGTATCTAGGCCTCGGTCGACCGGGCGGTTGACCGATGGCACAACGGTCGATAATCCGACCGTTGGCCAGTCGACCGGGCGGTCGATCGACAGCAGAATTTTTCTACTATTTTGGCCTAACGGCTAGTTTTAGAATGGGTTATAAATACCCATCCCTTTGGGCTGTTTTAGACAAGTTTTTCAAAAGAAAAAAATTCTCATCTTCTTAAGTGCTTTAGCAATAAGTTTTAAAAGAGTTTTTTGGGTTATAAAGAATTTATCTTTATTTGTTTTCAAGGGTTGGAAAAATCAAAGAAAAATAGAGTATTTGAGATATTGGTTTTGATCTTCATTTTTATCTTATTCTAGTTGTTTTCTCAAGTATTTTTCTTTGTGTTTTGATTTCCAAACACCATGATTTCTCACACTTGAGCTATCATCTCTATCCTATCTATAGGATCTTTGTTTTGTGAGAAAATTGGTTTGTAGTTATTGAGACAACCAAGTGTTATAATCTTCTTGCTTTGAGTTGTGGGTATCCCTCTTGTGTAGAGGTGATTGTAGATGTTGTGTGTGGATTGTTTGGTATCCCTCTAAGTGTAGAGGTGATTGTTGGAGTGTTGGCTAAGTGCCCTATCCCTCTATTGAGAGGTTGATCTTGTGTGGCTTAGCGCCTTGCCTCTTGTGTAAAGATTGTTGTTGTTTGAGAGAGGAGTTGTATACTCCTAGTTTGTACTACCTAAATCCTCAGTGAAGGTTCCCGTGTGGGAAGTTCTGTGTGGACGTTATAGTTGTGTGAAGGCGGGGACGTAGAGCAGTGGCTCGAACCTCAAAATATATCTTATTGTTTGCGATTGATCCACTATCTCTTTACTCTCTCTCTCTCTTTCATACCTTGCATCATTTCATATTATTCATATCATACATATATGCTTGGTATTGTTTGTGCGCCTCACTTGTGTTGAGCCAAGAGAGCTTTATATAGCACCTCAACTCTTATTTAGAAGAATTTAGAGGAGTTAGTCTAGAGCCCTTCATCGGGAATTCGGCTACACTCTTTGGTTACACTAAGTGTGTTGCAATTAGTTTTTAATTCTACATCATTTGTCATTAGATTAGCCATACACCTATTCACCCCCCTCTAGGTGTATTTTCAGTAAACTTCTTTGATTCTATCTATTTATGAAACTAAAGATATGTTCTTTAAAATGCAAAACTGTTAACCGAAACCAATAAACTTTGAACTTGTGTGTGTGTGTGAACTTGAACATATCAAAACTAATCATTCTTACACAAGATCTAAACAAACATGAAACAAACCTAAATCGAAGTCTTATTGATCTTCATCTTCAAGACGACTCGATCCAAACTTGATCCAAAGTGCTTGACTCCTCTTGAGTACTAGATGCAATCTTGACGCGCGAGCTCTTGAATCAACATATTTAGCTTTCAATCTTGACTTTGAATCCTTTGTTGCAGCTAGACATCTATTAAGATCTTGATCAATAACTAAAACTATATAAATATAAGATTATTAGCAAACTTAATTTCATAAGTTAATCATTATCAAAACTAAGGTGAAAGGCTTTTAGGCCAACAAGTTATAGATAAGGGGGTAAAGTGGAGAAGCATGTAAAAGACTAAAACAGACAAAAGAAGTGGGGTACAAGTTTATGAATAGAGTTGAACTGTAGTAATTCAAAATTTGACCCTGTCAAGATGATGGCACGTGTTCTACCTACCAAGAGCCTCCGCCACATCCATCCTTCCCAATGTCATCCTCCATCTCGAAGATCCTTTCTTCCGAAAGCCACATTCCACCATTCCAAGACCTTTACCTTCATGAGGTCTTTACCATTCCGAGGTCTTCCCCGACCCAAAGTTCCTAATTCTGAACCTGAAACTCTAATAACAGATCTCCATGTTCTCTGCCAATGCTAATGCAATGCCTTCCTCCCCCACGTTCATAACGTGTAACGTCTCTATCAATGCGGACAGTTATGAATAGTGACAGACTTCTTGGCATCTAATCCCACCAATCAGCGCCAATAATCATTGTCATTATAACAGATTCAACATGTGTAGATGTACAGTTACATCGGCTCATAAATTTTGCCCCCACACCGGCATTCATGTTAGACATATATGATCCTTCTTCTCCCTAGAGAAGGGGATCTCTTCCCTAACCCTAAAATGCACACACTATACCAGTACACCCGTCGTTACCCTCTGTGCAGTCTTACCGCCATCCACTACATTAACAGTTTTCCTCTGCTGGTTGATCGACAAAAAGCATGCACAAAAATAAGTAAAGGAGTGATAGTCGATGTTACTACTTTTGCGATTCTTCCGTAATAGCAAAGTGGCTAAACGAATTGTATCTACAAGGGGGAAAGCGATGAAAGCTTTGGTGCAGCTTCTTTATTCAAAGTAAAGAAAAAGCTCCTTGTCTCAAATAAAGAATTGAAAAGAAAACAAATGTTGTTTCAAGAATTTCTTGAATTATTTTAATGATTGTAAAAGTGAGTTTTCTTAAGGGTAAAAATGCATGGCTAACTTTCTACTAAGTGCTCCCACTAATCTCTAATTTCTTGAAGATGTAGCTTCACAATGGATCATACGTAAGCATAACCTTTATGCATAAGAGCTATTCACGTTGGATATCGAATAAAAATTCTTTCCTTAACTTAGCTTTACACAGCAAAGCTTGAACATTCTCTTATCAAGATCCAATCGAAGGCGAGAATAAGGAAAGAAACAAGTGCACTAATGGTATCGGCAAAGGTTAATAGGAATATCTCTAACTTATGAAAATAAGTAAGGTTTATAATCTATAAATCATCAAAAATAGTTAAGCATGAAATATGAGAATGGTAATACTTGTAAGTAAGTTAGAGTTAGAACCCTCGTCTTAAGATGTCAAAGCTCTTGTTTTCATAAGGCTTGTTTGATATTATTGACTAATTTGGATAATCAATCAAGTTGTTAGAGATTAGTGGGTGAGTAGTTAGTTAGCCATGCAATGAAAAAGTTAGGTAGACATGAGTAAAAAAAATAAGAGAGAAGAAGTAAAGAAAGAAGTTTTACACTAAGACAAGAAAGTAAAAGTAAGTAAAAACACTAATTAATGAAAAGAAGAAGGAGAAGTATTACTTGTATAAGATTATCACCTTCAAATATAACTTGTACAAACTCTCTCTCTTTTACTCTAATGGCTACACTAAGATAGAAGAAGAAGAAAACACAAGAAAACTAACACTCCTAAAACAAACTAACATGAAAACCCTAACTCTGGATATCTTCCTGTGAAGAATGCCAAGGGGCCTTTTATAGGCATCAGGAGGAAGGGGGCCTGGGGGACAATCCCTGGCCCGAAGTACTGGCACAGCCGCGCCAGTATCGCCACGAAAATACGGCAAAAGCCGCATTTTCGCAGCTCTTCTAGAGCGCCGCGCATGGCGCCGCCTGCTATGTGCTGTTGCTTCATCCTCTATCGGTTGTACCTCTTGAATTCTGGTTTTGGGCACCCTGGTTTGACAGAACTACCCTCCAAGGTCAATGGCTATCTTTGTTGGCTTTTAATCACCATTAAATGGTGATTTTGGTCTTCTTCTCATTCTGTACTATGGACCCAGGAACACATAAGAAAACCATTATTAGCAATATTTTATAGAAAATAAATGTGAAGATGTGATATGAAATATGTAATATTAGAGACTAATCACACCCGTACACTTATCTTTTACTTGTCCCGAGCAAAACAAAAACCAGGAGAATTACTGCACCACTTTCGCAGATGACTCGATTGCACTAAGCATGTGCAACAAGCCTTTAAACTTCTAGGTTTCTCCTAGAGGAGGAGTGTTGTCTCCTGAGGGTTTTCAACAGATTATACCCACAAAATCCAATGAATGAAGAAAAATGTAAGTTGTAAGCAAACTTATTTCAAGAAAAAGAATTTTTAATTATCTAAGTGAAAATGACCGAATGATTATAAGAATTAGGCCTAACTCTCATAAGTCCTCCTATACTCTAACCCTCATAAAAGAAAAACTCATGGTTTTCATTTGAATTTAAAATAAATTTTGTACTTCTAACTTATTCTGTTATTTTGCTTTAATAGATATGCATTATGTGTATGTGTGATGTGCTTAGAATTTTTTCAACTTAACTTGAATGTCATAAAATTTTATTAATATTTATTTAGATGTTTTTTTTAATTTCTTTATCCTTTTTACTTTACTCGTGTAACGTATATTTAACCGATGACTCTCAAACCAAATGATTCAAGGGCATAAGATGGAAAAACACCCATCAGGTTAAATATGCAAGTAAAGTAGGTGACAAAATCAAGATTTGGTTAGTTTATTTAGGCGTGAATAATCATGCTTCTTGAGACACAATTATTCAGCTTAATATATATATATATATATATATATATATATATATATATATATATATATATATATATATATATATATATATATATATATATATATATATAATTTTTTTATAACATTCAAAATTTGTCTCTAAATCTAGAGCATGTGTGTAGTAAATGCATATTCTATTAAGGCTAAATAAAAGATATGATTTATTTTCCTTGTCCCTCCTAGCTCTCAGTCAAACCAATATTTCTTTTTATTTAGCCTAAAATAAAGATTCCTTACTAAGGTTCCCTCAATTCTTATAACCTTTTGGTATTTTTATAAAGAGTATAGAAAAAAATTTTGTTTCTAGAGGTTTTTTTTTTGAAAGAAAAGGAAAGAAAATTGAATGTTAGCATCCCCCACACCTATTTAATGCATTGTCCTCAACGTTAGTCATGTAAACGTAGATGCAATAAATATGGTGAAGAAAATATATCACCGTCTCCATTGACTCAAGCCGGCCAAAGTGTTAGGGCTGGGTGATTGTGAATGCTGAAGCGTTTCCTCGATATGCTCCAGGCGGGTATTCTGTTCATCCAATTATCGCCTGAGTTTAATCTGCCCTTTGAAAATCTTTTCATGCCCTTCTAGATGGAGGACATGAATGCAGTGGAATTTGATGGGGGTGGCTGCTGCCAGAACTCAGGGTCATCCTCTTCTTCCATCTGTTCCTCTGAGGAGGACTCAGCCGGAACATTTCGATCTGGACAGCAGGTGTCCAGATCAAGTGGGGACAATGATTGTAGATATGATCAGTGGTAATACGTACTTGATCATACTCAACAAATGCCTCATCTGGCGGAAAGTTTCTGCACAAACGAGTCACTAAGATGGGTAGAGAATACTTGTCTCCCCTCGTCCATTGAGAGTTGAGATGACGGTTTGTTGCCTCGTCATGAGGCTGTGAATAATCTGCAGTGCAGGTGTGTTAAAAGAGGATGTGTGGTCAATACCCTGGATGTTACGTTGGATCCAACAGCCAATGTAATGGATGTTTCCAAATGTGGTGCTCTCCGAGAGACCACAATCCTGCTGAGTGATTCGCGCACCTATCAAAGTCATATGCTCAATTAAAGGGAGGGGCACGATATGCTGAGGAGGGTAAGGCACCTGTGTGACCTCCTGAATAGTCTCAATGGTGACCAACAGGTCCTCGTGGTCAAGGTGGACAATGAATTGATTAAGGCCTAGATTGATGGAATCAATATTTATTCCTAAATAAAATTTTCTCACCAAGTCCGGGCTAAAAGGTATCAACATCAGAGTTGTCATACACTAACAGATACCACTATCTCTCTTGAATCCTATCTAAGGAAATGGTCCCTTAACCCTGAACATCATTTAATATTCTAGAAAATCTTTTTCAGGAAATATGATAGGGCTATAACTAAATCTGAAAAAAAAGAAAGAGATGCGTAAATAATTCGCAAACCTCCCCTAGAAATCTTGAAGGAAAAATAATCCATGGAATTGCCTAGAGCAAACCAGACAACCAAACTAGAATCGGAGAGAAAATCTCAGATGTGCTCGAAGAATCAACAGGGAGAGAGGAAAATGACGCTGCTGTCTCTCCTAGACAGCTGCGGATCTGTGGCAAACAAGGTCAGAGCACGACATTTTGGTCGAGAAAGGAGAGGGGCTCAGGGCTGGGTGTGGCGCTCGGCTCCTCTCTTCAGATCTGAGAAAAACTTTGGGATAGGTTAGGGGAGAGGGAGAGAAGAGTATAAATAGGGGTAGAAAAAGGGAGATTTCCAAATCTAGCCCTAGGGTAAAGGGTTATTTACAAGTATACAAGGGGTGATTATATCATATAAACAATAATTATAAAGAACCCCTAATCTTTATTTTATTTACACTTCTATTTTTTATTTTTTTATTTGTGGTGTGTGGAGGGCTATGATCACGTGCAAGATGCAGCGAAAAGACTCAGTACAATTTCAGCCTGTAACTCAAGCTCAGTGGTCAAGAATGGTTTCAGTTTTTGCCTATTCACCTTGAATTACTCATTACTCTTTGGATCAAAAATTAACACAACACCGTGTGGAAAGACGGTGCTCACAATGAAGGGTCCAGACCAATGAGTTTTCAGCTTTCCCGTAAAAATGTGAAGCCTTTAGTTGTATAGCAGAACCTTTTCTCCAGGGGCAAAGTTTTTTCCAGTTGATGATCTGGTCATGAAAAATTTTCATCCTGCTCTTTGTGATTCGTGCATTCTCATAAGCCTCATTTCGTATCTCCTCTAACTCTAAGATCTGTAATCTCTTTAGTTCACCGGCTTTAGTCAGATCGAAATTAAGTTACTTAATAGCCCATAGGGCTTGGTGTTCTAACTCGACAGGCAGATAACATGCTTTTTCAAATATAGTTCTATATGGAGACATCCCTAGGACGGTCTTAAATGCAGTTCGGTAAGCCCATAATGCATCGTTCAGCTTGACCGACCATTCTTTTAAGTTTTGTCCTACTATTTTTTCCAAAATGAGTTTGATTTGTCGATTGGTCACTTCAACTTGCCTATTTGTTTGAGGATGATACATGGCGGATAACTTGTGAGTGATGATGGAGTATTTCCGCATCAGAGCTTCAAATATCTTAATGCAAAAATGTGACTCATTATCACTAATTATAGCTCGGGGGGTTCCAAAACAGGATAGGATGTTTTCCTTGAGAAATTTGACAACCACTTTGTTGTCATTGGTCTTAGTAGTAGGCATGGCTTCTACCCATTTCGAGACGTAATCCACTGCAACCAAGATGAACTGGTTGCTAAAGGAATTTGGGAATGGTCCCATGAAGTCAATGCCCCAAACTTCAAAAATTTCTACTTCGAGAATGGGTTCAGGGGCATTATGTCTCGTCTCAAGATCTTCCCAGTCTTTTGACAATTCTCACATGACTTATAAAATGAAATGAGTCTTTGAACAAAGTGGGCCAAAAAATCCCACTTTGTAAAATTTTCTCTATAGTTTTGCAGGAACCGAAGTGTCCTCTACATGCAAGTTCATAGTAGAAACTGTGCACGCTCCTTTGTTCTTCTTCTGGTATACATCATCGAATAATTTGGTCAGGACAATACTTAAAGAGATACGGTTCTTCCCAGAAGAAGTACCATATTTGGGTAAAGAAGCGATACTGATCTTGCTTTGTCCATTCAGCGGGTAATTATCCGGTGACCAGATAGTTAACTATGTCCGCATACTAGGGTTCCCTGAAAATCGCAAGGATGTGCTCATTTGGGAAATCCTCATTGATTTGAGCTCGTACTATAGGTGCATTAGGAATTCTTGACAGACGATCAGCCACTACATTTTCTACACCTCTCTTATCACGGATTTTCAGGTCGAATTCTTGAAGTAGAAGGATCCACCGAATCAGTTGAGCTTTTGCTTCCTTCCTAGTTATGAGGTGCTTCAATGCTGAGTGATCAGTGAAAATCACAGTCTTAGATCCTAGTAAGTAGAGACGGTACTTTTCTAACGCAAAGACAATGACCAAGAATTCTTTCTCGATTGTTGTATAGTTCTATTAGGCATCATTCATAGTCCTATTCGAGTAATAAATCACGTGTTTCCTATTATCGATGCGCTGTCCAAGAACAACGCCAATAGCACAATCAGAGGCGTCGCATATGATTTCAAATGGTTATACCCAATTAAGAGCAGAAATAATATGCGCAGATATAAGGTCTTGCTTTAGCTTCTCCTATGATTTAAAACATCCTTCGTTAAAATTAAAGGGCACGTCCTTTGCGAGCAGGTTGTCTAAGAGTCTAGCGATTTTGCTAAAATCCTAAATAAACTTTCAGTAGAACCCAGTATGCCCTAAAAAGAATTTGATATCCTTGATGCAATTGGGTGGTGGAAGCTTAGCGCTGACTTCTATTTTTGCCTTGTCAACTTCGATTCCTCTCCTTGAAATCTCATGGCCTATGACAATCCCTTGTCCACCATGAAGTGATATTTTTCCCAGTTTAGAGTTAAATTCTTTTCCTTTCATCTTTGAAGAACCAACTCTAGATGATGAAGACACTGATCAAATGAATCTTTGTAGATGGAGAAGTCAACCATGAAAATCTCTAGAAAACGTTCTACCATATCGGAGAAAATACTGAGCATGCGCTATTGAAATGTTGCTGGAGCGTTGCATAATCCAAAGAGCATGCGTCGATAGGCAAAGGTTCCGAATGGGCAAGTGAATGTAGTCTTTTCCTGGTCTTCTGTAGTAATGGGGATCTGATTGTATCCCGAGTATCTCCAAGAAGCAATAGTACTTATGTCCACCCAAGCGTTCGAGCATTTGATCGATGAAGGGCAGCAGGAAGTGGTCCTTACGAGTGGCTGCATTCAATATTCCATAGTCAATACAAACACGAATCATGGTAGGTAGTCTTGTTTGTACCAACTCTTTGTGCTCGTTTTCTACTACTATAAAACCAGCTTTCTTGGGATAGCATGAACTGGGCTAACCTATTGGCTATCAGAAATGGGATAAATGATTCTATTGTCTAATAGTTTCAAAATTTCTATTTTCATAGCATCTTGCATGAGTGGGTTAAGACTACGCTGTGGGTCCCTCCTGGGAATCACTGCGTCATTTAAATGAATTCTGTGTTGTACTATTGATGGACTTATCCCCTTAATGTCTTTTATTGTCCATCTAATGGGTTCCCTATGTCTCCTTAAAATAGACATCAAGCTGTCCTCTTGTTGTCTAGTCAGATGGGATGCTATGATGACTGACAGGGTTTCTCTTCTACATAGGTAGGCGTACTTGAGGTGTTCAGGCAAAGCTTTAATTCTAAGGAAGGAGTTGATTCAATGGAAGAGAGATTTAGAATTTCGGTCCTGGGATGAGGTACACTTGGGCTTGATACCCAGTCCACTACTGAATCTATAATCTGCTCCAGATTAAAATCCTCAGACTCTAGATCAATCTCACTTTCTGCGTCCATCTCTATTTTCTCTTCATGTTCACTGGTCAAATTTTCAATGGAATTGACCTCAAAAGTTTGATCATTCATATCCCTAGGTTGTTTTCCTAGATTGAAAACATTGACCTCCTTTGTCATGTCTCCAAAGGTCAATCGCATAGACCGTTCCTATAGTTGATTATGGCATTAACTGTAGCAAGGAATGGGCGCCCTAATTTGACTGGAGTTTGAGATCGTGGATTTGACACAGGTTGGGTCTTAAGCATTATGAAGTCAACGGGGTAGATGAAATCCCTGACTCGGATAAGGACATCTGTGATTTCCCCTTTGGGGATTTTCACAGATCGATCAGCTAACTGAATAGTAACTCGAGTTGAACTCAGCTCGCCCAACCCAAGTTGCTGGTATACTGAGAGAGGTAGCAAGTTGATACTCGCTCCCAGGTCAAGAAGTGCTCGGTTAATTTCTGTTTGTCCTGTGGTGCATGAAATTGTAGGACATTCGGGATCTTTGTATTTCACCGGAATAAGACCAGACAGAATTTCGCTTATGTTGGTTGTTAAGAACACTTTCTTTGGCACATTCATTTTTCTCTTCTAAGTACATATACCCTTAAAGAATTTAGTTAGAACTTGTTGGATAGCGTCAAGAAGAGGTACGTTCAGTTTGACCTGATTAAACATCTCAAGTATCTTTTCCATGTGCATATTTTTATTGTTGTTCCTAAGCCTGTTAGGAAAGGGTGCTACAGGCTTGCGAACTTAATCAGTAGTTGTGTCCTTATCAGACATTTGTGGAGCAGATTGAGAGGAGCTAGCAGATGTGGAGGTAAGAGTGGATCAATGTGGATAGAATTTTTCTGCTGGTAGACCTGGTTGTCCACCTTCTTTCCTAATCTGAGTGTGTGAACAACATTACACTAGTTGATCTGAGGATCCTGAACTTCATAAGCTTGATTGGAATTCTTAAGGTTGACTAGCGGCTGACTAGGTAAAGTACCCTTGGGTCTTTCACTTAGAGAGTTTGCTAATTGACTCATCTACATTTCCAATCTAGATATCGCTATTAATGGTTATTCAATGTATATCCTTTATTTTGCATGAAGACAGCTTGGGACTTCATGAATGCCTCCATACTCTTCTCCAATTTACTGAATTTTTCTCCATTCGCAAATTTTGGAAGGAAGAAGATGGAGCTTGACTGGGAAAATTTGCTTGATGATTGGGATGGTGAAGATTTGAAGAAATTGAGCCTGGGAGAATTGTTCGGGGCCTAAGAGAAATTCGGGTGATTTCTCCAACCGGGATTGTATGTTTGCGAGTAAAGATTGTGTTGCGACCTTGAGTAGGCCGCGTTCATGTGTTCCGGTGGTACTTGATGAGCCTGAAAAATGGGATACTCTTTGAAAACATGATTTGATGCCTGACAATATGAACAACTTGGATTGTGAATTAGTGGCGGGTTGATTTGGTTGACGTTGGCTGGCTCTTTTGTTTCTAAAGCCTCTATTCTCCTCATCAGAGTTGCAATCTTAGCTTCAGCAGCTAGGATGATTTAAAGGATAGGAGCCCTCCTTTAGAAGATATGGACTGTGAATTCCTTGCTTTCTCAGAGGTTGGCTCCCATTGTAGGATTTTCTCAGCTAGATCTTCAAACAAATTCCAACCCTGCTTTCATCCTTTTACAAGAACCCCCTTGACACATGGTTTCTAACTAGGTTTTTATTTGATAATCCAAACCATCATAGAGAATCAGGCATTGATGCTATTTCTCTGCACCGTGATGAGGGCTTTGAGCTAAGCGACTTTGAATTGTTCAAAGTATCTCCAGAATAGTTCACTCTGTTCTTGCCTAAACTGCATGATATTCTTTCTGATGAGGGCAGTCTTGTGGATTGGGTAAAATTTCTTTAAGAAAGCCTGGACGAAATTGTCCCACATTGTGACTGAGTCCATAGCCAAGCTATACAACCATTTCTTAGCTAGATCCTTTAGGGAGAAGGGAATGAAACGTAACCTAACGGCATCATCTCCTTGATGGGAATTCGCATCATGAGGCATACTTCTTCAAATATTCTAACAAAGAAGTATGCATCCTCTGATTCAAAGCCGTGAATTCGGGCTTCAACTCAAAGTTATTACTATTCACTCCAGGAAGTTTTATACCAGATGGGAGTGAAGTTCTGATTGGGTAAAACCTATCATGTAGCGATGCCATCACTGATTCTGGATGCAGTGACAGAGAAGTGTTTCTGATTAATCTGAAAGTTATAGGATCTCTTACCCACTCTTGTATACAACACACCACAACAATGTATAAACAACAGAACAATCGAAAAGAATAAAAAACAAACAAAAGAAAGAAAAACAATCACCAAGCCTTAGTCTAAGGTACCTAGACCTAGACAACTCCTAACTGGTCGACTCTCCGGGGGAGGTTGTTACAAAAATTTAACCATAAGGTAATCGGCTAGGAAAGGGCAAAAATCGGTGGGAGGTATCGGGCGTGAGCCTTGGGCCTTAATTACACCAAACCATGGACCTTTCGGCGCTTAACCTCTCAATCCTCTTTCCTTAGACACTGATTTTGCAGGAGTATAGTTCTTGCAATCCCCACCCTCGGTTAATCTCTTAGTGAGTCCGAGATGTCCCTAGGCCAACGTCTATCAACTTTTAATTAGGCTTGGGATTATGAGTGCACTTGGAGATGATTTTTGTGCTAAGGAAGGGTGATGAAATTCCCACCTTATCTTGTTTAATTGGGTTTTGCCCTTAATGTCAATTGTACAAGTGTACAATGTATTCACAACAAGATAACATTCAAAGCGATTAATCACTCCAAAATGTTAGTCTATTCTATATGAAATGTACACGTACCTTTCACCAGCACTCTTCAACAGAAATTGAAATGAATTGAAATAGACATATGCTTTAAATGCAAGAGTCTAATCTGATTTTCAATTTAGCAACAAATAGATTTTTGTTGAGTTATTACAAGTGTATAGGTGAAGCAAACAAGTGAACTAAAAAATTTTAGAAAGCAATTTTTGCGCGATTTTTGGCAACCCTGCAGAAGAGCTTTTATTAGTACTTCAATCAGAAAAATTCGCTTTTACGCAATTTTTCCGAGGGCAAATGAATTCTTCGTGCAATGTCTTTGGCCACCAATCTTGCTTCCATTTATAATTAGCTCCTTGATAACTTCTCCTACAAATGAAAATAAAGAAGAATCTTTAGTGTTTGAACAATAAAGCCGTTCCCTCTCAGGCAACGGTGCCAAAATTTGATCGGTAAAAGGCATGCACAAAAATAAGTAATGAGTGATGGTTGATGTTACTGCTTTTGCGATTCTTCCGTAATAGCAAAGTGGCTATACGGGTCGTATCTATAAGGAGGGAGAGCGATGAAAGATTTGGTGCGGTTTCTTTGTTCAAAGTAAAGAAAAAGTTCCTTGTCTCAAATAAAGAATTGAAAAGAAAACAAGTGTTATTTCAAGAATTTCTTGGACTGGTTACATGGTTGTAAAAGCGAGTTTTCTTAAGGGTAAAAATATATGTCTAACTTTCTACTAAGTACTCCCACTAATCTCTAATTTCTTAAAAATGTAGTCTCACAATGGATCATAGGTAAGCATAACTTTTATGCATAAGAACTATTCACGTTGGAGATTGAATGAAAGTTCTTCCCTTAACTTAGCTTTACAAGGCAAAACTTGAACATTCCCTTATGAAGATCTAATCAAAGGCGAGAATAAGGAAAGAAACAAGTGCACTAATAGTATCGGTAAAGATTAATAGGAATATCTCTAACATATGAAAACAAGTAAGGTTTACAATCTATTAATCATCAAAAATGATTAAGCATGAAATATGAGAATGGTAATACTTGTAAGTAAGTTAGAGTTAGAAATCTCATCTTAAGATGTCATAGCTCTTATTTTCACAAGGCTTGTTTGACACTATTGACTCATTTGGGCTATCAATAAATTTGTTAGAGATTAGTGGGTTAGTAGTTAGTTATCCATGCAATGAAAAAATTAGCTAGACATAAATAAGAAAAACAAGAGAGAAGAAGTAAAGAAAAAAAGTTTTACACTAAGATAAGAAAGTAAAAGCATGTAAAAACACCAAGTGATGGAAAGAAGAAAGAGAAGTATTACTTGTATAAGATTTTCACCTTCAAATACAACTTGTACACACACTCTCTCTCTTTCACTCTAATGGCTGAATTGAGCTAGAAGAAGATGAAAATACAAGCAAACTAACACTCCTAAAAACAAACTAACATCAAAACCCTAACTCTAGATATCTCCCTATGAAGAATACCAAGGGGCCTTTTATAGGCATTAGGAGGAAGGGGGGCCAGGGGGACAATCCCTGACCCGAAGTACTGGCATAGCCTTGCCAGTACTGCCACAGAAACGCGGCAAAAGCTGTGTTTCTATGGATCTTCTAGAGTCGCGCGCGCGACGCTGCCTGCTACGCGCTGTCACTTCGTCCCTCTATCGACTGTACCTCTTGAATTCTAGTTTTGGACACCCAGGTTTGACGGAACCACCCTCCAAGGTCATTGGCTATCTTTGTAGGATTTTAATCACCAATTAAATAGTGATTTTGGACTTCTTCTTCATTCTACACCATGGACCTAGGAACACATAAGAAAATCATTATTAGCAATATCTTATATAAAATAAATGTGAAGATGTGGTTGAAATATGCAATATTAGAGACTAATCACTGGTTGTTCTTACCATTTTACCCACTGATTCTCACGCCTGAGGGTCTTAAGGCAGCACTACACCAGTGCCCATAACCTAAAAGGTGTCTTTTCCGTGTGTGCTCAGACAGGTAGCGTTCAGGGAGCTCCTTAAATCACTTGTGATGGATTCGATTCATGGTAAGCCAATTTTAATCCACCACAATTGTACTTTCATTGAGATTTGAGTCCATACTCAAGATCTCATTCCCATCCAATCCAAAACCTTCAATAAAAGCCTCTTCCTTAATGCTGATGGCCCGAGAAAACAGACCATCACTCACAACGGTGTCCTGTCAAAAGGCAAAACCAATAGCACCATCGTATGCACGGTCCCCCGCTTGCCGTCGATCAACAGGATGCTATCGAGAACACTGGCTCCTCATCACCTACGGGGGCAACCGTGAACTTTCAACCGACATCGTTATTTGAAGAATAAATGCTTGCTGTCATAAAGGAGCAGACGAAAGAGTAGTAAGCCCAGTCAGAATGTGACCGGGTGCAAGCGACCCTCGACCGCGAGAGAGCCGCCCATAAGGAAGAAGACCTGAAATAGCTTAACGATCAGCTCGTAGTGGAAATCGCCATCACTCAGAGAGCTCAGGAGCATATACAGCCGAAAAATGAGCCTGAAACTGGAGAGGCTCAAACCGATGTGCCTATTACAAATTCGACGCGACCCAGATCAACGTCCCCCCTCCATGTAGACTACTCCGACAATGAGGCTAATTCGCCTAATTCCCGAATAGAAGCTTATCGCTGTCAGACTCGAAGAAAAATCTAAGAGTCTTCTGACATATGAGCCCTCGATGAGTTAATCCAAAGACGGATATATGAGGCTGAACTGCAATTCCACAGTCAACCGAAAAAACCACTGTCAGAGTTTTTGACTCCCCTCTCTCTGAAAAGATCTTGAAGTATGAATTCCCAAATAACTTCGCAACTCTAACTTTCGACTACTACTTGGGAACTAGTGACCCGATTCAGCACATCAGGCACTTTTGAGATAAGATGGTGGTCCACTCCCGCAACAATCCGCTCTTGTGCCTAACCTTTATGTCCAGCTTGAAAGGTGTGACCTTGAATTGGTTCTGTTGGAACTTGCTTTTGATGATACATTTATGAAGACATATCATTTGGAGCTCAATCTCAAAGCCTATTCAAGAGTTCTACATGCTCAAGACTTTCCAAAGAGAGTGGCTATGGATGTGTATTGTTATGTTTTATAGTATGTTAAAAGCCTTGAATACACATACACATCATTAGTCTATTAGTAGACTTGACTCTTCCTATTAGTAGACTTGACCACCTATTAGTAGACTTGACCCTTACTATTAGCAGACTTGACCCTTCCTATTAGCAGACTAATAGGGTTGTTAGTCGACTTATATAAAAAGACTAGTCGACTAATACATGTTGTAGTCGACTTATAATTCCTGCTGGTCGACTAATTATAGTTTCCAGTATTTTTCATATCTATTTCAGTCTTATGTAGTTGACTTATACCCAAGATTAGTCAACTAACCCAGTATAATAGCTGACTAACCCTCTACCCATAGTCGACTAATGGCAGTTTCTGACGTTGGACAGTTTCTATTTTCTGGTGTTTTATCTAACGTTATCCAACGTTTCAATATTCAAAATTGACCTGATAACTACCCTAACTGACTATGGATTTCATCTACAAATAGATATCTTATCCTAGGCTAAAAACATCAATTCAAATCAATAGTTTTCTAACAAAAAACTCTGTCAAAATTCTGGTTCTCTGAAAATTGTTTTTCCACTTTCTGTTTCTTCATCAATTCCTACTCTTTTGTGAAGATTTCTGAAAGTCCACCTATAATAGCCCTTGTCTACGATCACATACGGATTCAAGGCTTATAGGAAAGTTTGTAATCACTCAAAGAGGAGCATTGTACAAGAGCGTCTTCAGGTTGAAGAGAGTTTGTTCAAGGTATTGTGGTCTTCTTGGTTGTAAGAAGAGTTGTACATATTTGGTAAAGGAGATTTGTCAAGTGGTGTGCAAGGTGTTAATTTGGGTGTACAAAGTCAAAGGATAAAGGAAAATCTCAAGTGGGTGGCTTGGGGACTGGATGTAGGTCACGAGGACCGAACCAGGATAAATCTCTTGTATTTGCGTTTGCTTTACTTTCTGAGATTTAATTTCCTTTTATTGCAAGTACTTTATTTCTGTAACGCTAATATTTTTATTTGACTGTTGATGTATATTCTAGATCTTACAATTGGCATCATCTTGGGACCAACAATTGGTATCAGAGCCCTACATATCTAGTCAACAACATACAAGGATGGCAACGGAGTTCCCTTCGTCACAATTCAAAGAAGGACATTCTACACAACGTCCACCGCTATTTGACGGATCCAACTACAACTGTTGGTAGTGTAGAATGAAGATCTACTTGCAATCGCTCCACTACGAACTTTGGAACATAGCAGAAGCACCGTACACCAAGCTGACAACCAACTACAATGCTTGGAGTGATGATCAAAAGAAGAATGCGAACCTTGATGCCAAAGCGATGAATGCCTTATTCTGTGCCTTAACAAAAGAAGAATTCAACCGTGTGTCAACAGCCACTTCTGCAAATCAAATATGGCACACTCTACAGGTAAGAAGGCACAAATAAAGTTAAGGAATCTAAAATTTCTGCTCTTATCCACAGGTTTGAACTTTTCAAAATGAAGGAGAATGAAACTATCTCAGAAATGGTTACAAGATTCACCGACATTACCAATTCCTTAGCATCCCTTGAAAAGGAATACACCCAATTCGAAAAGGTTCGCAAGATCCTTCGAGCACTCACATCAGATTGGGAGAAGAAGACAACTGCAATAGAAGAAGCGAATGATCTCTCAACAATGTCATTAGAAAATCTTATTGGTAATCTAATGGCATATGAAGTGCAACTCGAAGATAGAAAGAAGGATGAACAACAATTTCTCTCAAAGAAGAAAGAACTTGCCTTCTATGCATCCTCAGACACGGACAATTCAGATGACGATGAAGAGGAGATGGCAATGCTTTCAAGAAAATTCAGAAGATTCTTGAAGCAAGGTAAGTTTAAATATTTTAATTGCACTAAAATAGGTCATATGAGAAAGGATTGCCCATTGCTAAAAAATAAAGGTAAATTCAAGAGCAAAATGTTTAGAAAGAAGAAAGACTACTAAGCATCATGGGAAAACAGTGATTCCTCTTCCTCTAACGAAGAAGAAACCACTGAACATGCCAACATCTGTTACATGGCGCTAGAAGAAGATGAGGTACAATATACTAAAATTTTAGATGCATTTCATGAATTATTCAATGATCTAAAGAATGAAAAAAATGAAGAATAAAGTTTTATCAAACGAAAAAGAAAAAAATTTCAAAGAAAATTCATGTTATGTCTCTCAAGTTTCTTCTATAAATTCTGAAAAAGATGATTTTAAAAAAGTGATATCATCATTGAAAAAGGATAATGAGAATTTTATAAAAGAAAATATTTTGCTTAAAAAGGAAACTTTGTCTTTAAATGAAAGGATTTCAGTTTTAGATAAAGACATATCTATTGTCAAAATGAAATATGAAGAGATTTTGAAAAATGTGACTAAATTTAATCAAGGAAAAGAAAAGTTGAATGATTTGTTATCATATCAAAAGATGTCACATAATGTTTATGGTCTTAGATTTTTTGAAAAATCTACATATGTTAGTAATCCATATAATTCTTTTGTGAAAAGAAAGTCTGATATTATTTCAAAAAGAATAAAGAACAAGTTCATATGGATTCCTAAAAACTTAAGTATTGTTGATAAAAATACTTATATTGCATCATACATACATGATATATGTAATTCATGCAATTATGTGTATACTAGCAGATGGAAACCAAATTCAAATTGGGTTTGGTCTCCTAAAGGTTAATACTTTGATTGTATAATTATTGGTACCATCTAATGTTTATCTTTCAGGTACCATATAAAAAGTTTGATTAAAAAAAATACTTCAAATATTTATCATATATATATTTGTTATAATATATTTGTTGCATGGGGAGAAAACAAGTTTTTCTATATCTATTATAACCCTTTTCTGCAGGGGGGAACATATAACTTATTTTCTGCAGGGGGAGCATTTGTGCACACAAAGTGCCATCATCAAAAGGGGGAGAATGTTAGAACTTGCTTTTGATGATACATTTGTGAAGACATATCATTTGGAGCTCTATCTCAAAGCCTATTCAAGAGTTCTACAAGTTCAAGACTTTCCAAAGAGAGTGGCTATGGATGTGTATTGTTATGTTTAATAGTATGTTAAAAGCCTTAAATACACATACACATCATTAGTCTATTAGTAGCTTGACCCTTCCTATTAGTAGACTTGACCACCTATTAGTAGACTTGACCCTTCCTATTAGTAGACTTGACCCTTACTATTAGTAGACTTGACCCTTCCTGTTAGCAGACTAATAGGGTTGTTAGTCGACTTATATAAAAAAGACTAATCGACTAATACATGTTGTAGTCGACTTATAATTCCTACTGGTCGACTAATTATAGTTTCCAGTAACTTGCATATCTGTTTCAGTCTTATGTGTTAACTTATACCCAAGATTAGTCGACTAACCCATATACTAGTCGACTAAACCCCTACCCATAGTCGACTAATGGCAGTTTTTGACTGTTGGATAGTTTCTGTTTTCTTGTATTTTATCTAACATTATCCAACGTTTCAATATTCAAAATTGACCTGATAACTACCCTAACTGACTATGGATTTAATCTATAAATAGGTATCTTATCCTAGGCTAAAAACATCAATTCAAATTAATAGTTTTCTGACCAAAAACTCTGTCAAAATTCTGGTTCTCTGAAAACTGTTTTTCCACTTTCTGTTTCTTCACTAATTCTTACTCTTTTGTGAAGATTTCTGAAAGTCCACCTATAATAGCCTTTGTCCACGATCACATACAGATTCAAGGCTTATAGGAAAGTTTGTAATCACTCAAAGAGGAGCATTGTACAAGAGCGTCTTCGGGTTGAAGAGAGTTTGTATAAGGTATTGTGGTCTTCTTAGTTATAAGAAGAGTTGTATACATTTGGCAAAGGGATTTGTCAAGTGGTGTGCAAGGTGTTTATTTTGGCTGTACAAAGTCAAAGGATAAAGGAAAATCTCAAGCGGGTGGCTTGGGGACTGGGTGTAGGTCACGAGGACCGAACCAGGATAAATCTCTTGTGTTTGTGTTTGCTTTACTTTCTGAGATTTAATTTCCTTTTATTGCAAGTACTTTATTTCTGTAACGCTAATACTTTTGTTTGAGTGTTGACGTATATTCTAGATCTTACAATTGGCATCATCTCGGGACCAACAGCTTCTGCTCTATATCGGCCAATTCTCCCATAACTTTGAGGAGTTAACTGAAGCATTCCTTACCCAGTACGTCTCTCGCTGAGAGGCCAAGAAGAATAACTACCACCTTCTCATTGTCAAAATAAGTTAGGGCGATAGCCTTAAGTCCTACATTGGTTACTTTTAAAGCCAACTAGCTAAAGTTTCTAACCGCGGTGAAAACATCTCTGCACTCACATTCATCAGTGAATTTCAAGTTTTCACCCCATGTACAAACATTTGCTGAAGCATGATGTCACTCGAATGAGTGAGGTCTTATCCTGAGCTAAGCTTGTTGTGCAAGTTGGCAATTATATCAATCGTTATAAGTAACAAAGTAATAATGAAGATTGTCAAACCCACATGAATTATATTTAATTACCCCAAGTAATTATCTCAAAATCTTATATGAAAGCTATGAATACTTTGAAAAGTAAATTAAAAGAAGTGTTTTTAATATGAGAAAAGTACTAAGGCTTTGCGACTTGGGCGTATCTATTTCAGATTATTCTAATTAATTACATTAGAAACTTTGTTTTAAGTATTGCTAACAATTGAAGAATCCTTTAGTTTTCAATAATCTCCGTCAAGCATCATTAAATCTAACCCTAGATTAGAACGTACATCAATTGATCTAGTGAATTTCCTAGTTCAAAACAGCATTAAGATCTGTGGTTCTTCTCTAAAGATTGCACAAACTATGTCTCTCTTGTCGGTCTCAGCATGTAAGAAGTGATTTCTATCCTATGAAGCTCTGCTAGGTTATCTCATGTCGGTTTTCAACCTAACTATCTATATAATTATGGTCATCAATTATTAAACTTTAAAACAAGAATAGAAAATTAGCAAATTTTAAATAAGAACAACTAGAGTGAATCAATGTATAAATAATCTTTAATAGATAGTCTACATCTAAGCCCTAGCGAAGTAAATTTAGTTCGTATTAAAAAATAAGAAAACATGATTTTATGATAGAAAAGCATTAAACTAACTAAAAAAAATAAGAAAAGTAAAAACCCAATTGAATCTTTCTTCTTCTTCCTCTGGTCTCATTCTTCACAATTCAGGATTGGTGCAGAAAATCAGAGCTTTATTAATGAAGTAGTCTCTAAAATTGGCTCTCCAAAATATGATATATATACAAGAGTATGCAAATCCTTTTATAGGTCTCAAAAAAGGTGACCGTCTAAGAAATCCTAAAACAAGTACAAAATTTTAAACAAATTCTAGAAAAATTACTTCAGCAACCGCCTTAGAAGGACAACAGATTCAACGTAAAATATGGCATTTTTTCTGTTAAACACAATACATGACCAATTATGACTCAGAGAACAGCTGGCTCAAGCATGACACCTCTTTTGACTGGTCAACGACGGATTCGCGGTCCTTACGGCGAATTCGCCATAAAAATATGGAATTAGGCACTCAGCTTCCTCTGGATCTATTATCTTCTTGTGCTGACTCTTCTAATATCTCTGGGTTCATCTGAGCCTTCTTTAATTTCAGTGCATCTTCTTTGGTAACTCTTGTTTTCACTATTTTTTTGTATTTTCTTCCAAATTGTTTTTTGACTCTAAATCTGTAAAAGTCACAAACAAAACTACCAATGCAGCATTAAAGTGATAAAAATAAGTATAAAAGAATATAAAATATTCATACAATATGATATTTATCACACTCTCATACTTACCTTTTGCCAGTCCTCGAGCAAAATCCTAAACTAAAAAGAAAAAAATAAAAATCCTAAAATAAAAATAAAAATCTAATTCACTTTTGTAGGAATCACGATTGCACTTAGCATGTGCAACAACTCGCTAAACTCTTAGTTTACCCTAATGGACGAGTATTGTCTCATGAGGGTTTGAGTGAATATGCACACAAAATTTTGTGAAAGAAATATAAGATAAGAAAAAATTAAGACAACAATAATAAATAAAAACAAGGGTAACTGAAAAATAAAAAATAGAAAAAAATTTAAAAGAATTTTTTTAAGCACAAGTGTTCACTAACAATTAAATTCGTAAGTTTTCAAAAAGTTTAATTTCAATAAAGTTTAATCTCAAATAAAAAAAATCTCATTTTCTTTTCTTAGAGACTTGAATTTAATATTTCATACCATCTTTCTTAAGCTTTTCAATCCTATGCATTCTCCATGAAAGTGCAAATTGTTTTTAACTTGAGAACTTTTGATTCAAACCTTTTCATAACTAAACATGTTTCTATATATATAATGTGTGTGTGTGTGTGTGTATAATTTATAGAAGTTTGAAATATTACCACTTCGTTGCCCTTTAAGCACTTCTTTTTTTATTTTTATAACTTATAGAATTCTCATTCGTGTAAATATCAAGGCTTCTTGAGGCCGTAATATGTAATTAATTGATCCCTAGGTTTGATAATGCATGAATTTTCTCCTCTCTTTTATTTTTCTTCACACCTAATTATCTTTCACATAAATACCAAGGCTTCTTGAGGCCCTAGTACTTAGCTACTCAATGCTTCATATTTTTTTTCACTTTATGCAAACTCTTTTTTTTATGTACATATTGAAAATACACCACCTAGAGGGGAGGATGAATAGGTGTAAGGCTAATCTAATGACAAATGATGCGGAATTAAAAACTAATTGCAACACAACAAGTGTAACCAAAGAATGTAGCCGAATTCCCAGTGACGGGCTCTGAACTATCTCCTCTAAATTCCTCTAAATAAGAGTTGATGTGCTATATGAAGCTCTCTTGGTTCAACACTAGTGAGGCACACAATCAATACCAAGCATATATATGATATGAGCAATATGAATCAATGCAAGATATAAAAGAGAGAGTTTAGAGATAGTGGATCAATCACAAATATCGAGATATGTTTCGAGGTTCGAGCTACTGCTCTACGTCTCCGCCTTCATATAGAAGGATTTCCATTATACGTCCACACAGGGAACCTCCACCGAGGATTTGGCAAATACAAACTAGGAGTACACAACTCCTCTCTCTAACAATACAACCTCTACACAAGAGGCTAGGCACAACAACAATTTTCTCTACAATTAGAGGGATAGGCACTAAGCCAAACAACAATCATCTCACATTAGAGGGATAAGGCACTAAGCTGAACAACAATCACCTCACATTAGAGGGATAAGGCACTAAGGCAAAACTCCACCACAATCACCTCTACACAAGAGGGATAACAACAAACCCAAAGCACAACCTCAATCACCTCTACACAAGAGGGATGAACACCCAAAGTAAAGAAAGATTACAACTCCTGGTGATCACAAAGGTCACAAAAAACTTTGGTGATCTCAATAGACCACAAACCAATTTTCCCACAAAAACAAGATCCTATGGATAGGATAGAGATGATAGCTCAAGAGTGAGAAAATAAAGTGTTTGGAATAAAGAAAAACACTTGGGAAAAATCTCCAAATAGATATTGAAATCAAGATCAAAACCAATTCCCAAAAGACTCTCTTTTCTTTAAATTTTCTAACACTTTAAAAAAAAATAAAAATAAAACTTTGTAGCCCAAAAACTCTTTGAAATCTTGCTGTAAAACACTAGGAAAGATAGGAAATTTTGCTCTCAAAATCATGAAAGAACCAACTCAAGAGATGGGTATTTATACCCTCTCAATAAACTAGCTGTTGGTAGTCTGGAATGCCCAGATTGCCCTTCCGGTCGACTACCCGGTTGACCGGCCAGCACCCAAGAGTTCGGTGCTTTCAGTCGGTCGACCGCTGCGGTCGACCGGCCGTTTAGGCTGGCCATGTGAACGTCTCTCGTGCATATCGGTCGACCGACTCTTGGTCCGGTTGACCGTCTGGTCGACTGCCAGCATAGTCTGGCAGAGAATTCTGGGACAGAAAACTTGGTTAATTTAATACCAAATAAATCCCATAAATGCACATAAATTTTACAAAAATAAGTTCTTGTGAGATCTTTGAATAACAAATATCTGTGACAAAAAATCAACACATATTACAAACTATTTGAACCATTTTCGCGATATTGAAATTAGGCCTTTAAACAAAAATCGTATTTTCCAAAAATCAAACTTTGAAATGGAAAACCGTTTTCTCCAAAACTTGTATAAATACAAAAACATGTATTGAGACAAATTTGAAGCATACTGTATATGGATAGAATCCAATATACATATAAGATATATATCTATATTTTTGATATGAAATCTAAAACCGGTTAAACCGAAAATCAAACTTTAAACTTGTGTGTGTATGTGAACTTGAGCATATCAATACTATCTAATCTTTACATAAAATCTAAACTAAATACAAACCGAAGTCTTCTTGTCTCCAAGCCGGCTCTATCCAAACGCGATCAAATGAGCTTGACTCCAACCAAGTGTGATGGAAACAGGAAAATAGTAAGGAAAGAGTTTAGAAAATTTTAGTCTCATTTCAAAGTAACCGTGTAGCAAGGGCTAAACAGATCGATCCACAGGGAAGGATGCGATGGAAGCTTTTCAGAACGATCTTCTCTATATTTGGCTTGGAAAAGAAAAGAGAAATTAATTGTGAGAATTAGATTTGATCAAGCAAAAGAAGTATAGTTTATTAATCATCTACCATAACCCAAAGTATTAGTCTCAAAGAGTGAACATCATATTGAATGAAGAATTATCCACCCTAGGTCATTGATTGAGAATCAAGTAAGATGAATGAAAATGTTGGAACCCTAATTAGTGTGCATTAATAAAAATTAAACCATAGTTCATCCTAATTTCAAAGTATAGCATAAGAGAAGTTTTTACTTAAAATTATGCTATCAAAGTATTTAATATGAACTATGAATAATCATTTAGAAAGTGCAAACCGAATTAGTTAACCCTAATTATCGATTCATCTTCAAGAACATCACATTAATCCTAGGATTTTTAACAAGAGTAGATGTCAATCAGTTCATCTTTTAAACTAAACTAGGATTGATCAAGAGATTAGCAAACTATAGGTTCAATTAGTTATTCATTTTTTTATTTTTATTTTCAATTTTTATTTCAAATAAGAAAGATTGCATGGAAATTAAAAGAAGAAGAAATAGATAATCTAAACAGAAAAACTAAATTGAATTGCAAAGAATATAAAAGAATGAAGAACCTTTTTATTCGATGTCACTGGCCAATTACAAAGCTCCTCTCCTTCTTCAAAATCTTCTTCTTCAAATAACAAAAACAAAAAAATACAAGAAAATTCGGAAAGAAGGAAGATCTAAAGAAAACCCTAGGTTTCAGCTCTCTGCCTTCTCTTTCTCTGTTACTATGCAGGAGTATTTATAGGAGATATAAGACGTAAAGTCCCAGTATAACTCTCCCACGAAACCGCGTTGCCAGATTCATCCTAATGGCCGCGAAAACGCGGTTATAGCCGCATTTCCGCGGCCATAGCGTGGCTAATGGCCACGTGCTTTCTTGCGTGACGTCCTCTGGTCCGTTCATCTGGGCGCCTCCTTCTGAATTCTGCATTCAGACTCTCTATCTTGAGAACTCGAGATAACTTGGGTAGTAAGTTATCAAAAATCAAAATTTGAAAAAGAATTTGTTCTCTTTATTTTTATCTTTAAGCCTTTCTCCCCTTTATCTTTATCCTTGTATTGCAAGCAACCAGGTTTAAGTAGAAGTCCATCTCTGTTTAAGGATAAGGATCCATCTTATCCTTCTCTTCCTCCTCTTTAGCAATTAGGAGTTCTATTTTATCCTTCCTCTTTCTCCCCTAGATTTTAAACTAATAATTTAAAATCCAAGTTAAGATTAGGTTAGATAAGATAGAATCTTCTAATTCACTAAAATTAATTATGCATGTGGGCTTGTGGGATTCTTGGGCTTTTGGGCTTCCCTTGTGCTTTATTTTTTATTTTTTTAATTGCTCAAGGCCTGCACAACATTAAACAATAAAACATTAGTAGTAGTGCTTAATCAAAGAATAAGTAGAAAAATATGATGATAAATATGCATTTTTAACTGCCTATTACACCCCTGCACTTATCTTTTTGCTCGTCCTCGAGTAAAAAAAATAAAAAAGAAAAAGGAAAATAAAATAAAAACTAACCTATCTTAACTCACTTTCGTAGGAATCACGGTTGCACTTAGCATGTACAACAAGACGTTAAACCTCTAGGTTACCCCTAGAGGACGAGTGTTGTCTCATGAGGGTTTTCAGTGGATTATACCCACAAATCCATAAAAGGAAAATGTTAGTGATTTAATTAATTAATTAATTTTATTATTTATTTATTTTATTTTGAAAAAGAAAAGAAATATTTGAAATATATTTGAAGAAACTAAGTAATCTATAAGTTTTAGGATTATCATTTCTATTCATTCTTAAACTTAGTCTTTATACAATAATTTGTTATCAATTTTAGGTATTGATTAAAATTGAATTTTTATATAGTCTCTTTTGTTACCCTAAGTCTTATGCATCCTTGTGAATCTTTACTAGGGATTCTTTAACTTGGACTCTCATGCCTCTTTACTATAATTATTATTTTCTCTCTTTTTTAATATGTATAACTCATCTAATTTTCTTTTGTATAAGTATTAAGGCTTCTTGAGGCCCTCATACCTAACTACTTGACTATTTAGATGTGTTAGTATATATATATAGATAATATTTCTAGTTTTCTTAGGCTTTCTAATTCACCCATGTAGTAAGCCTAAGGTCCGTGGCTCCCAAACTGGTCGGTTTAGGGCACCGGGTGATAAAATACCCAACGGACTTAAGGACTCGAGTGAACTAGGCCACAAAATCAAGGACTTTATTTATAAAATCACTTTTAGGCGTGAATACTTATGCTTCTTGAGGCACATGTATCCAACTTAATTAGTGAACTCTATTTATATATATATATATATTTTATAAGGCACAAGAGTCTTTGTCTTAAATCCTAGAGGTGAAAGTGTATCAGGTATACACATTTAAGGTAAAATCAAGACTAATTAATTATTCAAATTTTCGTCTTATACCAAAATATCCAACAATTTATTTCATTTCGACCAAGTTTTTAGAAATCCTAATCATGATTTTCCTAATTCTTAAGATTAACTTGGATTTCTTTCAAAAGATAAGTCAAAATATTGTCTCCTTTTTCAACTATATATATATATATATATATATATATATATATATATATTTAATTTTTAAATTTTTTTGTATTATTATTTTTTATGTTTTTTGTTATATTCTATTATTTTTATTTTATTTTTTATTTAAATTTAAATTAAGGTTAGTACCCTCCCCCACACTTATCTCATGCATTGTCCCCAATATATGCATGTATGTATAAATGCATGAATGAATGGCAGAGAGGTAGAGTTACCGATACATTGGGTCAAAAAGACCCATGGCTGTGTCTGCTTCCGGTGCTGATTCCAAAAATAGTTTCAGACGTTGACCATTTATCTTCAATTCATTTTCATTCTTAGGGTCGTATATCTCTATGGCTTCATGTGGAAACACAGTCTTAACAATAAAAGGCCCTGACCATCTTGATTTCAGCTTTCCGGGAAAGAGGTGAAGTCTAGAGTTATAGAGTAAGACTTTTTGTCCTTAGACAAAAATTTTTTTCATGATGAACTTATTATGAAAAACCTTAACCCTATCTTTCATAATCTTCGCATTTTCATATGCCTCGTTCCTTAATTCCTAAAGTTCAGAAATTTGCAATTTTTGAAGTGCACCGGCCTTATCTAGATCAAAATTCAGCTGCTTAATTGGCCATAAGGCTCGGTACTCTAACTCAACAGGAAGGTGGCAAGCCTTTCCAAAAACTAATCTATAAGGAGACATTCCTAGAATTGTTTTAAAGGCGGTCCTATATGCCCATAAGGCATCCACCAATTTGGTGGACCAGTCCTCCCTGTTTTGATTCATAGTTTTCTCCAAGATAAGCTTAACTTGCCTATTTGAGACTTCTACCTGCCCACTGGTCTATGGATGGTAAGGTATAGATAACTTGTGTGTTATGGCATATTTTCGTATAAGATCTTCAAAAGTTATATTGCAAAATGTGTACCATTATCACTAATTATGGCACGAGGGGTTCCAAATCGTGAGAAGATGTTTTCTTTCAAGAACTTGACAATAACTTTGTTGTCATTTGTCATGCAAGGGATGGCCTCAACCCATTTGGATGCGTAATCTACAGCCAACAAGATGTATTGGTGCCCAAATGAATTAGTACAATCAAACAGTTCTACTTCTAGAATTGGGTTTAGGGGCATCATATTACGTTTAGAAATCCTTCCTATCATTTGGCATCTAGTGCAAGTTTTGCAAAAGTCAAATGTGACTTTAAACAAAGTGGGCCAATAGAAGCCACTCTGTAGTACCTTTTCGGCTGTTTTGCGGGGACCAAAGTGTCCAGCGCAAGCAAATTCGTGACAAAAGGCTAGAACGCTTCTAGTTTCCTTTTGGGAACACGTCTCCTAATTATTTGGTCGCTATAATATTTGAAGAGGTAAGGGTCCTCCCACATAAAATATCAGACTTACGACAAGAACTGGTATCTATCCTGTTTTGACTAACTAGAAGGTGTTTGGTTTGTGACTAAGTAATTAACTATGTCGGCAAACCATGGTTTGTAGAGATGGCTAAAAGTTGTTCATTAGGAAAATTATCGTTGATGGGCAGTTCGTCGGAAGGTGCGTTTGGCACACGAGAGAGATGGTCTGCAGCGATATTTTCGACACCCTTTTTATCTCAAATTTCGAGATCAAATTCTTGGAGGAGGAGGATCCAACGAATGAGTCGGGCCTTTGCATCTATTTTGAGCATTAGGTATCGAAGTGCAGAATAGTCAATAAATATCGTAGTTTTGGTCCCAAGTAGGTATGGGCGGAATTTCTCTAATGCGAACACTACGGCCAAGATTCTTTCTCGGTTGTAGTATAGTTCACTTGGGCATCATTGAGTGTCCTACTTGAATAATAGATCACGTGTTGCTTGTTATCTTTGCGTTGTCCTAAGACAGCGCCTATAGCAAAATCGAAGGCATCACACATGATCTCAAAGGGTTTGGACCAGTCCAGAAGTGAGATGATAGGTACAGAGATAAGTTCCAATTTAGCTTCTCCCATGCGCTACTACACTTGTCATCAAAGATGAAGGGCACGTCTTTAGCTAAAAGGTTTGTAAGGAGTCTAGCAATTTTGCTAAAATTCCTAATGAACCTACGACAAAACCCAGCGTGTCCTAAAAAAGAACGAATGTCTTTCACGCATTGTGAAATTGGGAGTTTGGCTATGATTTCCATCTTAGCCTTATCCACTTTGATCCCTTTCCTAGATATCTCATGACCTAGGACAATCCCATGCTGCACCATAAAGTTGCACTTTTCCCAATTTAGGGTCAAGTTTATTTCGGTGCACCTTTTTAGCACTAGCTCTATGTGATATAGACATTGGTCAAACGAATTTCCATAGACAGAGAAGTCGTCCATGAAGATCTCTAAGAAGTGCTCGACTATGTCAGAGAAAAGGCTTAACATGCAACGTTAGAATATTGTGGGGGCATTGCATAGGCCGAAAGGCATTCGGCGATAAGCAAATGTCCCAAATGGACATGTGAATGTTGTCTTTTCTTGGTCCTTCGGGCCTATTGGGATTTGGTTATACCTTGAATAACCGTCCAAGAAACAGTAATACTCATGGCCTGCTAATCGTTCCAGTATTTGGTCGATAAATGAGAGGGGAGAATGGTCTTTTCTAGTTGTGGTGTTCAACTTGCGATAGTCTATGCATACTCGAACCTTGGTAGGTAGCCGTGTTTGTACTAACTCTTGCTTGTCATTTTCCACCACAGTAAAATTGGACTTTTTAGGGACCACGTGCACTGGTCTAACCCATTAGCTATCAGAAATGGGATAAATAATCCCATTATCCAACAGTTTCATTATTTTGCCTTGTACAACCTCTTGCATGAGCGGGTTTAACCTACGCTGTGGGTCCCCCTTTTGTTTAACCCCTTCATTTAGATGGATTCTATGCTGGACTAGTTTAGGGCTTAGACCCTTGATATCGGCCATAGTCCAACCAATAGCTTCCCTATGTCTCCTAAGGGTTGCCAATAGGTCTTCCTCTTGCCTATTAGTCAAATTGGATGTAACTATGACTGGTAACTGAAATCACCTAGAGGGAGGTGAATAGGTGAAAATGCTAATCAATGCACAAATTAAAAATGAGATGATGCAACGATCACTTAAAGCAAGATTAAAAGCCGGATACCCCGTGAAAGGCTCTGAACTTCTTCCTCGTGATTCCTCTAAATAAGAGTTTGAGGTGCGCAATGCAATGTTGTTGTGAGAGTACAAATCGGCAATATGAGAATAAATGAATAGAGAGTAAGAAACACAAGTAAACTAATCGCAAACACAGAGATTTGTTTCGAGGTTGAGCACCCAGCTCTACGTCCCCGCCTTTACCCAGAAGTATTTCTGATCCACTAAATTTTCACAAAGGATTACAATCACTAGGGAGTACCTAACTCCTCAATCACACTCCTCTAGTCTAGAAGTAGTATAGCCACAAATACAATAATCACTTGGTGATCAAAAGACCATAAACTCTCTTTTGAAAACCTTTTCTTTACAAAACCCTAGAGAATAATATGTAGGATTGAAGCTCAAGGTTTGTAAGTGAAAATAAAACAAAGTAGAAGAGAGATTTGATTCAAAAATTTCAGAGAAAAATCAGAGATTAGAGTACAAAAATTGAGAGTAAAAACTTCTTTCAAGAATACTCAAACTTTGATTTCTTTGCAAAATGTTGTTATAATTCTCCTCAACCCAAATCACCCCTATTTATAGGTTTTAGGTAGGGATTAAAGGGTAAATGATTATTTTGACTAACCAGGAAGAATATGACCAAAAATCACCCTTAAACCACGTTTTAAGATTAAAACCACATTTTAAAACATGTTTAAAAAAACTAACCATTTGGCTGAAAAGACCACTTACGGTTGACCGGCCGGTCGACCGGTTCTCAAAATTTTCTGACCGTTGGCTGACTCCGGTCGACCGTCCCAAACCGAGAGTTTGGGTCAGTCAGTCGGTCGACCGCTAGGTCGACCGTCATGGGGTCAGGTCGACCGCTCGATCGACCGGGAAACGTGCACACATGCACACCCCCATGTGTCAGAACTACGGTCGACCGCGCGGTCGACCGTTCTGACTGTAATAGTGCCAGTTGACCGCCCAGTCGACCGCAACAGGTCAAAACAGAAAATCTTGGATAGAAATGATTTGAAGATATGTTTATATTTAACATGAGTTTTGTAAAGGCTCTGTAAAATACAATAGGCTAAGTATATGCATACTGAAATAGTACTACAAAGTATTTTAAAAAAGAGTCATAAATAATCTTTTGAAAACACGTGCAATTTGTGTGTGTAGGGCATTTTGAGCTTCAATACTATATACTATTCTTTAACAAACTAACAACATAAAGTTCTATAGGAAGGCGTCTCTGAACCGTGTTGCTTAGCTAGAGTCTCCTCTCTTATGAATGAGTCCTCTTGCGCCATCAACCTTGCAACATGCTTTTAGAATGCTTGAGCCGTCAACCCTTGTACAAACCTAAAATTCATTCAAGAATCTCTATTAGTACCAAATAGCTTTTATATGGTTTGTCATCATCAAAACATATAAAATGGAGAGTGTAACCTTTAGGCCAACAATCTCCCCTTTTTGATGATGACAAAACATATAAGGTATAACATAAGATATAGAAGGGAGGTACCCTCAAATAATGCTATATTAAACAAGTATACTAAACTAAAGCAAACTTATTATTTGATAAACATGAAAACAAAGAATAAACAATGAAAACATATTCTTTGATATAAAACAAACTTATTATTTGAGAACAAAGCAAAAACATAAACACAAAATAAAAAACAAACACAAAACATATTTCTCCCCCTTTTTGTCATACATCAAAAAGGGATATATTCTTTAGTCAATAACAGAAATATTTAATTCACCACATATAAAGGAAAATCTATTGAAATCAAGTGGTTTAGTAAAAATATCGGTAAGTTGAAAATCAGTAGAAACATAATCAATATCAATATCACCTTTCTCAAAATAATCTCTAACAAAGTGATATCCAATCTCTATGTGCTTGGTCTTACTATGTTAATTTGCATTTTTAGTCATATGAATTGTACTAGTATTATCACAAAATATTTTAATATGGTCATAATGCAAATCATAATCAAGGAGAGTATGTTTCATCCAAAGGACTTAAGCACAACATGCCCCAGCCGCAATATACTCCGCCTCGGCGGTTGAGAGGGCTACCGAATTTTATTTCTTGGAAGACCATGAAATAAGACAATTACCAAGAAATTGATATGTTCCACTAGTACTCTTCCTATCCACTCTACAACCCATATAGTCGGCATCCAAAAAACTCGTCATTGAGAATTATCCGGTCTTTAGATACCATAGACCCATTCCTATAGTGCCCTTAAATTATCGAATAATGCGTTTTACCGCAATCAAGTGGGATTCTTTAGGACAAGAATGGAATCTAGCACAAAGACACACACTAAACATTATGTCCGGCCTACTAGTCGTTAAATATAACAAACTACCAATCATGCTTCTATATATCTTATGTCTACACTCTTACCTTGGTCATCCTTGTCAAGCTTAGTTGTGGTAGCCATGGGAGAGTTGCGAGTTTTTGAGTCTTCAAGTCCAAATTTCTTGATGAGTTCCTTAGTGCACTTGACTTGACTTATGAACATCCCATCACTCCTTTGCTTGATTTGGAATCCAAGAAAATAGTTCAATTCACCCATCAAAGACATCTCAAATTCTCGTTGCATGCATTGTTCAAACTCCTTGCAAAGTAATTCATTAGTAGAACCAGAGATTATATCATAAACATATATTTGTACAATAAGAATGTCACTACCAACATGTTTAGTAAATAATGTGGTGTTTACTTTACCCTTAACAAAATCATTTGATAGAAGCAAAGTAGAGAGTCTTTCATAACAAGCTCTTGGAGCTTGTTTTAAACCATACAATGCTTTATCTAGTTTGAAAACAAAATTTGGATGTATATGATCAACAAAACTGGGGGGTTGTTCAACATATACATCTTCTTCAATAAAACCATTTAAAAATGCACTTTTTACATCTATTTGAAAAAAGTTTGAAATTTTTATAGGATGCAAAAGCTAGTGTGATCCGTATGGCTTCTAGCTGTGCTACAGGGTGCAAAGGTCTCCTCAAAGTCGATTCCTTCAACTTGAGTGTAATCTTGGGCCACTAACCTAGCCTATTCCTAACAACATTTCCTGACTCATCCAACTTGTTCCTAAAAATTCACTTAGTACCAATTATTGGTCTATCATAGGGTCTAAGAACAAGATGCCAAACTTGGTTGCGCTCAAATTCATTAAGCTCTTCTTGCATAGCAAGCAACCAATATGAGTGACCCTTGGCTTCGAGGATGTTTTTGGGTTCAATATGAGATATGAATGCATAATGCCCACACAATGTTGACCCAAAGGTTACACTCTCCATTTATATACGTTTTGATGATAACAAGCCATATAAAAGCTATTTGGTACTAATAAAGATTCTAAAATGAATTTCAGGTTTTTACAAGTCTTGATGGCTCTAGACTTCTAAAAGCATGTTGAAAGGTTGATGGCGCAAGGGGACTCTTTCATAGGAGAGGAGGCTCTAGCTCGGCAACGCGGTTCAGAGACACCTTCCTATGTAGTTTTATTTTTGTTAGTTTGTTAAAGGATAGTATATAGTGTTGAAGCTCAATTTCCCCACACACACAAAATTCCACGTGTTCTCAAAAGATTATTTTTGTCTCTTATGTAAAATATTTTAAAGACCTATTTTAGTATTTGCATACTCAGTTTATTGTATTTTACAAAGTTTTTACAAAAATCATTATTTAAAATAAACATATCTTCAAATCATTTCTACTCAAAAATTTCTATTTTGACCTGCTATGGTTGACTGGGCGGTCGACCAGCTCTATCACAGGTCAGAACGGTCGACCGCGCGGTCGACCGCAGTTTTGACCCATGGGTGCGTGTATGTGTGCACGTCATCCGGTCGACCGGGCGGTTGACCAGACCCCATGTCGGGCGACCGAGCGGTCGACTGACTGACTGTACCCAACTCTCTGTTTGGGACGGTCGACCGGGCGATCGACCGGAGCCAGCCAACAGTTAAAATTTTTTAAAAACCGGTCGACCGGCCGGTCGACCGTGAGTGGCCTTTCTGCCAAACGGCTAGTTTTTTAAACATATTTTAAAATGTGGTTTTAATCTTAAAACGTGGTTTTAGGCTAGTTTTAGGTCATATTCTTCCTGATTAGTCAAAATAAACATTTACCCTTTAATCCCTACCTAAATCCTATAAATAAGGGTGGATGGGCTTGAAGAGAATTACTACAACATTTAAAAAGAAATCAAAGTTTGAGTAGTCTTGAAATAAGTTTTTATTCTCAGTTTTTGTGCTCTAATATCTGATTTTTCTCTAAAGTTTTTGAATCAATCTCTCTTCTACTTTGTTTTATTTTTCACTTACAAACCTTGAGCTTTAATCCTATATATTATTCTCTAGGGTTTTGTAAAGAAAAGTTTTTCAAAAGAGAGTTTGTGGTCTTTTGATCACCAAGTGATTATTGTATTTGTGGCGTCACTTATTCTGGACTAGAGGAGTGTGATTGAGGAGTTGGGTACTCCCTAGTGATTGTAATCCTTTGTGGAAATTCTAGTGGATCGGAAATCCTTCTGGGTGAAGGCGGGGACGTAGAGCTGGGTGCTCGAACCTCGAAACAAATCTCTATGTTTGCGATTGGGGTACTTGTGTTGTTTACTTTTTATTCATTCATTCTTATATTATCGATCTATACTCTCACAACAAGATTATATTATGCACCTCAAACTCTTATTTAGAGGAATCATGAGGAAGGAGTTCAGAGCCCTTCACGGGGTATTCGGCTTCTAATCTTTATTTGAGTGATCGTTGCATCATCTCAATTTTAAATTTATGCACTGATTAGCATATTCACCTATTCACCCCCTCTAGGTGATTTCAATTGGTATCAGAGCTAGGACTCTAGTTTTTGGCTTTACATTCTTAGAGAGATCCTATAAATTGCTAATCACTATTTTCATATCTTCATTCATACACTAGTAAAGATGGCCGATAACATTAAAACCCCTCCCAAATTTGATGGACTCAACTTTCCCATATGGAAAGTTAGGATGAACATTTTTTTGCAATCTCTAGGTAGCCGAATTGCTAAGTTTTTGACCAAGCCTTTTAGTGAACCCGTAGGTGAGGACACTTGGTCCGATTTTACCTCCAAGGAAGTTGATGCTAATTCGAAGGCTCAAAATGCCTTACTTTTAGCATTAAATGAGGATGACTTAACATGGGTTATCCATTGCAAGTCCGCCTATGAGATTTGGCAACACTTATTGGTCACGCATGAGGGAACATCACAAGTCAAGAGAGCTAAAATTGATCTCTTGCATTCCTAATATGAATGCTTTAAAATGCAAGAAAATGAATCTATTGATGATATTATTACTAAGTTTACTAAAATCACAAATGTTCTTGCTTCTCTAGGTGATGAAATAAACAATGACCAAAAGGTGCGTAAGGTGATTCATGCTCTCCCTTCATCATGGGAAATCAAAGCTACCACCTTGAAGGAATTGAATGACAAAGACGAAATGGAGCTCATAAGTCTTATTGGAAACCTTAAGACTCATGAGATGGGGAAAAAGGCTAGAGAAGAAGCGGCACCTCAAAAGAAAAAGTTTATTGCTTTCAAGTCCACCTCCACCATCTACGATGATGAAGAAGATGATGAAGAACTATCTCTTCTTGTGAGAAATGTAAAAAGAATGTACCACAAGAATAAGCTCAACCATAGAAGGCGATGGGAAGGGAAAGAGGAGGAGAAGATCACCTACTACAACTGTTGGAAACCCAGACACATCATGGCCGATTGTCCAGATTTCAAGAAAAAGATATCTTCCTCCTTGAAGCAAAAGAAGCCGTTTGTAAAGAAGGCGTTCAAAGCCATTTGAGATTCGGAAAGTGAATCTGAAGATGAAGTTGACACGGCTAATATGTGTTTCATGACAAACACACCTAAGGTAACTACCAAACCAAATGATGATGATAGTGAAATAAGTAAAGAAATGTTATTACAAGCTTTCATTGAACTTGCAGAAAGTTTTGATTCTAAAAAGGAAGATTGTTTAAAATTGAAAAAGAAAAATGAAATGCTTAAAAATCAAATTACTATTTCTTCAAAAGAAAAGGACAAATTAACCTCCACTCTTATTTTAACACAAAGAGATTTTGATGCCTATAGAGTTGCATGCAAAGCTAAATATCTTAAAATTAATGAAAATGAGCTTTCTATATTAAAAACTAGAACAAATGATTTGGGAAATGTTTTAAAGAATGTGTTTTTAATAATACTAAATTAGAAGAAATATTTTCAAAGAAACACATGCATACTCCACATGTTAAACATGATAAACCATCTCATGCTTAAACTCCACATGTTCATCATGCCAATACATCACATGTCAACATGCTAAAACACCCCATGCTCACAAATCACATGTTCATAAACCACATGCTCATTATGCTTTGAAATATAGAAGAATTTATATATGTACTTATTGTTGCCAGAATAGTCATTTAGCTAAATTTTGTTATGATCATATAAAAAGTATGAATAATCATGTTTGGGTTCGAAAAACTAATGTATTAGGAACCAAGAAAATATGGGTACTAAAAACAAACTTTAAATTATTTGATATAGGTACACACCAAGGCTCCAAGACGTAAGGAGCGGTGGTACCTTGATAGTGGTTGCTCAAGACATATGACATGGGACATCAACAATTTCGCAACCCTATCGAGGTACATTGAAGGTGGCATCGTCACCTTCGGAGATGGCTCCAAGGGCACCATCATCGGTATAGGTAATATCAAGATTGGTACATCTCCTTTAATTGAAAATGTAGTTCTTATTGATGGGCTTAAACATAATTTACTTAGTATTAGTCAATTATGTGATCGTGGTCTCAAAGTTATTTTTGATCAATCTTCTTGCAAAATTTTTGATTGTAAAACCAATGAATGTATTCTCACTGGATTTCGTGAAAATAATGTCTACATTATTGATATGCTTAATTTGGATTGCACTACAAAATGTTTAAATGCTTTTGATGAGATTTCATGGTTATGGCATAGAAGATTAGACCATGTCTCTTTTGATCATCTTTCTAGAATAAATTCTAAGGAATTGGTGAAGGGTATTCCTTGTTGAAGTTTGAAAAAGATCGCATTTGTGGTGCGTGCCAACTTGAGAAACAAACCAAGTTTTCTTTCAAACCAATAAAGGATATCATGACATCTAGGCCATTAGAATTTATTCACATGGATCTTTTTGGACCAACTAAAACTAAAAGCTTAAATTGAAATAGATATGTTTTGGTTTTAGTCGATGATTTCTCTCGTTTCACTTGAATTTTCTTTTTAGAGCATAAAGATTAAACTTTTTTGCATTTTAAGACTTTTCAAAAAAGGGTTGAAAAAGAAAAAGGATTTTCGATTTTACGCATAAGAAGTGATAGAGGTGGTGAGTTTGTCAACCAACTCTTTATGACTTATTGTGATGAAAATAGAATTAAGCATGAAATGTCATGTCCTAAAACTCCACAACAAAATGAAGTAGTTGAACGGAAGAATAGAACTCTTCAAGAAATGGTTAGGACCATGATAAGTGAATACGGGCTCCCTCAATACTTATGGGCCGAGGCCTTAAACACCACATGCTATATATCGAACCGAATTTACTTGTGTAAAAATACTTCCAAAACTTCTTTTGAAATTTATCATTTGAGAAAACTAAATGTTTCATGCTTTAAAGTTTTTAGATGCAAGTGTTTTGTTTTGAACACCAAAGATAATTTGAGCAAATTTGATGCTAAGGCTTTTGAAGCAATCTTTGTTGGCTATTCTAGTACTAGCAAAGCATATAGAGTGTTCAATAAATCATCTCTTACTATTGAAGAATCTATGCATGTTAAATTTGAAGAATCTAATGCATTTGTTAAGAATGTTGTAGAGATTGACTCATTAGGTGAGGACATGGAGAAAATATCCTTGAAGGACTCACCCATCCAAGAATACAAGCAAGAACCTAATGGTGAAGTTCAAAAGGATGAAGTGGAACCATTACAATCACTTCCTAAAGATTGGAGATACGCCTCAAATCATCCCAAAGATCTCATCATAGGTGATGTATCAAAAGGGGTAACCACTCACTCCAAACTCCATGATTTGAGTTGGCATTATGCATTCATATCTCATTTTGAACTCAAAAACATCCTCGAAGCCGAGGATGACTCATATTGGTTGCTTGCTATGCAAGAAGAGCTCAATCAATTTGAGCGCAACCAAGTTTGACATCTTGTTCCTAGACCGCATGATAGACCAACAATTGGTACTAAGTGAATTTTTAGGAACAAGTTGGATGAGTCAGGTAATGTTATTAGGAATAAGGCTAGGTTAGTGGCCCAAGGTTATACTCAAGTTGAAGGAATCGACTTTGAAGAGACCTTTGCACCCGTAGCACGGCTAGAAGCCATACGGATAACACTAGCTTATGCATCCTATAAAAATTTCAAACTTTTTCAAATGGATGTAAAAAGTGCATTTTTAAATAGTTTTATTGAAGAGGAACTATATGTTGAACAACCTCCCGATTTTGTGGATCATATACATCCAAATTTTGTTTTCAAACTAGATAAAGCATTGTATGGTTTAAAACAAGCTCCAAGAGCTTGGTATGAAAGACTTTCTAGTTTTTTCTATCAAATGATTTTGTTAAGGGCAAAGTAGACACCACATTATTTACTAAACATGTTGGTAGTGACATTCTTATAGTACAAATATATATTGATGATATAATCTTTAGTTCTACTAATGAATTACTTTGCAAGGAGTTTAAACAATGTATGCAACGTGAATTTGAGATGTCATTGATGAGTGAATTGAACTATTTTCTTGGACTCCAAATCAAGCAAATGAATGATGGGATCTTCATAAGTCAAGCCAAGTACTCTAAGGAACTCATCAAGAAATTTGAACTTGAAGACTCAAAAATTTGCAACACTCCCATGGTTACCACCACCAAGCTTGACAAGGATGACCAAGGTAAGAGTGTTGACATAAAATTATATAGAAGCATGATTGGTATTTTGTGTGTATTTAACGGCTAATAGGCCGGATATTATGTTTAGTGTGTGTTTTTGTACTAGATTCCAATTATGTCCCAAAGAATCCCACTTAATTGCGGTAAAACGCATTATCTGATATATTAAGGGCACTATTTGAATGGGTCTATGGTATCTGAAGACCGGACAATTCTCAATGACGAGTTTTTCGGATGCCGACTATGCGGGTTGTAGAGTGGATAGGAAGATTACCAGTGGAACATGTCAATTCTTGGTAATTGTCTTGTTTCATGGTCTTCCAAGAAACAAAATTCAATAGCCCTCTCAACCGCCGAGGCGGAGTATGTTGCGGCGGGGGCATGTTGTGCTCAAGTCCTTTGGATGAAACATACTCTCCTTGATTATGATTTGCATTATGACCATATCAAAATATTTTGTGATAATATTAGTACAATTCATATGACTAAGAATGAAAATCAATATAGTAAGACCAAGCACATAGAGATTAGATATCACTTCCTTAGAGATCATTTTGAGAAAGGTGATATTGATATTGATTATGTTTCTACTGATTTTCAACTTGCCGATATTTTCACTAAACCACTTGACTTCAATAGATTTTCTTTTATATGTGGTGAACTAAATGTTTGTGTTGTTGACTAAAGAGCTTTTCTTACTATCATATCCCTTTTTGATGCATGACAAAAGGGGGAGAAATATGTGTGTCATTATATGTATAATGTTTTGTGTTTTGGTGTTTGGTGTTTTTGTTTCTCAAATAATAAGTTGTTTTATACTTCTTTAATATAGCATTATTTGAGGGGGAGTTTTTACCTCCCTTCTATATCTTGTGATATAGCTTATATGTTTTGTCATCATCAAAAAAGGGGAGATTGTTGGCCCAAAGGTTATACTCTCCATTTATATACGTTTTGATGATAACAAACCATATAAAAGCCATTTGGTACTAATAAAGATTCTAGAATGAAATTCAGGTTTGTACTAGTCTTGATGGCTCTAGACTTCTAAAAGCATGTTGAAAGGTTGATGACGCAAGAGGACTCTTTCATAGGAGAGGAGGCTCTAGCTCGGCAAAGCGGTTCAGAGACACCTTCCTATGTAGTTTTATTTTTGTTAGTTTGTTAAAGGATAGTATATAGTGTTGAAGCTCAATTTCCCCCCACACACAAAATTGCACGTATTTTCAAAAGATTACATTTTGTCTCTTGTGTAAAATACTTTAAAGACCTATTTAAGTATTTGCTTACTCAGTTTATTGTATTTTACAAAGTCTTTACAAAAATCATTTTTGAAAATAAACATATCTTCAAATCATTTCTACTCAAAAATTTCTATTTTGACCTTTGCAGTCGACCGGCTCTGTCACAGGTCAGAACGGTCGACCGTGCGGTCGACCGCAGTTGGCACGCACCACCACAAATGCGGTCCTTTTCAAACTTCAAATAAGGAATACCCTTTACCGATTCCTTAGAATTGATTCTAGAAAGATGATCAAAAGAAGTATGGCCTAGTATTCTATGCCATAACCATGAAATCTCATCAAAAGCATTTAAACATTTTTTAATGCAATCCAAATTAAGCATATCAATAATGTAGACATTGTTTTCATGAAATCAAGTGAGAATATATTCATTGATTTTATAATCAAACATTTTGCAAGAAGATTCATCAAAAACAACTTTGAGACCACGATCACATAGTTGACTAATACTAAGTAAATTATGTTTAAGCCCATCAACAAGAATTACATTTTCAGTTAAAGGAGATGTACCAATCTTGTTGTTACCTATACCGATGATGGTGCCCTTGGAGTCATCTCCAAAGGTGACGGTGCCACTGATCGGGGCGTAACTAACACTCTAAAACCGTGTGTTTTGTGGAATCAATGAAAAGCTCGTATGTACTAATGTACCCTCGATACTTCCTGGTATATCCCAATTCTTGAACTTTCGCCTGAATATTCGTCTGACGTGAGCAAAGGTCTAAATTCAATGCATCTTCTAAAAGTTCCCTTGCTTGGCCTCCAAGTAATGCGGATTTAATTATCAAAAAATGGGTTTAATTAAGCTCTTATTACTCCTTTGCTCTTAAACTCTTGATTAACCTACAAGAGAAATCAAAACACAGTTTAGACTGACATTTTATTCATAAAAAATCGGTGGGAAAATGCGATATAATAATGCAGAATTGTAGACTAATCACACTCCCACACTTATCTTTTGCTCGTCCCGAGCAAAACAATAAAGAAAAGCTATACTATAAATGTTATTATACCACTTTCGCAGGTGACGCGATTGCACTGAGCGTGTACAACAAGCCGTTAAACCTCTAGGTTACCCCTAGAGGAGAAGTGTTGTCTCCTGAGGGTTTTCAGCGGATTGCACTCACAAAATCCATAAAGAAAGAAGACAAATGTTAGTATTTTGAAAATGCATTTTGAAAGTGAGACAAGTTTATGAAATATTTTTGCAAAAAATATAAGCGTTCTAAGGTCATAGGTCCACCAAAAATTATTCTTCCTTAAACTTAGTCTCTACGCAAGATCTTGTCTTCAATTAAGATAAAAATTCAAAAGTGGATTGAATATTTTATCTTTCATAAAACCTAGTTAATATGCACTTTGTGATAGTGAGGATATCTGGGATTTTAACTCCAACCATCAAGCCATTTATTTATATATATCTATATATATTTTTCTTTTTCTTCCCTTAGCTTCATTAGGCTTTCTAGTTTACCCATATAACGAGCCTTTAACCAATGACTCCCAAACCAGATGGTTCTAGGGCATCAGATGAGAAAACATCCCTCGGGTTTAAGGACTCGAGTAAACAAGGTCACAAACTAAGGGGATTATTTGTTTCTTTTAACCATCGTTAGGCGTGAATAATCATGCTTCTTGAGGCATAGTTATCCAGCTTAATAAGTGATTTTTTTTCTTTTTATATATATATATTTCTTTTTATTTATTTTTGTTTTATGACATTTTAGGTCTATGTTTCCATCCCAAAATTATGTAAGTGTGAAGGGCATACTATCTAAGGCAAAAAATTCAAGATAAAATTATCTCTCCAATTTAACTTACTTAGCCTATAATTTTAAACAAAATCCATTATTTCGACTAGGTTTAAGATATCATAATTAAGGCTTTCTTAATTTCTAAGATCATCTTAATTTTCTTGAAAATAGATCAAAACTTTGTCTCTTATTTCAAAAAGTTTTTAAAGAAAGAGAAAAATTCTATACAAAAGGGAAAATTTCTAAAAGTATCCTAAAAGAAGTGTAAAAGAAAGAAAATCTAAAAACTCTATGTTAGTAAATGATTAGTCACATATATTGCATTTCATTGTCACCTTACCATGCTTTTTAGCTAATAATCCTATTGATAAGTTTTCTTTTTCTTTGCTAAATTTAGGCCCAAGTGCTTGAAGAAAGAAAAGAGAAACAAGCCCAAAAGCCCACCAAATTCTGAATTAATTCAGAATAAATTCGAAATGAAGAAATCAGGGGTAAATCTTGGCATATCAAGAGGTTGAGAAGAATCCTCCCTGAATAGAGCGATTGAAGCCACACAATAAAAGGCTATTTCATCAACGTTTGGAGCAGAAACAAGAAAACCAGCAGAAAATACGGGCCAAACACCAAACCAGGAGCTCCCCTCCTTGGGTGTGGCCACCTGGCCACACCAGGGCCGCGAAAATGCGGCCAAGTAAGGGTTGTTGGGGGAGCGTTTGCTCCCCCAATCTTCCCGGGATCCTCCTCGTCTGGTTTTTTGCTATAAATATGGGTTTCAGCAAAGAAAAATGCAACGAAGACTAGGATTAGAATTTGTGTTTATTTTCTTAAGATTTAGGTTCTTTGTTAGCTAGCATAAAAGTTGTAATCTTGCTTTTTACTTTGTAGTCCAGTATCAAAACTTGTGAGAGAGAGGAATTAAGTGCTTGTACTTGAAGATTGAAGTGACATCAATACAAGAGTCGAGCCGCGTTTTCTTCTACTTGCAGTACGGTATAGTTTGCATTATGTCTATGCTTTCTTCATTGTTTTCTATGGATAACTAAACAGTTTTCTGGGCTCACTAATGGATCTCTTCTTTAACTTCTCTCTTGACTGATTTCATAACAAGCAACATTTTTTGAAGCATAAAGTGCCTTAGTTAAAACTTTGTTCTTGAAAGCACATGATGATTTCTTTACTTTAAATGTGTACTTTCAAAATACAAATCTCTTTGAACTATTTTATTCCATGCTTGCCTCTTCACTCTTGATGGTTTAATATTCACTTCTTAATGATTTGTAATGAAAGGACTTAAGATTTAAATGAGACGATCTTCTTTGTTTTACTTGGACATTAAAAGAAGCTAAAGGTTTATGGTTCAATATAAAAGTGATGCAACCCAAATTTCCTTGAGATAAGTACATAGTTGAGTTAAACATTAGTGAGCCTGGATCTTCTCCTCTTATATCTAAAACAAACCAAACGATTTTCAAAGTTTATTTTCACCTTCTCCAAAGCCTTTTCTAAAAGTTGCAATTTCTCTTTAATCATCTCTTTCTTTCCATTCTCTTTTCCATTAAAAAATGAACACAATTCTTTGTTTTTAAATGATTCACCGAAAAGCTTCCATCGCATCCCTCCTCGTGGATATGACCCGTTGGCCACGAGCTACACGGTAAACTCTTAAACTCTTTGATTGTTCTTTCATTTAGCAATCAATTTTTGGCGCCGTTGCCGGGGAGGGAACGGTGTATCTGTTTTCTAACAAGTTTTTGTGTGTTGTTTCAGGTACTTGAAGATTCAAGATTTAGCATTAAAGCTTTGCAAGAGAAGACTTGCAAATTCTGTGCCCCTACTCTCGAAAGTAGGAAACAGAATTTCAAGAAATTGCGTTGCAAAACTAAAAAATTCATTGGACTACTAAATTTTTTTTTGCAGGACATATTGCTCGCAAAAATTTAAGTTTTTGTATGTTATATTTGTGCTATTTCTGCTATCCACCATCCCTGTTTTAAGCCAACAGTAAAACACTTGTTGAAAAGTTTAAAAAATTGATTAGACGTTTGCATTTTAGGCACGAGTCTTTTCAATTCATTTACTTTACTGTTGAAGAGTGCTGGAGATAAGGTATGTATGCATAACATATAGTTTAGGAAATATTCTTGGGTGATATTTACTTTTGAATGCTACTTTTCTATATCTTGCACACTTTGCACAAATTAATTCTAAGGGAAAAATCCAAGTCAAGATAAGGTGGGGAAGTCATTACCTTTCTATAGCCCACAAACCATCTCCAAGCACGCACAACCTAAGCCTAAGTAAAATCTGATAGACGTTGGCCCTAGGGATATCTCGAACTCATTAGGAGATTATCCTAAGGGGGAAAAGTGTTGGAACTTGACTCCTGCCAAATTAGTGTCTAGGAAAGGGATTAAGGGCCGAAAGCCCGAAGATTGGTGGTTACTTAATTAAGGGACATCTTTGACGTATAACCTCCCACCAATCTTGCCCTGACCTGGCTGATTAGCTTGTAGTCAAAGTCTACATTATACCTCCTGTGGACAATCAACCAGTTAGGAGTTATCTAGGTCAAGGTTACCTTAGACTAGGCTTGGTTGTTTTCTTTTCTTGACTATTGGTGAACTTGTTTGTGATTGTGTTTGTGTATGCAAGTGTGGTCAAGAGACCCTAATTCATCTAGGTTAACTAGAAACACATCACCTCCCAAGTTCGAAATAAGACCAGATTCGGTTGTGGATCGACCGACATCTTTGCAGGATAGGTTTTATTCCATTAGAACATCTCTCCCATCCTGCATCCAACTTCCATCGGTTGGTGAACACAACTTTGAGCTTAAGCCACAGTTCATCAATACACTCCCTAAATTCCATGGCTTACAGTCCGAAGACGCTTATTTCTTCATAAGAGAATTTGAGGAAGTATGCTTAATGATGAAAATCCCACACCTTACAGATGATGCTATTAGGTTGAGATTTGTCCCATTTGCTCTTAAGGACCTAGCCAAGAAATGGCTCTACAGCTTAGCGGCCGGCTCTATCACATCTTGGGATGCTTTCATCAAGGTCTTCTTGAAGAAATTCTATCCAATCCACAAGACCGCTCTCATTAGGAAAAATATCATGCAGTTCAAGCAAGAACCTAGTGAACCGTTTTGGAGGTACTTTGAATGCTTCAAAGACCTCCTTGTCCAATGTCCTCATCATGGAATAGAGAAATGGCGACAATGCCAAATTCTTTATGACGGTTTAGACTACTCGACTAAGACTCTCTTAGAAAGCATGTGCCATGGGGGATTCTTGCAGAAGGATGAGCATGAAGGATGGGATTTAATTATGAATCTAGCTGAAAAGACTATCCAATGGGAACCTACTAGTGAAAGCTCTAGAAATTCAAACTCTAACCTAGCGAGAAGACTAGAAGCTCTAGAAACTAAGGAACCAAGTCCAGTCAATCAAGTCAGCCCAAACTAATTTCCAACTCCGGGTTGTACTTACTGTCAGGCCATGAATCATGTGTTTGAGGAGTGTCCTGTATTTCAAGCTCACCAATATTTTCCTGAACCGATGAATCCGACTTTCTCAAGGCCGAATAATGATCCTTATGCTCCAACGTACAATCCTGGCTGGAGAAATCACCCCAATTTCTCATAGAGCCATCAAAATAATGACCACCCATGGCCAAACCATGTAAGCCACTTCCATCATTCCAATTCTTCTAATCATCAACCCAACATTTCCAATCACCCTCACAATTCTCCCAACAATTTTTCAAATTATCAACAAAGTTTTCCCAACCAAGCTCACCATCTTCCTTCCAGAATCCTCAACTTGAAAGGAGAATGACTGATTTTGAGAGAAACATGTAAAGGTACATGAAGAACCAAGATTCCCTCATGCAAACAATACAGAGGCTAGAGGGTCAAATGAGCCAGTTAGCCAACCCACAACATGAGAGGCAAAAGGGTACCTTGCCAAGTCAACCAATTATGAATCCTAGGAATTCACAACAAGCTCATTTGGTTGAGGATCAGTCATTGAATCAATGTAATGTTGTTCATACATTGAGGTCGGGAAAGAAAGTTGATAACAAAGTGTCAACACCACCTAATCCTAGTCAGCACAATCACAGTTCAACATCCACCTCATCTAATCCCACCCCTCCTAAATTTGATGAATCTGAAAAAGATAAGTCAACCAGTCATGCGCACCAGCCTATAGCACTATTTTCTAATAGTCTGAAAAACAAGCAAAATCCACACATGGATAAGATAATTGAGATCTTTAATTAAGTGAAGATAAATGTGCCACTTCTTGATGCCATCCAACAAGTCCCATATTATGCTAAGTTTCTTAAGGACATGTGCACCAAGAAGAGAAAGACTAATGTACCTAAAAAGGTCTTCTTAGCCACTAACATTAGTGAGCTACTATTGGGTCCGATCCCTATCAAGTACAAGGATCCAGGTAGTCCAATCATTGCCTGCACAATAGGACAAGCCGAGATTAGTCGTGCACTTCTTGACTTGGGGGCAAGTATCAACTTGCTTCCATTCTCAGTTTATCAACAACTCGGGTTGGCGATCTTAGTCCAACTCGAGTCACTATCCAACTGGCTGATCGTTCTGTGAAAGTTTCAAAAGGGGAGATTAATGATGTCCTTATCTGGGTTTGGGAGTTTATTTACTCTGTTGATTTCATAGTTCTTGAGACACAACCCGTGTCTAACTCCAATCATAGGGCTCAAACTCCTGTTATCCTAGGGCGACCATTCCTTGCTACTGTCAATGCCATCATCAATTGTAGGAATGGGTCTATGAGGTTAACTTTTGGGGACATGACTAGAGAAGTTAATGTCTTCAACCTTGAAAAATAACCTCGTAAGATAAGGGATCAATCATTTGAGGTAAATTTTGTTGAAAATAATTGTGATGAAGAAAGTGAAGATATAGAAGATGAGTCGCTATTTCTTAGTGAATTATTTAATGAAGGCGATTATCTTGATGAGAAGGCATATGTCGGAGATCCTAATGTTAAAGTACCCTTTGAAAAGGGGAAATTTGATTTGAATATCTTCACTTTCGATGAGCCAACCAATAATGTATCGCATGAGAATATAGTTCAAGAACCTCCGATTGACATACTCTTTGAAAACCTTTCCGAAGAATAACTTATGTGTTTGGATGAACCAACTAGGGATCATTTGGTTAATTATACAATTCCAGGTGAAAGTGTTGATTTAAGCTTTGAAGAGATCTATGGAACTGAGTTAGAATTCCTAGGCATTCATAATGAGGAAGTTCCAACTGAGAAGGGTGGTGGTGGTAAATTTTTGAATAATGATTATGGCAATATGAGGGAGAAACACCTAAAGAAGGTGAGACTGGGGAGGCAGGAAGCTAAAATGACAAAACACTTGGCCTCCCCACTGTGCCCTATAAAGAGGACCCATTGGAATGATGGGAAGAGAGCTAGAGGGATAAGACCGAAAAAGCTCTAGGTGTGGATAAAACTTAATGTTGTACATATTTCTGTATAATATATGCACCTCTTTTACATTTCATTTCATGCAATCATACATTTCTTTCATACATTGGGGACAATGCATGAGATAAGTGTGGGGGAGGGTTCTAACATGACTGATATAAAAAAAAAAGAGATATATATATATATATAAAAGAAAAAAAAACTTTTTGAAAGGGTAGAACAATATTTTGATATATTTTTTGTAAGAAATTAAGTCAATTTTAAGGAATAGGAGAATCATAATTAGGATTTCTTACACTTGGTCAAAATAAGATAACTTGTTTGATTTTTAGGGTCAGGAAGAAAATTTGTGAAAGTAATTTAGTCTTGATATTTACCTTGGTGACATATGCACACTAAATACACTTACACACTAGGGTTTAAAAACAGAGACTCTTATGCCTTATAAAAAATATAATGAAAAAGAAAAAAGGGAAAAAAACAAGTCTAATTATTGATTAGCTAGGTGATTTCGCCTAAGCAAGCCTTAGTATTTATGCAAAAGATAATTAGATAAGTTTTAAAAAAAATGTGTATATAAATCCTCTGATTAAGCTGGGTATTTATGCCTCATGAAGCATAAGTATTCACGCTAAAAGGGGTACATCGTATAAATAAAACCTTGATTTCGTGCCCTTATCTGCTCGAGTGTTTAAGTCCTTAGGGGTGTTTTCTCACCTGGTGCCCTAAAACTGTCCAGTTTGGGTGTCACCGACTGAATGCTGGTTACATGGGCAGATTAGAAAGCCTAATGAAATTGAGGAATAAATTTCACCAAAAATAAATAAATATAAGGCATAGGAGTTTATGTTAAAGAACCCTTAGTCAACTTCACAGTCATGATAGTGCATACGACTCAGGGTAAATTAATAGACTAGATGAGGAGTACAATTTGACGCCTTACTTTAATTGATGACATGTTTTTGAATAGAGACTAAGTTTAGGAATGAAAAATTTGATATTCCTATAACTTATAGATTACTTAAAGCCTTACAAATATACTTCAAATATTTTCTCTTTTCAAAATGCTTTTCAAAAATACTAACTTCTTTCTCTTTCTTTTTTGGATTTTGTGGGTGCAATCCACTGAAAACCCTTACGAGATAAAACTCGTCCTCTAGGGGCAACCTAGAGGTTTAACGGCTTGTTGCACATGCTCAGTGCAATCGAGTGACCTGCGAAAGTTGTCTAATAATTGATTAGAGTTAGTCTGATGTTTTGCTCGAGGGCAAGCAAAAGATAAGTGTGGGGGTGTGATTAGTCACATATATTGCATTTCATTGTCACCTTACCATGCTTTTTAGCTAATAAATCCTATTGATAAGTTTTCTTTTTCTTTGTTAAATGTAGGCCCAAGTGCTTGAAGAAAGAAAAGAGAAACAAGCCCAAAAGCCTACCAAATTCTGAATTAATTCAGAATAAATTCGAAATGAAGAAATCAGGGGTAAATCTTGGCATATCAAGAGGTTGAGAAGAATCCTCCTTGAATCGAGCGATTGAAGCCACACAATAAAAGGCTGTTTCGTCAACGTTAGGAGTAGAAACAAGAAAACCAGCAGAAGATACGGGCCAAACACCAAACCAGGAGCCCCCCTTGGGTGTGGCCACCTGGCCACACCAGGGCCGTGGAAACGCGGCCCAAGCCGCGTTTTCGTGGCCAAGTAAGGGTTGTTGGGGGAGCGTTTGCTCCCCCAATCTTCCTGGGATCCTCCTCGTTTGGTTTTTTGCTATAAATATGGGTTTCAGTAAAGAAAAATGCAGCGAAGATTAGGATTAGAATTTGTGTTTATTTTCTTAGGATTTAGGTTCTTTGTTAGCTAGCATAAAAGTTGTAATCTTTCCTTTTTACTTTGTAATCCAGTATCAAAACTTGTGAGAGAGAGGAATTGAGTGCTTGTACTTGAAGATTGAAGTGACATCAATACAAGAGTCGAGCCGCGTTTTCTTCCACTTGCAGTACGGTATGGTTTGCATTATGTCTATGCTTTCTTCATTGTTTTCTATGAATAACTAAATGGTTTTCTGGGCTCACTAATGGATCTCTTCTTTAACTTCTCTCTTGACTGATTTCATAACAAGCAACATTTTTTGAAGCATAAAGTGCCTTAGTTAAAACTTTGTTCTTGAAAGCACATGATGATTTCTTTACTTTAAACATGTACTTTCAAAATACAAATCTCTTTGAACCGTTTTTATTCCATGCTTGCCTCTTCGCTCTTGATGGTTTAATATTCACTTCTTAATGATTTGTAATGAAAGGACTTAAGATTTAAATGAGACGATCTTATTTGTTTTACTTGGACATTAAAAGAAGCTAAAGGTTTATGGTTCAAAATAAAAGTGATGCAACCCAAATTTCCTTGAGATAAGTACATAGTTGAGTTAAACATTAGTGAGCCCGGATCTTCTCCTCTTATATCTAAAACAAACCAAACGATTTTCAAAGTTTATTTTCACCTTCTCCAAAGCCTTTTCTAAAAGTTACAATTTCTCTTTAATCATCTCTTTCTTTTCATTTTCTTTTCCATTAAAAAACGAACACAATTCTTTGTTTTTAAACGATTCACCGAAAAGCTTCCATCGCATCCCTCCTCGTGGACACGACCCGTTAGTCACGAGCTACATGGTAAACTCTTAAACTCTTTGATTGTTCTTTCTTTTAGCAATCAGTAAACCCTCCCCCACACTTATCTCATGCATTATCCTCAATGCATCATGATGTATGTATGCATGAAACAAATAGCGAGGGAAGAAAAAATCACCTCAAGGTGGTGGTTCCGGTGGTGGTCTGATTGGTCCACGAAATTCGGCCCAATCCAATTTGGTGGAATCCGGAGGAACCCATCAGAGACCTGTATAATACAACCCACTAGAATGATGTATATATTTATGATTTATATTAAGAATTTAACCCTATCTAATTTTCAAATTTTCAAAATAATTTCAGAGTCAAATTCATTAAGACCCTTGTCCCAGAATGGAATGACTGATTTAGACTCAGGAAGTACAGGAACTAATACTGACTCAGAAAAAAGACTTAAGTCAAGTAAAGGTTCAGGAGTCGAGATTGGTTAAGGAAGTAGGTCCAAATCAAGAAGATGAAACTCAAGTCCACATTCATTTCCCCATAATGGAATGTGAGTATCTAAGATTGGTGATTAAAGTTCAAGAATGACAGGTCTGGAAATCAAAACTGACTCTAAAATGTTGCTCAAATTGGGTAGCAAAATAGGAGTCAATATCGATTCAGGAATTTGAACTGGATCACAAATTTGAGGATCAAAGTCACAGTCCTTATTGAGTTCAATTCCATAAAAATGAGAACTTGCCAAGTTATCAATGGGACTTTCAAAAGTATGAAATTGGTCAAGTTCAATAGATGATCATAAAAAATTGGTGATTTAATTTCGCAATGAACTGGTACTGGATCTACTACTGACTAGGAAAAAGGCCTGAATTCAGGTAAAAACACCTCAGTTAATATTGAATCAGGAAGTGAAATTGAATTATCGAGTTGAGGTTCAGGATCATATTCATGCTCAAGTTCAATTTCAGGAAAAGAATAACTTGTTAAAAAGTTTTTAAAGAAAGAGAAAATTCCAATAAAAAAGGGAAGATTTCTAGAAGTATCCTAAAAGAAGTGTAAAAGAAATAAAATCTAGAAACTCTACGTTAGTAAACCCTCCCCCACACTTATCTCATGCATTGTCCTCAATGCATCGTGATGTATGTATGTATGAAACAAATAGAGAGGGAAGAAAAAATCACCTCAAGTTGGTGGTTCAGGTGGTGGTCTGATTGGTCCACGAAATGCGGCCCAATCCAATTTGCGTTGAGTTCTTAGGAACCTACCAGAAACCTCTATATGCAACCCACTAGAATGATGTAGATATGAATGATTTTTATTAAAAATTTTACCCTATCTAATTTTCAAATTTTCAAAATAATTTCAGAGTCAAATTCATCAAGATCCTTATCCCAGAATGGAATGATTGATTTGGACTCAGGAAGTACACGAACTAATATCGACTTAGGAAAAAGACTTAAGTCAAGTAAAGGTTCAGGAAGTGGGTCCAAATCAAGAAGATGAAATTCAAGTCCACATTCATTTCCCCATGATGGAATGTGACTATCTAAGATTGGTGATTCAAGTTCAAGAATGACAGGTATGGGAATCAAAAGTGACTCTAAAATGTTGCTCAAATTGGGTAACAACACAGGAGTAAATATTGATTCAGAAATTTGAACTGGATCACAAATTTGAGGAACAAAGTGACATTGCCAATTTATCAATGGGACTTTCAAAAGTATTAAAATTGGTCAAGTTCAATATGATGATCATAAAAGATTGGTGATTCAATTTCATAATGGACTGATGATTGAGCTTGAACCTACACAAAAAATACAAAACTTTAGAACTTCAGAATAAACATGTGCAAGTGCTCAATTCTTACCGCGATAGCGAGTGGCTATGCGGGTCGTGATCCACAAGGAGGGTTTGCGATAGAAGCGTTCAAGGTTTTTTATTGAAATCTTTGTGAAGAAAAATGAAGGTTCTTCTTTGTTTTAAGTTATGAAAATGAAAAAAGAGTTACAGGTTAAAGTTAGAAAGAAAACGGTAGAATGAGAAGGTGGAGAAAATTAGAAAATGACTATGTACAAATAAATTGAAAAAGAATGAAAAAGGATTTGGAAGATGTGGTGAAAGAAATCGTGTTGGTGATCTAAACTAAAAATAAAAGAAAAGAAAGAAGATTAAGGAATTACACACCTAGTTTGGTTGATGACTTACCTGGAACCCTTGCATGTTCTACCTTGCTTCGGAGGCGTTCAACGCATAAGTCATAGGATCGAGCTCTGTCCCCGTTCGCATTATATCATCAAGCCGAGCAAGAATGAAGTGATACGAATCTTAAGGAGGAGAACATCTTCATGAAGTATCGTTGGCACTCACAAAAACGTTGTTATACTTATGCTTCTGGATTCACTTACATGCTCAACAAAACCAAAAGAGGTAAAGTAGAAAGAGGAAGAAGAAAACAAAAGGAAACAAAAGTAAAGAGACGAACATAAAAAAGTATTTATCTTTATTGCTTGTAGAAACGATGAAAGAAAGGAGGAGGGTACATCGGTGTCACTCTCAACATAAGCCTCTCTCTCTTACTTACATGAATTTCAATCTAACCTAAGCTTACATACAAATTACAATTACATAAAAAGAAAAAAAAACCTAAACTACAAAGAATGAAAACTGGACTAATCCTATCTCTCTGCATGATCGTATCCTGAGGCTCTGAAAATCCCAGTATTTATAGGCAAAACCCCACCTACAGGAGCGTATGAAGATAGGGGGAGCAAACGCTCCCCCTAATTCTCTAACAAAGCCGCAGAAATGCAGCTTTGGCCGCGTTTCCGTGGCCAGGGTGTGGCCAGGTGGCCACACCCTGTTGGTGGGTCCTCCTGGCATCTCGTTCTGTCTTTTATCTTGGGTTGGATTTGTAGTTTAGGTCCGAGATTTTGAAGAAATGGCCGTTGATCTTTGCTTCAACCGATCGATTCTGAGAGGATTCTTCTCAACCGGTTTTCAACCTCTTGATTTTGCCCTGATTCACTGAGTTCGAATTAATTCTGATTTAATTCAGAATTTTGGTGGGCTTTTAGGCTCATTTCTCTTCATCTCCTTAAGGAATGGGCCTGCAAATAAATTAAACATTTAATTAGGACAATGCAGATTTTATTCTATAATAAATATGAAAATATGATACTAAATGTGCAACATTAGTGACCAATCACACCCCCATACCTATCTTTTGCTCGTCCTCGCGCAAAATAACTAAACTATACTAAGGATTATTAGACCACTTTCGCAGGTCACGCGATTGCACTGAGCATGTGCAACAAGCCGTTAAACCTCTAGGTTTTCCCTAGAGGACGAGTTTTGTCTCGTGAGGGTTTTCAGTGGATTATACCAACAAAATCTATAAAGAAAGAGAAACAAAGAGTTAGTATTTTCGAAAAGCATTTTGAAAGAAAAAAAATATTTGAAATATAATTGTAAGATTTAAGTAATATATAAGTTATAGGAAAACTGAATTTTTCATTCCTAAACTTAGTCTCTATTCAAAAATTTGTTATCAATCAAAGTAAGGAGTCAAATTGTACTTCTCATCTAGTCTATTACTTTACCCTAAGTCATATGCACTTTGTGACTGTAAAAATTTTGACTAAGGGTTCATTAACTCTGACTCTTATGCCTTATTTATTTATATATATATATTTTTGTGGTATTATTCCTTAGTTCTATTAGGATTTCTAATCTGCCCATGTAACGAGCCTTTAATCGATGACTCCCAAACCAAACGGTCTTAGGGCACCGGGTGAGAAAACACCCCAAGGACTTAAGGACTCAAGCAAATAAGGCCACAAAACTAAGGATTTTATTATTTGAACCTCTTTTAGGCGTGAATACTTATGCTTTATTAGGCACAAATACCCAGCTTAATCAGAGGATTTTTATATATATATTTTTTCTTTTCAAACTTATCTAATCATCTTTCGCATAAATACTAAGGCTTGCTTAGGCCAAAGCACCTAGCTAATCAATAATTAGATTTGTTTATTCTTTTCTTTTTTTTTTTTTATTTTTTATTTTTTTATAAGGCATAAGAATCTTTATTTTTGAACCCTAAGTGTGTATGAAGTATGCATATTTCATTAAGGTAAAGATCAAGACTAAATTACTTTGACAAATTATCTTCCTAACCCTAAAAATCAAACAAATAATCTTATTTTGACCAAATTTAAGAAATCCTAATTTTGATTTTCCTATTCCTTAAAATTGACTTAATTTCTTACAAAAAATATGTCAAAATATTGGTTCTATTTTCAAAAAGTTTTTAAAAGTAAAAAAAAAAATTTTTAATAAAAAGAAAAAAACCTAAGTTATGTTAGACCCTCCCCCACACCTATCTCATGCATTGTCCTCAATGTATGAATTAATGCATAGATGCATGAAAAAGAAGAAAGGGAAGGAAAATGTTACCTTAAGGTGGTGGTTCCGGTGGTGGTCTGATTGGTCCACGAAATGCGGCCGAATCGACTTTTCGTTGGGTTTGGAGGAACCCACCAGAAATTTCTCTAATATAACCCATTAAAATGATGAATCCATAAAGGATTTTTTTAAATATTTGACCCCATCTAATTTTCAAATTTCATAATTAATTTCAGAGTCAAATTTGTCAACCGCTTTGTCCCAGAATGGAGTATGAAAAGATAGAATGATTGACTTGGACGCAGGAAGTACAGGAACTAGTACCGACTCAGGAAGGTGACTTAAGTTAAGTAAAGGTTCAAGAATTGAAATTAGTTCAGAAAGTGGGTCCAAGTCAAGAAGTTGAAACTCAAGTCCACATTTATTTTCCAACAATGGAATGTGACTTAATATTGGTGATTCAAGTTCAAGAATGATAGGTGTGGGAATCAAAACTGACTCTAAAATATTACTCAAGTCCGGTAACAAAACAGGAGTCAGTATTGATTCGAAAATTTGAACTGGATCACAGATTTGAGAATCTAGGTCACATTTCTCATTGAGTTCAATGTCATAAAAATGAGAACTTGCCAATTTGTCAATAGGATTTTCAAAAGTGTAAAATTGGTCAAGTTCAATATGATCATCAAAAATGGGTGATTCAATTTCATGATGAATTGGCACAGGATCCAATGTTGACTCGGGGAAAGATTGAAATCAGGTGAAGACACCGGAGTCATTATTGAATCAGGAAGTAAAATTGAATCACTAAGTTGAGGTTCATGATCATATTCATTTTCAAGTTCGAATTCAAGAAAAGGATAACTTGCCAAACTGTCAATATTATTTTCAAAATTTGGAGTTTGGGCAAGTTCAAATGATGGTTCTGAAATGAAACCTTGATTTTCAAAACAACATGACTCTTCGGCTCTAAGAGAATGGTTAGTGACATCAGAACTGGTCAAACAGTGAGAACATAGAGATTGGACCATCATATCTATGTCACGATTACGAGCGCTTTGAGCCTGAGTCATGGCTTCAAGCATCTTTTCATAGTTGATGGGTTCATCGTCTTGTTGAAAAGATGATGTGTTGTTTTGAAATTGGTGGTGAAATTGTGAGTCCATCAGATTTTGTGATTTTTTTTGGACTCACTCATACTCATTTCCAAGATTGATGGTCTTCTATTTGGACTGGTGGAGCTGAGTATGAATCTTGAAAATATTGTGGACAAGGTGGATAAGGAGGACAAGTTGGTTGAAAATTGGACTCGGGGAGGGGGGGTGAATCCCAATTGACTCTGTGAAGAGTTGAAATTATCATGGAAATTATGGTTATAAGATTGGGGACATGGGTTATATTGATTCGGATAAGACCAATCCGGCACACTAGGTTAGTTAAAGTTATGTATGCCGGGTTGGTAATATCCGAAAATGAGGTCGGTGTGTAATATGGATTACTATTAAAATTGAAAAAATTGTTATTATAAGCCATATCACACAATAGAATACAAACAAAGAAAAACAAACAAATAAGTAAACAAATAAAAAGAAAAAATTTTAAACTAAGTTAGGGTAGACCTATGACCTAGACGACTCCTAACTGGTCAGACTGTCCATGGGGGGTATAATGCAGACTTTGACCACAAGCTAATCAGCCAGGTTAGAGCAAGATTGGTGGGCGGTTTTCCGTCAAAGACGTTCCTTAATTAAATAACCACCAACCTTCGGGCTTTCGGCCCTTAATCCCTTTCCTAGATACTGAGTTGGCAGGAGTCAAATTCCAACACCTTTCCCCCTTAGGATAATCTCCTAATTGAGTCCGAGATGTCTCTAGGGCCAACGTCTACTCATTTTTAGTTAAGCTCGGGTTAGTGAGTGCTTGGAATCTGATTTTTGGGCCAAGGAAGGGTGATTAAATCCCCACCTTATCTTGTTATGGGGTGGTGCCCTTAAGATCATTTGTGCAAGTGTACAACATATGCAAATAAGATTCACTCAAAGCGATGTAAATCAACCAAGAGATGAGTCCTATTCTTAATGTAATGCAAACGTACCTTGCTCCAGCACTCTTCAACAGTAAAGAAAATGAATTGAAAAGACACGTGCCTAAAATGCAAACGTCTAATCAATTTTTTAACTTTTTCAACAAACGTTTTACTGTTGATTTATTAGCAGGCTTTTGGTGATGGCATATAAGAAATAAAGTTGCAGAAAACTAGAATTTTACAAAGCAAGCAGCCCTGCAAAAAAAATCCAGTCAGTAGTGAACTCTTCCTTGCCGCGGAAACGCGGCTAAAGCCGAGCAAACGCGGTAATTCAGAGGGTACTTGGTCTCTGTTTTCTGGAACAGAGGCCCAAGACCACTTATATGTCACTGCAATATTTCTTTCCTGCTTTTCTTGCCCTATAACCTGCAACAGAGAAGAAAAATTCATTTTAGTTCAAAAATTCAATAAAAACCGTTACCCTCCCGGCAACGGTGCCAAAAATTTAATTGAGCTTGAACCTGCACATAAAATACTGAACTTTAGAACTTCAGAATAAACATGTGCAAATGCTCAATTCTTACCGCGATAGCAAGTGGCTATGCGGGTCGTGATCCACAAGGAGGGTTTGCGATAGAAGCGTTCAAGGTTTTTTATTGAAATCTTTGTGAAGAAAAACGAAGGTTCTTCTTTGTTTTAAGTTATGAAAATGAAAAAAGAGTTACAGGTTAAAGTTAGAAAGAAAACGGTAGAATGAGAAGGTGGAGAAAATCAGAAAATGACTATGTACAAATAAATTAAAAAAGAATGAAAAAGGATTTGGAAGATGTGGTGAAAAAAATCGTGTTGGTGATCTAAACTAAAAAAAATAAAAGAAAGAAGATTAAGGAATTACTCACCAAGTTTGGTTGATGACTTACCTGGAACCCTTGCATGTTCTACCTTGCTATGGAGGCGTTCAACGCATAAGTCATAGGATCGAGCTCTGTCCCCGTTCGCATTATATCATCAAGCCGAGCAAGAATGAAGTGATACGGATCTTGAGGAGGAGAACATCTTCATGAAGTATCGTTGGCACTCACAAAAACGTTGTTATACTTATGCTTCTGGATTCACTTGCATGCTCAACAAAACCAAAAGAGGTAAAGTAGAAAAAGGAAGAAGAAAACAAAAGGAAACAAAAGTAAAGTGACGAACATAAAAAAGTATTTAACTTTATTGCTTGCAGAAACGATGGAAGAAAGGAGGTTACATCGGTGTCACTCTCAACATAAGCCTCTCTCTCTCTTACTTACATGAATCTCAATCTAACCTAAGCTTACATACAAATTACAATTACATAAAAAGAAAAGAAGAACCTAAACTACAAAGAATGAAAACTGGACTAATCCTATTTCTCTGCATGATCGTCTCCTGAGGCTCTGAAAATCCCAGTATTTATAGGCAAAACCCCACCTACAGGAGCGTATGAAGATAGGGGGAGCAAACGCTCCCCCTAATTCTCTAACCAAGCCGCGAAAACGCGGCTTTGGCCGCGTTTCCGCGGCCAGGGTGTGGCCAGGTGGCCAAACCCTGTTGGTGGGTCTTCCCGGCAACTCGTTCTGTCTTTATCTTGGGTTGGATTTGCAGTTTAAGTCCGAGATTTTGAAGAAATGGCCGTTGATCTTTACTTCAACCGGTCAATTCTGAGAGGATTCTTCTCAACCAGTTTTCAACCTCTTGATTTTGCCCTGATTCACTGAGTTTGACTTAATTCTGATTTAATTCAGAATTTTGGTGGGCTTTTGGGCTCATTTCTCTTCATCTCCTTAAGGAATGGGCCTGTAAATAAATTAAACATTTAATTAGGACAATGCAGATTTTATTCTATAATAAGTATGGAAATATGATACTGAATGTGCAACATTAGTGACCAATCAACTGACATTGAATCCAATACTGACTCCGAAAAAGGCCTGAATTCAGGTAAAAATATCTCAGTGAATATTGAATCAGGAAGTGAAATTGAATTATCAAGTTGAAGTTCAGGATCATATTCATGCTCAAGTTTAATTTTTGGAAAAGAATAACTCGCCAAAATATCAATAAGATTTTAATATTTGAAGTTTGGACAAGTTCAGATGGGTGTACTGAAATTGAAACTTGGTGTCCAAAATGGCAAGAGTCCTAGGTCAGATCAATATAGTTAGGGTAGCTGAATTGGTTAAAGGTTGATAAGATAGAGTTTTCTCATTCTTATAAATGCTAACCAATTGACTTAATTGAGTTTCCAACCTATTGATAGACTGGGCAGAAGATTTTTAAAATTGTAGCGCAGACTCTTGTAAGATTTCTAAACTCTTTTCTAAATGTGATGTATCTTCATGTGGATTCTCTAGAATTGGAGTGTAGGAATCGTGATTTCCAAAACAGCAAGAGTTCTGGGTCAAATCGATAGAATTAGAGATAGCTGGATTGGTCAAAAGTTGATAAGAGAGAGTTTCTTCATTCTTATAAATGTTGACCAATTGACATAGTTGTGTTTCCAACCTATCGATAGACTGAGAAGAAGATTTTTGAAACTATAGTGCAGACTCGTGCAAGATTTCTATACTCTTTTCTAGATGTAATTTTTCTTCAAGTGGATGTTCCAGAAAGGGAGTAGAAGAATCTTGGTTTTGAAAGGATAGTGAAGATTGTGAGTCATCATGTTTGGAGATTGAAGCTTGGACTCACACAAGAATTCTTTACTCATTTTCAGGGCAGATGGTTGCTCATTATGAGGAGGTGGAACTGAGTAAGACTTTTGAAAATATTGTGAAATTAGAGAGGCCAAAATTTTTTGACGTTGTCGCTCGAATTCTTGTAGGTTGGCTTCTATATTCCTTTCTAGCTCGAATTTTTCTTCAATGGGAGGTCCAGGAAAAGGAGTATAGGAAGTGAAATCGGGGAATGAATATTGTGTAAATTGTGGACAAGGAGGTTGAAAATTTAACTCGGGGGAGGTGAATCCCCATTGACTCTATGAAGAGTTAAAATTATTTTAAAATTATAGTTATAAGAATGAGGGTATGGGTTGTATTGATTCGGATAAGGCCAACCCGGTGTATTTGGTTGGTTCTTATTGTAAAAAGCCGAGTTGGAATTATCTGAAACAAATGAGGTCAGTGTGAAATATGAATTCATATTAGGATTGAAAGAATTGTTATTGTTAAATTCCATTTCACAAACAATCACAAACAAAAAAGAAAAGGAAAAAATAACAAACAAAAAGAAAAAAAATCAAAACCAAGCCTATATTAAGGTTGACCTAGACCTAGACGACTCCTAACTGGTCGATTACTCAGGGGAGGTTGTTGCTTGAATCCGACCACAAGCTAATCGGCCAGGTAGGGGCAAAATACGGTGGGAGGTACCGTGCATAAGCAACGGGTCTTAATTACGCCAAATCACGGTATCTTCGAGGCGTAACCTCTTAATCCCCATCCTTAAACACGGATTTCACAAGAGTAAGATTCAAAACAAGTTTCACCCTCAGTCAATCTCTTAATGAGTCCGAGATGTCCCAAGGGGCCAACATCTATCAATTTTTATTAGGGCTTGGGTTGTGTGAGTGGGGAGGTGATTTTTGGGCTAAGGAAGGGTAATAAAATCCCACCTTATCTTGTATGGGTTTTTTTTTCTTTTTTCTTTTTTTTAAATTTTTTTAAAGTTTCTAAAGAAAGAGAAAATTCCTATACAAAAGGGAAGATTTCTAAAAGTATCCTAAAAGAAGTGTAAAAGAAAGAAAATCTAAAAACTCTACGTTAGTAAACCCTCCCTCACACTTATCTCATGCATTGTCCTCAATATATCGTGATGTATGTATGCATGAAACAAATAGAGAGGAAAGGAAAAATCATCTCAAGTTGGTGGATCCGGTGGTGGTCTGATTGGTCCACGAAATGCGGCCCAATCAAATTTACGTTGAGTTCTCAAGAACCCACCAGAAACCTCTATAATACAACCCACTAGAATGATGTAGATATGAATGATTTTTATTAAAAATTTTATCCTATATAGTTTCCAAATTTTCAAAATAATTTCAGAGTCAAATTCATCAAGATCCTTGTCCCAGAATGGAATGATTGATTTGGACTCAGGAAGTACACAAACTAATATCGACTCAGAAAAAAGACTTAAGTCAAGTAAAGGTTCGGGAGTTGAGATTGGTTCAGGAAGGGGGTCCAAATCAAGAAGATGAAACTCAAGTTCACATTCATTTCTCCATGATGGAATGTGACTATGTAAGATTGGTGATTCAAGTTCAAGAATGACAAGTATGGGAATCAAAAGTGACTCTAATATGTTGCTCAAATTGGGAATCAAAACAGGAGTCAATATTGATTCAGGAATTTGAACTGGATCACAAATTTGAGGATCAAAGTCACATTTCTCATTGAGTTCAATTCCATAAAAATGAGAACTTGCCAATTTATCAATGGGACTTTCAAAAGTATTAAAATTGGTCAAGTTCAATATGATGATCATAAAAGATTGGTGACTCAATTTCACAATGGACTGGCATTGGATCCAATACTGACTCGGGAAAAGGCCTGAATTTAGGTAAAAACACCTCAGTCAATATTGAATCAGAAAGTGAAATTGAATTACTAAGTTGAAGTTCAGGATCATATTCATGCTCAAGTTCAATTTCAGGAAAAGGATAACTTGCCAAAATGTCAACGGGATTTGAAGTTTGGACTAGTTCAGATGAGTGTGCTGAAATTGAATCTTGATTTTCAAAATGACAAGAGTCCTGGGTCAGATCAATAGAGTTTGGGATAGCTGAATTGGTTAGAGATTGATAAGATAGAGTTTTCTCATTCCTATAAATACTAACCAATTGACTCAATTGTGTTTCCAACCTATTGATAGACTCGGCTGAAGATTTTTGAAATTGTAGTGCAGACTCTTGCAAGACTTCTATACTCTTTTCTAGATGTGATGTATCTTCAGATGGTTGTTCTAGAAAAGGAGTGTAGGAATCTTGGTTTCCAAAACAATAAGAGTCATGGGTCAAATTTATAGAGTTAGATATATTTGGATTGGTTAAAGATAGAGAAGAGAGTGTTTCTCAATTCTTATAAATGTTGATCAATTGACTTAATTGTAATTCCAACCTATCAATAGACTGAGAAGAAGATTTTTGAAATTGTAAAGCTGATTCCTATAAGGTTTCTATATTCTTTTCTAGACTTGATTTTTTTGCAAGTGGATGTTCCAGAAAGGGAGTATAAGAATCTTGATTTTGGAAAGATAGTGAAGATTGTGAGTCCAACATGGTTTGAGATTGAAGTTTGGACTCACACAAGAGTTCGTTACTCATTCTCAGAGCAGATGGTTGTTCATTATGAGGAGATGGAACTGAGTAAGACTCTTGAAAATATTGTGGAATTGGAGAGGCCAACATTTTCTGACGTTGTCGCTCGGCCTCTTGAAAGTTAGCTTCTATACTCTTTTCTAACTCGGTTTTTTCTTCAATGGGAGGTCCAGAAAAAGGAGTATAGGAAGCGAAATTGGGGAATGAATATTGTGTAAATTATGGACAAGGTGGACACGGTGGACAAGAAGGTTGAAAATTTAACTCGGGGGAGGTGAATCCCCATTGACTCTGCGAAGAGTTGAAATTATTTTGAAAATTATAGTCATAAAGTTATGGGTATGGGTTGTATTGATTCGGATAAGTCCAACCCGGTGTATTTAGTTGGTTCATATTGTGAAAAATCGGGTTGAAATTATCCAAAACAAATAGGGTCAGTGTGAAATATGGATTCATTTTAGGATTGAAAGAATTGTTATTGTTGAATTCTATTTCACAAACAATCACAAACAAAAAAAGAAAACAAAAAAAACAAACAACAAACAAAAAGAAAAAAAATCAAAATCAAGCCTATATTAAGGTTGACCTAGACCTAGACGACTCCTAACTGGTCGATTACCCGGGGGAGGTTGTTGGTTGAATCCGACCACAAGCTAATCGGCCAGGTAGTGGCAAAATATGGTGGGAGGTATCCGTGCGTAAGCAACGAGCCTTAATTACGCCAAACTACGGTATCTTCGAGGCGTAACCTCTTAATCCCCTACCTCAGACATCGATTTCACAAGAATAAGATTCAAAACAAGTTCCACTGTCGGTCAATCTCTTAATGAGTCCGAAATGTCCCTAGGGGCCAACGTCTATCAATTTTTAATAGGGCTTGAGTTGTGTGAGTGGGGAGGTGGTTTTTGGGCTAAGGAAGGGTGATGAAATCCCACCTTATCTTGTATGGGTTTTGCCCTTAATTTCAATTCGGGCAAATGTGCAATATAGACAACAAGATAACACAAAGCGATAAATCACCCACGTGTTTGTCCTATACTTTATGCAATGCCATATGTACACCTCAATCCAGATCACAACAACAGAATAAAATACAGTATATGGGAATTGAATTGACACATGCCTAAATGCAAATGTCTAAACCATTTTAAAAGCATCCAAATATCGTATTTTAGTTCTTTAGTTTATTGCGACGTGTAGGCAATCAAAGCAGGAAAGTAATAGTACAGATCCACTAGCTATTATAATGAACACATCCCAGCATAACAAGATACATAATTATCACAAATTTGCCGCATTTTCGCGACCAAAGTCGCGTTTGGGCGCCTTTTCTTTAGAAGCTGTGTCCCTGCTTTCTAGAGCAGGGAGATGCAAAGCTAGTATTTGTTCTGCAATATTAAGACCTTGTAAAGAATGTCTTGCACACCAAATCATAGAAGACAATGTTAACAAAAACGTGAAATCAAGACAATTCCAATTCCCGTTCCCTGGCAATGGCGCCAAAAATTTTGATCGGGCGGAACTAGCACTCGAAAATGTATGTTTTATGAAATCAATGTAAAAGCTTGTATGTACTAATGTTCCCTCGATACTTCCGTTATAGCATTGGCTTAACGGGTCAAATCCACAGGGACAGGAGGCGATAGAAGTATTAACAGTCTTTATTCACGTCAGTTGTTAACAAGTCTTCTTTGTTTAAAAGAATTAGAAAAAGAAAAAGAAAATAAAAGAAAAGGAAATCCAGAATGTGATAGGTGAAGAAGGGGCGATGAAAGCGATATGAAAACAAAAGAGAAGTGGTTTGGAAAACAAAATAGAAAAGAAAATGAAACAAAGATGAACTATGAAGGTGGTAAAAACAACGATAGAAAAAATGATAAAAGAGTTTAGAAATAATTTTCAAAACAAGATAAAATGAAACTCATGGCTACTAACTACCAACTTCTCCACTAACCATGCTAACCTCTTAGTGATAGTTGCCTCACATGGATCCTTGGCCATATCCAATCCTTGGCTTCAAGAGACGATACAGAGCATGGCCCATAAGATTGATCTTCTACATTCAAACAACACATCCATACCACTAACAAGTTACAAGCTACTTATTAAATCATCAAAACCGGTTAGAGGTGAGCATGAAATAAAGAAGACATTACAAGTTAGCAATTTAGTGGGTTAGGTGTTAGAAATGTTAGAATGTTAGAACCCATCATCATGAGCCATCAATGGCTCTTGCAAGAGCAAGGCCTTATAGAGGCTATTAGATTCATGTGGATTATCAAGTAAGTGGTTAGATGGTTAGTGGTTAGTAGTTAGATTGTCATGAGCAAAAAAGTTAGCTAAGCATCATATAGAAGATGGAGAAGATTATATTAGAGAAGAAAGGAGGCACCTTTACATAGATTGTCACCATCTATTATATCAATCCCTCTCTATCTCTCTCTGAATCTCTCAGCCCTACTATAAGATCTAAAAAGAAAAGAAAATACAAAAGAAATGAAAAGGAACACCTACACTATACTAAAGATAGAAACCCTAGCCTAAAATCAAAAACTGCTTCGTTTAGGGCCTCTACTGGGGTTTATATAGGCGAAGGAGGATTCTAGAAGATGAGCCGGGGCCACGTGTCGATCACCACATTGCCGTGGATCTGTGGCAATTGCCGCAGATCCGCGGTAATACCAGGGACATGAGTCCCTGGTTTTGGTGCGGGGATGCGCGACGCTTCAGGGACCTTCTTGGTATATTCGGTTTTAGGTATGTTCATCCGAATCTTCGTCTAACATGCGCAAAAGTCTAGATTTAATGCATCTTCTAGAAGTACCCTTACTTGGCCTCCAAGTAATGCGGATTTAATTACCCAAAAATGGGTTTAATTAAGCTCTTATTACTCCTTTGCCCTTAAATTCTTGATTAACCTACAAGAGAGACCAAAACACGATTTAGACCGACATTTTATTCATAAATCGGTGGCGAAATGCAATATAATAATGCAGAATTGTAGACTAATCACAAAAAAATTTGATCAGGGTGGAACTAGCACTCGAAAACGTGTGTATTATGAAATCAATGTAAAAGCTTGTATGTGCTAATGTTCCCTCGATACTTCCGCTATAGCATTGGCTCAACAGGTCGAATCCACAGGGAGGGGAGGCGATAGAAGCATTAACAGTCTTTATTCACGTTGGTTGTTAACAAGTCTTCTTTGTTTAAAAGAATTAGAAAAAGAAAATGAAAAGAAAAGAAAAGGAAATCTAGAATGTGATAGGTGGAGAAGGGGCGATGAAAGCGATATGAAAACAAAAGAGAAAGTGGTTTGGAAAACAAAATAGAAAAGAAAATGAAACAAAGATGAACTATGAAGGTGGTAAAAATAACGAGAGAAAAAATGATAAAAGAGTTTGGAAATAATTTTCAAAACAAGATAAAAGAAAACTCATGGCTACTAACTACCAATTGCTCCACTAACCATGCTAACCTCTTAGTGATAGTTGCCTCATATGGATCCTCGGCCATCACTAATCCTTGGCTTCAAGAGACGATACAGAGCATGGCCCATAAGATTGATCTTCTACATTCAAACAACACATCCATACCACTAATAAGTTGCAAGCTACTTATTAAATCATCAAAACCGGTTAGAGGTGAGAATAAAATAAAGAATACATTGTAAGTTAGCAAGTTAGTGGGTTAGGTGTTAGAAATGTTAGAACCAATCATCATGAGCCATCAATGGCTCTTGCAAGAGCAAGGCCTTGTAGAGGCTACTAGATTCATGTGGATTATCAAGTAAGTGGTTAGATGGTTAGTGGTTAGTAGTTAGATTGTCATGAGAAGAAAAGTTAGTTAAGCATCATGTAGAAGATGGAGAATATTATATTAGAGAAGAAAGGAGGCATCTTTACATAGATTGTCACCATATATTACATCAATCCCTCTCTATCTCTCTCTGAATCTCTCAGCCCTACTACAAGATCTAAAAAGAAAAGAAAATATAAAAGAAATGAAAAAGAACTCCTACACTACACTAAAGATAGAAACCCTAGCCTAAAATTAAAAACTGCTTCGTTTAGGGCCTCTGCAGGGGTTTATATTGGCGAAGGAGGATTCTAGAGGACGAGACGGGGCCACGCGTCGAAGATCGACGCGTGGCCCCACCACATTGCTGCGGATCCGCGGCAATTACCGCAGATCAGCGGCAATACCAGGGACATAAGTCCCTGGTTTTGGTGCGGGGATGCGCGATGCTTCAGGGACCTTCTTGGTATATTCAGTTTCGTGTATGTTCGTCCGAATCTTCATCTAACATGCGCAAAAGTCTAGATTCAATGCATCTTCTAGAAGTTCCCTTACTTGGCCTCCAAGTAATGCGGATTTAATTACCCAAAATGGGTTTAATTAAGCTCTTATTACTCCTTTTCCCTTAAACTCTTGATTAACCTACAAGAGAGACCAAAACACGATTTAGACCGACATTTTAGTCATAAATCGGTGGGGAAATGCAATATAATAATGCAGAATTGTAGACTAATTCCAAAAAATTTTGATCGGGGTGGAACTAGCACTTGAAAACGTGTGTTTTATGAAATCAATGTAAAAGCTTGTATGTGCTAATGTTCCCTCGATACTTTCGTTATAGCATTGGCTCAACGGGTCGAATCCACAGGGAGGGGAGGTGATAGAAGCATTAGCAGTCTTTATTCACGTCGGTTGTTAACAAGTCTTCTTTGTTTAAAAGAATTAGAAAAAGAAAAAGAAAATAAAAGAAAAGGAAGTCCAGAATGTGATAGGTGGACAAGGCGCGATGAAAGCGATATGAAAACAAAAGAGAAGTGGCTTGGAAAACAAAATAGAAAAGAAAATAAAACAAAGATGAACTATGAAGGTGGTAAAAACAACAATAGAAAAAATGATAAAAGAGTTTGAAAATAATTTTCAAAACAAGATAAAAGAAAACTCATGGCTACTAACTACCAATTGCTCCACTAACCATGCTAACCTCTTAGTTATAGTTTCCTCACATGGATCCTCGGCCATCACTAATCCTTGACTTCAAGAGACGATACAGAGCATGGCCCATAAAATTGATCTTCTACATTCAAACAACACATCCATACACTAACAAGTTCCAAGCTACTTATTAAATCATCAAAACCGATTAGAGGTGAGCATGAAATAAAAAAGACATTGCAAGTTAGCAATTTAGTGGGTTAGGTGTTAGAAATGTTAGAATGTTAGAACCCATCATCATGAGCCATCAATGGCTCTTGCAAGAGCAAGGCCTTGTAGAGGCTACTAGATTCATGTGGATTATCAAGTAAGTAGTTAGATGGTTAGTGGTTAGTAGTTAGATTGCCATGAGAAGAAAAGTTAGCTAAGCATCATGTAGAAGATGGAGAAGATTACATTAGAGAAGAAAGGAGGCACCTTTAAATAGATTGTCACCATCTATTACATCAATCCCTCTCTATCTATCTCTGAATCTCTCAACCCTACTACAAGATCTAAAAAGAAAAGAAAACACAAAAGAAATAAAGACGAACACCTACACTACACTAAAGATAGAAACCCTAGCCTAAAATCAAAAACTGCTGTGTTTAAGGCCTGTACAGGGGTTTAAATAGGCGAAGGAGGATTCCAGAAGACGAGACGGGGCCACACGTCAAAGATCGACGCGTGGCCCCACCACATTGCCGCGGATCCACGGTAATTACCACGGATCCGCGACAATACCAAGGACATAAGTCCTTGGTTTTTGTGCGGGGATACGCGACGCTTCGGGGACCTTCTTGGTATATTCAGTTTCGGGTATGTTCGTCCGAATCTTCGTCTAACATGCGCAAAAGTCTAAATTCAATGCATCTTCTAGAAGTTCCCTTGCTTGGCCTCCAAGTAATGCGGATTTAATTACCCAAAAATGGGTTTAATTAAGCTCTTATTACTCCTTTGCCCTTAAACTCTTGATTAACCTACAAGAGAGACCAAAACACGGTTTAGACCGACATTTTATTCATAAATCGGTGGAAAAATGCGATATAATAATGCAGAATTGTAGACTAATCACACTCCCACACTTATCTTTTGCTCGTCCCAAGCAAAACAAGAAAAGAAAAACTATACTACAAATATTATTACACCACTTTCACAGGTGACGCGATTGCACTGAGCGTGTGCAACAAGCTGTTAAACCTCTAGGTTACCCCTAGAGGAGGAGTGTTGTCTCCTGAGAGTTTTCAGTGGATTGTACCCACAAAATCCATAAAGAAACAAGATAAATGTTAGTATTTTGAAAACACATTTTGAAGGAGAGACAAGTTTATGAAATATTTTTGCAAAAATATAAGTGATCTAAGGTCATAAGTCCATCAAAAATTATTCTTCCTTAAACTTAGTCTCTATGCAAGATCTTGTTTTCAAATTAAGGTAAGAATTCAAAATTGAATTGAATATTTTATCCTTCATAAAACCTAGATAATATGCACTTTGTGATAGTGAAAATTTCTGGGATTTTAACTCCAACAATCAAGCCATTTATTTATATATATATTTTTCTTTTTCTTCTTCTTCCCTTAGTTTTCTTAGGCTTTCTAGTTTACCCAGGTAGTGATCCTGTAATATCCCTAGTTTAAAATACTATATTTTTAATTTTTTAAAGTATTTATTTTATTTTACTGGTGATATTATTATTATTTATTAACTTGAGTTACAGTACAAATTATTTTAAGATAGTAAATGGTATTTTGGCCATATAATTATATTTAGCATTATTAAGTATTATCATTTTAATTACTAACTGGTATTTTTCTCATTACTGTTGAAGCCTACCAAGTTGAAAGACTTTGATGATGGACAAGCATTTTTACTACATTATGATTACTCAACTTGATATTGAAGATTTTGGGTATTTTTGTGTATTTTTAGAAAAATTGTGAAAAGCCTTGAACACATACACAAATACCAATATAGTCGACTTACCATCCTAGTATAGTCGACTACCATAGTTTATAGTCGACTTTAGAAAACCCTAGTCGACTAAGTTCTTTAAAACAAATGTCCCAACTTTCTATTTGTTCTCTGACATCAAAATTAGTCGACTTGACCTCCAAGTATAGTCGACTAACAGATACCCTAGTCGACTATAACATTTCCCAAGTCGACTAATTCCCTCTACAAAAATTTCCCTACTCTCTGTTTTTTGTCTGGCATCAAACTTAGTCGACTTCCCAAAATATATAGTCGACTAACCCCTTATATAGTCGACTAATTATGCCTATATAGTCAACTACAATCAGTTTTCGAGAAACTAAATATCTGTATCAGCCAATATATAGTCGACTTACCCCATATATTAGTCGACTAATCTTTAGAAATTTTGTTCTTATAGTCGACTAATCTCCTATCCTAGTCAACTAATAGCAGTTGATAACTGCTGTGCAGTTGGTGAATTCTGGTGTGTTAACCAACGTTTCAAAATTCAAATTTGGCCTGATAACTACCCTAACTTACTATGGATTTCACCTATAAATAGGGGTATTGTCCTAGGGTCAAATCACCAATTCAAATCTAAAGTTTTCAGCCTAAAACTCTCTCCAAAAATCCTATTTTCTGAAAACATGTTCCACTTTCAGTTTCTTCTCCAAATTCCAAACTCTATTGTGAAGATTTCTGAAATTCCTCCTATAAGAAACATTGTCCACAAGCACATTCAGATTCAAGGCTTATAGGATCAGTTGTAATCATTCAAAGAGGAGTATTGTACAAGGGTGTCTTCTTTGTGTAGAAGAAAGTTGTACAAGGTGTTTGTTCTCTTTGTTGTAAAGAGGAGTTGTGCACATTTGACAAAGGGCTTTTTGTCAAGTGGTGTACAAGGTATTGGTTGTGGGTGTACACAAATCAGGAAGAGAAAATCTCAAGCGGTTTGCTTGGGGACTGGATGTAGGTCACAAGGACCGAACCAGGATAACTCTCTTGTCTTTGCGTTTGCATTTTCTGAGTTTATCTTGTGAATTTTTTATTTCCTGCAAGTAGTTTAATTTAAATTTTTATAAACACTATTCACCCCCCCTCTAGTGTTTGTGTTGCTTTGTATATAGATCCTACATTTGGTAGCAAAGCAGGTTCAAGGCAACAACCATACGAGGATGGCAACAGAGTTCCCTTCGTCACAATTCAAAGAAGGACATTCTACACAACGTCCACCGCTATTTGACGGATCCAACTACAACTATTGGGTAGAATGAAGATCTACTTGCAATCGCTCAACTATGAACTTTGGAACATCGTAGAAGTATCGTACACCAAGCCAACAACCAACTACAACGCTTGGAGTGATGATCAAAAGAAGAATGCGAACCTTGACGCCAAAGCAATGAATGCTCTATTCTGTGTCTTAACCAAAGAAGAGTTCAACCGTGTGTCAACAGCCACTTCTGCACATCAAATATGGCATACTCTTCAGGTAACACACGAAGGCACAAATAAAGTTAAGGAATCTAAAATATCTGTTCTTGTCCACAGGTTTGAATTATTCAAAATGAAGGAGAATGAAACCATATCAGATATGGTTACAAGATTCACCGACATTACCAATTCCTTAGCATCCTTTGGAAAGGAATACACACAAGTCGAAAAAGTGCGCAAGATCCTTCGAGCACTCACACAGATTGGGAGAAGAAGACTACGACAATAGAAGAAGCGAATGATCTCTCAACATTGTCATTAGAAAACCTTATTGGTAATCTAATGGCATATGAAGTACAACTCGAAGATAGAAAGAAGGACGAACAACAACTTCAATCCAAGAAGAAAGTACTTGCCTTCCATACAACCTCAGATATGGACAATTCGGATGACGATGAAGAAGAGATGGCGACGCTTTCAAGAAAGTTCAAAAGGTTCTTAAAACAAGGTAGGTTTAAAAAGAATAAAGATACTAATAATAATCCTACTTGTTTTAAGTGTAACAAACCAGGCCACATAAAGAAGGATTGCCCATTGATGAAATCAAAAGGACACTTCAAGAATTTCAATAAGTTCAACAAGAAGAAGAAAGCCTTCCTAGCAACTTGGGATGATAGCGACTCATCTTCCTCTGACGAAGAAGAAGCAACTGAAACCGCCAATATCTGCTTCATGGCCTAAGAAGATGAGGTACAAGATTATGATGAATTATTAGAAGCTTTTAATGAACTTTTTAATAATTTCAAAAATGAAAAGATTAAAAATAAAGTTTTAACAAAAGAAAATGAAAGACTCAATCATGAAAATGTATTGTTTGTTTCTCAAACATCTTCTTTAAATTCTCAAAAAGATGATTTTGAAAAGGTTATTTCATCTTTAAAAAGGGATAATGAAATTTTTTTAAAAGAGAATTCTTTACTTAAAAAGGAAACTATTTCTTTAAATTCTAGAATTACTATTTTAGATAAAGACATGACTAGTTTCAAAATTAAGTATGAAGATCTTTTGAAAAATGTAACTAAATTTAATAAAGGAAAAGAGAATTTAGATGTTTTATTATCTTATCAAAAGATGTCTAACAATCATTTTGGTCTTGGTTTTTCAAAAGATAAGATTTACAAACCTACTCATGTTGGTCTAAGATTTTCAAAAACCAATTTTGTAAAATGTACACATCTTTATAATAATAATCCATATAATTCTTTTGTGAAAAGAAATACTATTTCAAAAAGAATTAGATGCAAATATATATGGGTTCCTAAGAATCTAAATAATGTTGATAAAAATGTTTATATTGCATCTTATATACATGATGTGTGTGATTCTGATAACTATGTTTATACTAACAAGTGGAAACCAAATTCCAATTGGATTTGGGTTCCTAAAGGCTAATCTTTTTCGGACCCTATCATAATGGGTACCATACAAATTGTTTTATCTTATAGGTACCTTTTAAAGAAAAGTGGATACTTGATAGCGGGTGTTCCAAACACATGACCGGACACATTCAACTACTGTCTTTCGTTCAAATCAAAAAGGGAGGTATAGTGATATTTGGAGACAATAACAAAGGAAAGGTTATTGGTACCGGCATAGTTGGTAATATTTCAAAACCCCTTATTGAAAATGTTCTTTTGGTAAGAGGTTTAAAACACAATCTATTAAGTATTAGTCAATTATGTGATAAGGGTTATAAAATTGTCTTTGAAAAAGATGCATGTCTTATTTATGATACTAACATGAAAGATATTTTATTTAAAGGTTTTCGTAACAATAACATTTATGAGTTATCAATAACATGCATATCATCTAATGATAACTTATGTTTACTAGCTTCTAATAATGATTATTTTTTATGGCATAAAAGATTTGGTCATTTGAATATGAAAACTATTTCTAAGATTTCTAAATTTGATTTAGTTAAAGGTCTTCCAAAAATAGCTTTTAAAAAGGATTATTTTTGTGATTCTTGTCAATTAGGAAAACAAGTTAAATCATCTTTTAAATCTAAAGATTTAGTTTCTACCAATAGACCTTTGGAATTGTTGCATTTGGATTTATTTGGTCCTACTCGTGTTGCTTCTTTAAACAAGAGTAGATATGTTTTTGTTATTGTTGATGATTATTCACGTTTTTCATGGGTAATTTTTCTAAAAAATAAAAATGATACTTTTGATGAATTTGCAAGTTTTTGTAAAAGAATTCAAAATCAAAATCTCTAAACATAGTCACTATTCGAAGTGATCATGGAGGAGAATTTGAAAATGAATCTTTTGAAAATTTCTGTGATAAGTATGGTATTACACATAACTTTGCATTTCCTAGAGCATCTCCTCAAAATGGTGTTGTAGAGAGAAAGAATAGGACTTTGCAAGAATGTGCTAGAACTATGCTTATGGACAGTATGCTTATGGACAGTAATTTACCAAAATATTTTTGGGCTGAAGCTATTGCTACTGCATGTTATGTTTTAAATCGTGTGCTTATTCGACCTATTTTAAACAAAACATCTTATGAATTGTTTTATAACAGGATTCTAAAAGTTTCTTACTTCAAGATTTTTGGATGTAAATGTTATACAAAAGATGCTTTAGATAAATTTGATGCTAAATCCAATGAAGGTATTTTTGTTGGATACTCTACTCAAAGTAAAGCATATAGAATATTTAATAAGAAAAAATTTACTATTGAAGAATCATTACATGTTAAATTTGATGAATCCTTGACTAAGCCTATTTCTAATACTTCTCCACATGATGATGATCATATCATAGATACTCCTATTGATAATATTGTTATATCTTCTGATGATACTAACATTTTTAAGAATAATGAGACTTCTACCGAGTTACCTAAAGCATATGTTGAAGTAAGGAATCATCCATATAATTTGGTTATTGGAGATATAAATCAAGGCGTTCAGACGAGATCCAAGTTGAACTACATTACACATATTGCTTTCATATCACTCATTGAACCGAAGAATATCAAAGAAGCATGTGCGGATGATTTTTGGACAATTGCCATGCAAGAAGAGTTGAACCAATTTGTCAGAAATGATATTTGGGATCTTGTACAACGTCCTACTGATCATCCAGTCATCGGTACCAGATGAGTCTTTAAGAACAAACTTGATGAATCAGGTCAAGTCATTAAGAACAAAGCAAGGTTAGTAGCACAAGGATACAATCAAGAAGAAGGTATTGATTTTGATGAAACTTATGCACCAGTAGCTAGGCTTGAATCTATTCGTATTTTACTTGCTTTTTCTTGCTTTATGAATTTCAAACTTTATCAAACGGATGTTAAAAGTGCCTTTTTAAATAGATTTATTAAGGAAACTGTTTATGTTGAACAACCTCCAGGTTTTGAACATGAAAAATTTCCAAACCATGTTTTTAAACTTAAGAAAGTTTTATATGGTTTAAAACAAGCACCCCGTGCTTGGTATGATAGATTAAAAAGTTTTCTTTTAAATTCTGATTTTAAGATGGGAAGAGCAGATACAACTCTCTTTATTAAACATGTTAATAAAGATATCTTAATCATTCAGATATATGTTGATAATATTTTATTTGGATCTACTAACGATAATCTTTGTCAAGAATTTTCTAAGACCATGCAGAGTGAATTTGAGATGAGCCACATGGGCGAACTTACTTACTTTCTCGGTCTGCAAATAAAGCAAATGAAGGATGGAATCTTTATTTCTGATGCAAGTATGCAAATGAACTTCTAAAAAGATTTGGCATGGAAAATTCTGGTCATAAGAATACTCCCATGAGTACTACTACATTTCTAGACAAAGATGAAAATGGTAAGAATGTTGATCAGAAACTCTATCGAGGTATGATTAGTTCATTACTATATATTACTTCAAGTAGACCTGATATTATATTCAGTGTATGCTTATGTGCTAGATATCAGTCAAATCCTAAGGAATCACATCTTAAAGCAGTGAAAAGGATTTTTAGATATCTAAATAACACAATCAATTATGGTTTATTTTATCCAAAATCAAGCACATTTGATTTACTATCATATAGTGATGCTGATTGTGCTGGATGTAAATCTGATCGGAAGAGTACTAGTGGTACTTGTCACTTTTTGGGACATTCACTAGTATCATGGTTCAGTAAAAAGCAAAATTCTGTATCATTATCAACAACCGAGGCAGAATATATCACTGCTAGTGTTGCATGTGCTCAAATTTTATGGATGAAACAAACTTTATTTGATTATGGCATGTCGATCACAAATTCACCTATTATGTGTGATAATACCAGTGCTATTAACTTATCTAAAAATCCAGTTTATCATTCACGTACTAAGCATATTGATATTAGACATCATTTTCTACGTGATCATGCTTTAAAAGGTGATATTTCTCTAAATTTTATATCAACTGATAATCAAATTGCAGATATTTTTACAAAACCTCTTAAAGAAGATATTTTTATGAAATTTCGAAGAGATTTGGGTATTTGCAATTTTTCTGATCTTTAAATATTTTTTTTAAGAATTATTTTAAGGCATTTTTCAAAAACTTAGTCGACTTATCAAGACCTATTAGTCGACTAATTGAACACCTAGTCGACTTAAACAGTGATCCAGTCGACTAAATTGCATCAACAGAAACATGGATTTCTTGATCTCTAAAGTTAGTTGACTATATTTATTAAGTAGTTGACTAGTAGGTGGATTAGTCGACTAGTCTCAAACACCAAGTCGACTAACTATGTGAAAAACCTGTGTTCTGATTTTGTTTTTTAACTTTCAAAACCCGACCCGAATCCTTAAGTTTTGGATCCGATCTCACTTTATTTTAATCCTAACCATTGATTTGATATTTCCTTTCCTATTCTACCCTTTACCCTCATCAAAAACCCTAGATTTCACCAAATTTCTCTCCCCAGCCGAAGGAACCAGTCGACTACAGGACATCCAGAAGCTGTGAGCCCAACCTCTTTCCTCCTTTGATTTCTTGGTAAATCCCTTCCAATCTCTGCAATTTCCTTCCATTTCTTGTGTTATCTTCCTTTAATTTCAGTTCTAAGCATGTCTAGGTCAAAGAAAACCAAGTTCACACCATCTTCTTCCTCCTCTCAAGTTGATTTTAGGGCTTTTTTGAAAAATCCTGCCCTAGAAGAGGACTTCCTTAGAATTTCCTCCTTAGAAATTCTACCCGGTAGATTTGTTAAATATGAGGATTTTTATGATTATGATATTGTCTCATATTTACAAAATTGTGGTCTTTTTCATATGCTCTCTACGGATTCTAGGCAAGGCTATTATCCGTTCTTGATTCACTTGTTTTATACTAATCTAACCTTTGAAGATAATGAGGATGATGTCCATATATATTCATTGGTTAAAGGTATTAACATCAAATTATCCCCTAAATCCATCGGTCGTATCCTTTCAATTTCTTATCATGGCCTCTCTATTAATGATATTAATATGGATGATGCGGAGGTCTTATCTAGTAATTTTCTTCCAGGACAAGGATTACCTATGAGGAACAACAAATTGAAACCAATTCCCCGTCTTATAGGTCGTATCCTTGCCTATAATATTTGCCCTAAAATCGGGAGCTATAACTACTATTCCCGTGAGTTAGCCACTTGTGTCTATGCCATTATGGCTCGACTCGATGTCAATTGGGCAAAAATTATCTTTGATACTATGGTTAAGCCTCATACCTCCTTCCTTCCTTATGGAGCATTTTTGTCACACGTGTTTCGAAATTTCACATTGATCTTGCTTTCGAAACTAGTGTTATCAAGTTCTTTGAACCTTTTGATCGTGCCGTTCTTCACCGTATGAAACTTCACGATTTTCCTCATCCTCCTCCACAACCACACTCTCCTCCTCCACAAAGTTCCACTCAACCTCCTTCTTCCTCTACACAACCTCCTTTCACTGAACCACCTTCATCCCAACCACCTCCTCCTTATACTGATGCCTTCTACAATTCTCTGTCTGTTGAGATTGAATCTCTTCATGCCAAACAACAAGTCATTCAAAACTCTCAGACTACATTGCTCCAAAATCAATCTTTGTTGATGACTCAGTTTGAGCATATGCAACTCAAGATAGACTCGTTTGCATCCACTCAAATGGAGATTCTGAATATCCTCAAGACTCATTTTCCACCACCTCCTCCTCCCAGATCCAACATTTGATGATTATGGCGTTGGACTTGCTCCGTGTTTTTTTTGTGTTTTGAACTTTGCATCTTTGTGTATTTTTCTGTTTTAAGACCTTTTAATGTGTACTTCAGTATGCAAACACTGTCTGTTCATGCATGTTTTCTGCTTTTTGTTAATGACAAAGGGGAGAACAGTTGTGTTTCTATGTTACATAGTGTTACATATCTCTGTGTTACGTATCTGCAAATTCTGTGTAAGAGATTTCTGTGTTATGGCAAGAGAATGACATATGTGTGTTATGGCAAATATATATATGTTATGGATATTGACATATGGCAATGCAGGGGAAACTTAACAATGCAGGGGAAACTTAACACTTTCTGCAGGGGCAAACAATGAGACTGACTTCTGGACTGTTAGGAGTTATAATTTTTGGATTATTGCATTGGTGAGTTTGACTGATATAGTGATGACTTTATCGATGTTGACCACTAGATGTAGAGGTGATCTAGATTCTATGTTGATCGAGGACGTTACACTGCTTAGTTATGATTTTGATTGATTGGGATATTAATGATCTAATAAATAGGAGATCGTCTGATAAAATAAAATTTTGGATTTGAACCTGTCGGTAAACTCGATTGGATTTGAGTTGACTTGGGGGTTGAGAAATAGATGTTGATTGGGTTGACCAGACCATGTGAATTTTAGAGAGAGATATATACTTGATATGTTATTTGATTTTGAGATCCTGTAATTGACCTTGATAGAGTGAGAGTGTGTGACGATCTTGATTATGGTTGGATAAGTTTAATTTGATCTCGAGGATATATATTACTTCATGATTGGTTCTTGACTATTTCAGTTATGGAGATAGAGTTATTATGAATGATTTCATTTATACCGGTGACTATATTATATATTTCAGAGTTTTATGATAGCTATTGAATGATCTGATTATTGATGACTTAGAGGATGGATATATCGATGACTTTGAGGATATGAGTTGATTATATACATTGTCCGGATTATTCTATTCATGACAGCAGGTCATTACTCACCCTAAATGTCATGATTTTCCTAGGAAACTTGATTGATTACACTTGGCATCTACCTGATAACTATTGTCCATGTTATTTAATTGCTGGGAAATTGTTACACGGTAACAACACCTTCATGTTATACTTTTTACATATTCCTGTTATACCGGTATCCTGTTCACTGATATTATATATTCCCGTTATACCGGTATCCTGATTACACATGTTGATATTGTTACCATGACTACCATCGAGTTATCCCAGTGATTCAACTAACATGCAAATTAAGTAATCTTGATAAACTAATAACATGATATTATACAACTTACACTGGGATTGGGGAGATTGATGGAGGAGATAGCGTCTGTATTTTGGGTGGACCTAGGATTTAGGTTGCGCAGCCGAAAGAGGGTTCCACTGCAGGATTCCCGTGGGGTGACTGGCACCCCGTCCTATTCTTGTTACACATGTACCTGTTCCTGTTATACATGTTCCTGACTACCTTGCGGTAGGTCCTGGATCAGCGCCAGAAGTCTGGGCCGTGGTCCCGGGTATGCACGGGACCCACCTAAAACACAGACAATGTCTCCAACCAATCAGTTTCAATAACTGAGGATCTCGATTGGCATGTGTGGTAGGCATAGTATGGGATGCGACTATTACATATGGCAATTGGTGTTCGCTGACATAATTAATAATAATAAGCTATTAATGTATTGTGACTAACCGTGATCACTCAACATATATATATATATATATATATATATATGTATATATATATATATATATATATGTATAAACTATGATAGATATAGGATTGTACACTAGACTAGTGACATACGCTAGGTTATACCTTCAGATATCAGTTGCTTGTTTATAGTTGTGATAGTTGACTTTTATCTTCATTCATGTTGTTACGCAGTTATCTATTTATCATGTTATTTAGTTATCCTATGGTTTTAGTTATCTTGTTATTATTCTGTGTACATTGTTTATATGCACGAGCTCTTCCCTTTACACACACACACTCATCAGGTCGCTTTCTGATGACCCTGGATTTGCACGTCCAGATATTGGACGCTTTGTTTCTATTGGGCAGGTGATCGATGAGACTGTACGCTTCGCGAAGAGCTGGAGTTTCTCCCTATTCAATTCTGATATTCTTACCTTTCTTGTCTTCATATTATTTCCTGATTCTCGTTATATCAGATTCATTTGTTATTCCAGTTCTTTATTCATATGATATCATGCATGGATGCTTATATGTATTATTGCAGTGGTCATTGACTCATTATAGTATAAATTTATAGCTTGTTTCGGGTTACTTAAGGCTTAGCATATATACGTGAGGTATTTTCTTTGCGTATATGCGTCGCCAACTCGTGTCGCGTCTCTACTCCAGCGTATTTTGGGAAGTGGGGCGTGATAGGGTTTTCTTGGTATCAGAGCCAGGTTCAACATAAAAAAGAGATCTAGTTCTTACCAGTAACTCGGAACAAGTTATAATTACACTATAATATACATATACTATTCACACGATGATATTGAGTCCATTTGGAATTGATCGTTTACCCTTTTGATATCCATCTCTTTGATCTGTTGATATCCCCGATTCTAACTCTTTTTTTTTAGAGTAATCTGCTTTCCATCTTGATTCCTATTCTCTTTCGATTCTATTTCCTTGATTTTGCCTCCTGAGTTTGATCACTCCATTCTAAAGCCGGTAATAAAGATCAGAGCGCGCAGCGGAAGCGTGGTGAAGTCTTGATGCAGTGAGAGGCCATGTGGAAGCTTCGTCTTCTTCCTAATTTGATTTTATCATTCCCCGCTTTACTGAAATTTCGAGGATGAAATTTTTGTTAAGGTGGGTAGAATGTAATATCCCTACTTTAAAATACTGTATTTTTAATTTTTTAAAATATTTATTTTATTTTACTAGTGATATTATTATTATTTATTAACTTAAGTTACAGTACAAATTATTTTAAGATAGTAAATGGTATTTTGGCCTTTTATATTTAGCATTATTAAGTATTATCATTTTAATTACTAACTTGTATTTTTCTCATTACTATATTACTAGTATTATTATTGTAGTTGCTATTATTGTTAATATTAATATTGTTATTATTTTTGTTCGTATTATATTGTGTTAGCCATTTTTACAAATGTTAGTATTTTTACCAAGTATTATTAGAGAAGATTTTTAATGTTGATAATTTTATTATTATTACTATTGTTGTTATAATTATTGTAATTATTATTGTTAATTATTATTATTATATTGTTAATCCCTATTAGTGGTATTATTATTTTCATCAAGCCCAATAAGCTCAGCCCATTCTCCTTTTCATTTTATTTTATTTTTCTTTTTATGTTAAGCCCACATGAGCCAAGCCCACTTCCTTATTTTCATCTTTTTCTATTTCTCTTTAAGCCCAAAAACTAAGCCCGCAAGCCCACTTTCTATTTTTCTTATCCTTCATATTATTTATTTCTCTTAACTAAAACCCAATAACCCATAACCCATTTCCATGAAATCCTTACCCATTAACCCAAAACCCAATTCTAATCCCAATCTTAATCCAAATCTTATTTTCAAAATTATGATCTTAAAAAAAAAATCCTAATCCTGATCATAATTTAAATCCAAATAAAAATCATATGTAAATCAAATCTCTTTGAGATTTTTTAGCAACCTTCCATTCTTATCTAAATTGCTAAATTAAGTAATCTAACCTAATTGGAATTCAGGTTCCAAAAATCTCTTATAACCTATATAAATACCTAACCCCTTTCTTTCTCTTCTACCTCAAAAGAAAACCCTAATCCCAACTCTCCCCACTTTCTCTTTTACCTCAAGAGAAAATCCAAATCCCAAATCTCCCAACTCCCATCTCTTCCTTCTCTTCAAGCGGAGCATGGACAAAAAGGGTTGCGTGCTTGGAGATCAAACTCAAATTTATCAAGGCCTTGTAATTTCAGTGCTCTGGACTTGGGATGGATCTCAGGTGAGTGTCTTACTTCTTTGATTAAATTTTATTTGATCATTTGGTGAGTGATTTACTTATTTGTTTTGTAAGTGTTTCTTTTCTTTGTTTTGTGAGTGTTTGTTCTTATGTCATTTTCTTATTTACCGTTGTTATTGAATATTGGTGTTTTTATTCATGCTATTTCATGTGACCTTATTATTATATTTTACCAGTTTGACTTGGGTATCACTTCATGAGACATCCATGATTATCCACCTTATTTATGTAGTTGATATTAGCTTGTATTAGAGTTATTTCATGTGTTGGTAGATGACCGTTATTAGCTTAGGCCTAATATTGATATACCGTAGACCTGACTTGATCTTATAATTGACCTGATGGTGATAAATCTTAGAATATAAGTATATTGATTTTGAGGCTGATTGATTGATGATTGAGGACTAGAAATTCATATTTTATGCGGGATATTTATCGGACAAACTGTTGGTGACTTTTCCGATTAGAACTCTTTTGGATATTGAGGATGTGTTAGGCTTGTGTTGCTTTATTAATAGACTGTTTTACTGATGCATGGATATGTGCGAATATGACACCCTTGACGCTAGTATATACGATGAGACTGACTTCTGGACTGTTAGGAGTTATAATTTTTGGATTATCGCATTGGTGAGTTTGACTGATATAGTGATGACTTTATCGATGTTGACCACTAGATGTAGCGGTGATCTAGATTCTATGTTGATCGAGGACGTTACACTGCTTAGTTATGATTTTGATTGATTGGGATATTAATGATCTAATAAATAGGAGATCGTCTGATAAAATAAAATTTTGGACTTGAACCTGTTGGTAAACTCGATTGGATTTGAGTTGACTTGGGAGTTGAGAAATAGATGTTGATTGGGTTGACCTGACCATGTGAATTTTAGAGAGAGATATATACTTGATATGTTATTTGATTTTGAGATCCTGTAATTGACCTTGATAGAGTGAGAGTGTGTGACGATCTTGATTATGGTTGGATAAGTTTAATTTGATCTCGAGGATATATATTACTTCATGATTGGTTCTTGACTATTTCAGTTATGGAGATAGAGTTATTATGAATGATTTCATTTATACCGGTGACTATATTATATATTTCGGAGTTTTATGATAGCTATTGATCAATCTGATTATTGATGACTTAGAGGATGGATATATCGATGACTTTGAGGATATGAGTTGATTATATACATTGTCCGGATTATTCTATTCATGACAGTAGGTCATTACTCACCCTAAATGTCATGATTTGCCTAGGAAACTTGGTTGATTACACTTGGCATCTACCTGATAACTATTGTCCATGTTATTTAATTGCTGGGAAATTGTTACACGGTAACAACACCTTCATGTTATACTTGTTACATATTCCTGTTATACCGGTATCCTGTTAACTGATATTATATATTCCTGTTATACCGGTATCCTGATTACACATGTTGATATTGTTACCGTGACTACCATCGAGTTATCACAGTGATTCAAGTAACATGCACATTAAGTAATCTTGATAAACTAATAACATGATATTAAACAACTTACACTGGGATTGGGGAGGTTGATAGAGGAGACAACGTCTGTATTTTGGTGGACCTAGGATTTAGGTTGCGCAGCTGAAAGAGGGTTCCGCTGCAGGGTTCCCGTGGGGTGACTGGCACCCCGTCCTGTTCCTGTTATACATGTACCTGTTCCTGTTATACATGTTCCTGACTACCTTGCGGTAGGTCCTGGTTCAGCGCAAGGAGTCTGGGCCTTGTCCGGGTATGCACGGGACCCACCTAAAACACAGACAATGTCTCCAACTGATCAGTTTCAATAACTGAGGACCTCGATTGGCATGTGTGGTAGGCGTAGTATGGGATGCGACTATTACATATGACAATTGGTGTTCGCTGACATAATTAATAATAATAAACTGTTAATGTATTATGACTAACCGTGATCACTCAACGTATATATATGTATAAACTATGATAGATATAGGATTGTACACCAGACTAATGACATACGCTAGGTTATACCTTCAGATATCAGTTGCTTGTTTATAGTTGTGATAGTTGACTTTTATCTTCATTCATGTTGTTACGCAGTTATCTATTTATCATGTTATTTAGTTATCCTATGGTTGCAGTTATCTTGTTATTATTCTGTGTACATTGTTTTTATGCACGAGCTCTCCCCTTTATACACACATTCACCAGGTCGCTTTCTGATGACCCTGGATTTGCACGTCCAGATATTGGACGCTTTGTTTCTATTGTGCAGGTGTTCGATGAGACTGTACGCTTCACGAAGAGCTGGAGTTTCTCCCTATTCGATTCCGGTATTCTTACCTTTCTTGTCTTCATATTATTTCCTGATTCTCGTTATATCAGATTCATTTGTTATTCCAGTTCTTTATTCATATGATATCATGCGTGGGACTTATATGTATTATTGCAGTGGTCATTGACTCATTATAGTATAAATTTATAGCTTGTTTCGGGTTACTTAAGGCTTAGCGTATATACGTGAGGTATTTTTTTGCGTATATGCGTCGCCGACTCGTGTCGCGTCTCCGCTCCAGCATATTTGGGAAGCGGGGCGTGACAGATCCTTTAACCGATGATTCCCAGACCAGACGGTTTTAGGGCACCAGATGAGAAAACATCCCCCAGGTTTAAGGACTCGAGTAAACAAGACCACAAAACTAAGGGGGATTATTTGTTTCTTTTGACCACCCTTAGGCGTGAATAATCATGCTTCTTGAGGCATAGTTATCCAGCTTAATAAGTGATTTTTTTATTCATTTATATATTTTTTTTCATTTTATTTATTTTTGCTTTATGACATTTTAGGTCTTTGTTTTCATCCCAAAAATGTTTAAGTGTGAAGTGCATACTATTTAAGGCAAAAAATTCAAGATAAAATTATCTCTCCAATTTATCTTACTTAGCCTATAATGTTAAATAAGATCCATTATTTTGACTAGGTTTAAGATGTCATAATTAAGGCTTCTTAATTTCTAAGATCATCTTAATTTTCTTAAAATAGATCAAAACTTTGTCTCTTATTTCAAAAAGTTTTTTCTTTTTTTTCTTTTTATTTTTTTAAATTTTTTAAAGAAAGAGAAAATTCCTATGCAAAAGGGAAGATTTCTATAAGTATCCTAAAAGAAGTGTAAAAGGAAGAAAATCTAAAAACTCTACGTTAGTAAACCCCAGAACTAGCACTCTAAAACCGTGTATTTTATGGAAGCAATGAAAAGCTCATATATGCTAATGTGCCCACGATACTTCCTGGTATATCCCAATTCTGGTATTTTCGCCCGAATATTCGTCTGACGTGAGCAAAGGTCTAGATTCAATGCATCTTCTAGAAGTTCCCTTGCTTTGCCTCTAAGTAATGCGGATTTAATTACCCAAAAATGGGTTTAATTAAGCTCTTATTACTCCTTTACCCTTAAACTCTTGATTAACCTGCAAGAGAGACCAAAACACAGTTTAGACCGATATTTTATTCATAAATTGGTGGGCAAATGCGATATAATAATGCAAAATTGTAGACTAATCAGCCACCTTCAACGTACCTCGATAGGGTTGCAAAATTATTGATGTCCCATGTCATATGCCTTGAGCAGCCACTATCAAGGTACCACCGCTTCTTACGTCTTGGAGTCTTGGTGTGTACTTATATCAAATAATTTAAAGGTTGATTTTGGTACCCATATTTTCTTGGGTCCTAATACATTAGTGTTTCGAACGCAAACATGATTATCCATACTATTTATATGATCATAACAAAATTTAGCTAAATGACCATTTCCGCCACAATAAGTACATTTATAAATTCTTCCATATTTAAAAGCATAATGAGTATGTGGTTCATGAACATGTGATTTGTGAGCATGGGGTGTTTTAGCATGATTAACATGTGATCTGTTGGCATGATGAACATGTGGAGTTTTAGCATGAAATGGTTTATCATGTTTAACATGTGGACTATGCATGTGTTTCTTTGAAAACATTTTTCTAATTTAGTATTGTTAAAAGCACATTCTTTTAAAATATTTCCCAAATCATTTATTCTAGTTTTTAACATAGAAATCTCATTTTCATCAATTTTCGGATATTTAGCTTTGCGTGCAACTCTATAGGCATCAAAATCTCTTTGTGTTGAAATAAGAGTGGAAGATAATTAATCCTTTTCTTTTGAAGAAATAGCAATTTGATTTTTAAGCACTTCATTTTCCTTTTTAAATCTTAAATAATCTTCCTTCTTAGCATCAAAACTTTCTGAAAGTTCAATGAAAGCTCGTAATAATACTTCTTTGCTTATTTCACTATCATCATAAGATGGTTCGGAAGATACCTTAGGTGTGTTTGCCAAGAAACACATGTTAGCCGTGTCAATTTCATCTTCGGCTTCACTTTCCGTATCCCAAGTGGCTTTGAACGCCTTTTTTACAAATGGCTTCTTTTGCTTTATGGAGGAAGATATCTTGTTTTTGAAATCTGGATATTCGGCCATGATGTGTCTAGGTTTTCGACAGTTGTAGCATGTGATTTTTTTCTCCTCCTTCCCTTCCTATCACCTTCTATGGTTGAGCTTTTTCTTGTGGTGCATTGTCTTTACATTTCACACAAGAAGAGATAGCTCTTCATCATCTTCTTCATCTTCTTCATCATCGTAGATGGTGGAGATAGACTTGAAAGCAATGGACTTTTTCTTTTTAGGCGCCGCTTCTTCTCTAGCCTTTTTCTCCATCTCATGAGTCTTAAGATTACCAATAAGACTTATGAGCTCCATCTCGTCTTTGTCATTCAATTCCTTTAAGGTGGTAGCTTTGATTTCTCATTATGAAGGGAGTGCACGAATCACCTTACGCACCTTTTGGTCATTGTTGATTTCATCCCCCAGAGAAGCAAGAGCATTTGTGATTTTAGTAAACTTAGTTATCATATCATCAATAGATTTATTTTCTTGCATTCTAAAACATTCATATTGAGAACGCAAGAGATCAATTTTAGCTCTCTTGACTTGTGATGTTCCCTCATGAGTGACCAATAAGTGTTGCCAAATCTCATAGGCGGACTTGCAATGGATAACCCGTGTTAAATCATCCTTATTTAATGCTAAAAGTAAGGCTTTTTGAGCCTTTGAATTTGCATCAACTTCCTTAGAGGTAAGATCGGACCAAGTATCCTCCTCACCTACGGGTTCACTATAGGGCTTGGTCAAAGATTTAGCAACTCGGCTACCTAGAGATTGCAAAAATATGTTCATCCTAACTTTCCATATGGGAATGTTGAGTCCATCAAATTTGGGAGGGTTCTTAATGTTATCGGCCATCTTTACTATTGTATGAATGAAGATATGAAAATAGTGATTAGCAATTTATAGGATCTCTCTAACGATGTAAAGACAAAAACTGGAGTCCTACCTCTGATACCAATTGAAATCACCTAAGGGGGGTGAATAGGTGAAAATGCTAATCAAAGCACAAATTAAAAATGAGATGATGCAACGATCACACAAAGCAAGATTAAAAGCCGGATACCCTGTGAAGGGCTCTGAACTTCTTCCCCATGATTCCTCTAAATAAGAGTTTGAGGTACGCAATGCAATCTAATTATTGTGAGAGTATAGATCGACAATATAAGAATGAATGAATAGAGAGTAAGAAATACAAGTAAACCAATCGCAAACACAGAGATTTGTTTCGAGGTTCGAGCACCCAGCTCTATGTCACCGCCTTTACCTAGAAGGTTTTTTGATCCACTAGAATTTTCACAAAGGATTACAATCACTAGGGAGTACCCAACTCCTTTATCGCACTCCTCTAGTCCAGAGGTAGTATAACCACAAATACAATAATCCTTGGTGATCAAAAGACCACAAACTCTCTTTTGAAAAACTTTTCTTTACAAAACCCTAGAGAATAATATGTAGGATTGAAGCTCAGGGTTTGTAAGTGAAAATAAAACAAAGTAGAAGAGAGATTTGATTCAAAAACTTCAGAGAAAAATCAGAGATTAGAGCACAAAAACTGAGAGTAAAAACTTCTTTCAAGAATACTCAAACTTTGATTTCTTTACAAAATGTTGTTGTAATTCTCCTCAACCCAAACCACCCTTATTTATAGGTTTTAGGTAGGGATTAAAGGGTAAATGATTATTTTGACTAATCAGGAAGAATATGATCAAAAATCACCTTAAACCACGTTTTAAGATTAAAATCATGTTTTAAAACATGTTTAAAAAACTAGCCTTTTGGCGACCGATTTTCAAAATTTTCTGACCGTTGGCTCTCCGGTCGACCGTCCCAAACCGAGAGTTTGGGTAAGTAATTCGGTCGACCTCTCGGTTGACCGTCATGGGGTTCGATCGACCGCCCTGTCGACTGGAAAGCGTACACACATGCACACCCCCATGTGTCAGAACTACGGTCGACCGCGCGGTCGACCATTCTGACCTGTAATAGTGCCGGTCGATCGCCCGGTCGACCACAACAGGTCAAAACAGAAAATCTTGGATAGAAATGATTTGAAGATGTGTTTATATTTAACAGAATTTTTGTAAAGGCTCTGTAAAATACAATAGGCTATGTATATGCATACTGAAATAGTACTACAAAGTATTTTAAACAAGAGTCAAAAATATTTTTTTGAAAACACGTGCAATTTTGTGTGTATAGGGCATTTTGAGCTTCAATACTATATACTATTCTTTAACAAACTAACAATATAAAGTTCTATAGGAAGTGGTCTCTGAACCGTGTTGCTTAGCTAGAGTCTCCTCTCTTATGAGTGAGTCCTCTTGCGCCATCAATCTTGCAACATGCTTTTAGAATGCTTGAGCCATCAAGCCTTGTACAAACCTGAAATTCATTCTAGAATCTCTACTAGTACCAAGTAGCTTTTATATGATTTGTTATCATCAAAACGCATAAAATAGAGAGTGTAACCTTTGGGCCAACAGTAAGGTCTCTTGTTCACCAAGATAGGCGTACTTAAGATATTTAGGCAAGGTCTTTAACTCCAAGGAAGGAGGTGGCTCAATTGGTAGAGTTGTTAAGCTTAAATTCTCCATTTCTATAGAACTTGGACTTGCTGCCCACTCAATCTCATCAAGGTTGAGATCACTAGATTCTAACTCTTCATCATCCTTTGATTCTAGTGTGATCTCCTCTTGTGCTCGCTAGTCATATTTTCAATGAGGTTGACCTCAAAGGGTTGGTCATTTATGTCGTAGGGGTGTTTACCTAAGTTGAAAACATTGACTTCCTTGGTCATGTCTCCAAAAGTCAATCTCATGGATCCGTTTCTGCAATTTATGATTGCGTTAGCAGTTGCTAGAAATGGACGTCCTAAGATGACGGGAGTTTGGGACCTAAGATTAGACACAGGTTGTGTCTCTAAAATAATGAAATCTACTGGGTAAATGAATTCTCTTACACATATAAGGACATCATTGATCTCTCCCTTTGGAACTTTAATTGACCGATCAGCTAATTGGATTGTAACTTGAGTTGGGTTGAGTTCGCCTAAGCCAAGTTGTTGATATACGGAGAAGGGAAGTAAATTAATGCTTGCTCCTAAGTCGAGGAGTGCTTTACTAATTTCAGCTTGACCTATTGTGCAAGAAATGGTGGGACAACCAGGGTCTTTGTACTTGACTAGGATCTGGTTGGAGAATAGCTCACTAATGTTAGTAGCTAGAAAAATCTTCTTGGGCACAATTGTCTTTCTTTTCTTGGTGCACATGTCCTTAAGGATTTTGGCATAACTAAGGACCTGTTGGATTACATCAAGAAGTGGTATATTAAGCCTAACTTGATTAAATACCTCGAGCAATTTCTCCATATGTGCATTATTATTACTTCTAAACCTATTTGAAAATGGGTCTATAGGTTGGTGCACTTGTTTTGCGGACTTATCAACTTCAATTTCTTTGGAGTTTTGTGGAGATGGAGTGGAACTAGATTGAATAGACAATTGAGCTGGGTCTAGTGGTATGGATACTTGATTATCAACTTGTTTCCCTGACCTCAATGTATAGACCAAGTTGCATTAGTTTGGGTCTTGAGCCTCATTGACTTGCCTAGGATTCCTAGGGTTTAGCAATGATTAACTTGGTAGAGTTCCCTTTTGTCTTTCTTATTGATTTAGTTCATCTCTATCCTACTCAAGACTTGAGCTAGTGTGTCTTGGCTTTTAACTAGAGTGTCTACCTTCCTTTCCATATTGGAGAGTCTTATTTCCATCTGTGAATTTTGGAAAGAGGGTGGAGGACTGTGGTTGGGAAAATTTTGTTGATAAGGAGATTATTGAAAATTATTGGAGAATTTGGGCCTTGTTTGATCATTGTTGTTTGGGCCCCATGAGAGATTTGGGTGATTTCTCCAACCAGGATTATAGGTGGATGAATATGGATTGTTAGTGGGCCTTGTGAAGGCTGCATTCATATGCTCGGGCAAAGTTTGATGAGCTATAAAGACGGGACATTCCTCAAATACATGGTTCATGGCTTGACAATAAGTACAGCCGCCGAAGGTGTTGGGCTGACTTGGTTCACTAAGACTGGTTCTTTAGTTTTAAGAGCTTCTAGTATTCACATCACAATAGCTAGTTTAGTTTCGGTAGCTATGTTTGCCTCAATGGAATGGACACCTCATTTAGAAGAGTTAGGGTCAGTAGTCCTAAATTTTTCCGGAGTTGGTTCCCTTGGATGGTATTATCCAAATCTTCATATAATAACCATCCTTCATCTTCGTTCTTTTTCAAAAATCCTCCTTAGCACATGGATTCTAATAGGGTTTTTGTTTGATATTCTAATCCATCATAAAGAGCTTGGCAAAGTCGCCATTTCTCTACCCAATGGTGAGGGCATTGGGCAAGGAGGTCCTTAAAACGTTCGAAATACTTCCAAAAAGGTTCATTGGCTGTTTGCTTAAACTGTAAGATACTTTTCCTAATTTGTGCAGTCTTGTGAATGGGATAGAACTTCTTTAAGAAGGCTTTGACGAAATTATCCCACGAGGATATGGAACTGGCCTCTAGACTGTAGAGCCATTTCTTTGCTAAGTCTTTCAAAGAGAATGGGACAAACCGTAATTTAATGGCATCTACTCTTTTGGCTGGGTATTTTCATCATTAAACATACTTCTTCGAATTTCCTTATGAAAAAGTATGCATCCTGGATACAAATCCATGAAATTTGGGAAGAGTGTTGATGTATTGTGGTTTTAGCTCAAATTGGTCAACGCCTTCATCGGGCAACTGAATGCAAGATGGAAGAGAGGTCCTAATAGGATAGAACCTATCTTGCAGTGATGGTGGTTGTGCTATGTGTGAATCGGGTTTTTTGTTCAGGTGGTGAACTGGTCCTAGTTAGTCTAGATGTGAATGGGTCTCTCGACCAAGCTGACATGCACAGTTAACAAATAAGTTCACCCAATCAATCAAGAAAGAGAAAAAAATAATCAAAAATCAAAAATCCTAATCTAGGGTAAGCCTGGACCTAGACGACTCCTAACTTTAGACTGTCTTTAGGAGGTATATTGCCAACCTTAACCACAAGTTAATCGGCCAGGTAGGTGGCAAGATCAGTGGGAGGTTATCCGTCATAGACGTTCCTTAATTAAGTAACCACCAATCTTCGGGCTTTCGGCCCTTAATCCCCTTCTTAGACACCGATTTGGTGAGAGTTAATTTCAAACAACTTCCTCCTTCTGCCAATCTCCTAATGAGTCCGAGTTAACCTAAGACCAACGTCTACTCAATTTTTATTTTAGGGTTAGGGTTGTGAGTGCAATGGAGATGATTTGTGGGCCAAGGAAGGGTGATGAAATCCCCACCTTGTGTTATTTATGGGTTATGCCCTTAAAGTGATTTAGTGCACGTGTAAAGCAATAAACAAGTTTTCACTCAAAAAGCAGTAAATCAGCCAAGGGTGCTTCCTAGTCTATATGCAATGCGAATGTACCTTGTCGCTAGTACTTTTCAACAGAAATTAAGAAAATGTAAATGGACACGTGCCTATGATGCAAGAGTCTAATTTTTTTTTAAATTAGTCAACTGATAGGTTACTGTTAATTAATTAGCAGTATGCAGGGTGATCACAGAGAAATAATATTAAAGCAGTAAATAGGATTTTGCAATTTGCAGCAACCTATAAAACTCAGTTAGTAGTTCACTACCACAGCCGCAGAAACGCTACAATTGCCACGTTTGCACGGCTATTTAGTAGGGCTGCCTTCTAGGGCAGAGGCACAGAGTTGCTATATGTCCTTAGCTGGAGTTATAGTTCCTGTTCTCAGATCCTGCAAACAGAAAGAAAAAAAATTAGTTTTAGAGTATATCGTACCGTTCCCCCCGGCAACGGCGCCAAAATTTTGATTGAAATGGGAAAATAGCAAGGAAAGAGTTTAGAAAATTTTAGTCTCGTTTCAAAGTAACCATGTAGTAAGGGCTAGACGGGTCGATCCACAGGAAAGGATACGATGGAAGCTTTTCGGAACGATCTTCTCTGTATTTGTCTTGGAAAAGAAAAGAGAAATTGATTGTGAGAATTAGATTTGATCAAGTAAAAGAAGTATAGTTTACTAATCATCTACCACAACCCAAAGTATTAGTCTCAAAGAGTGAACATCATATTGAATGAAGAATTATCCACCCTAGGTCATTGATTGGGAATCAAGTAAGATGAATGGAAATGTTGGAACCCTAATTAGTGTGCATTAATAAAAATTAAACTATAGTTCATCCTAATTTCAAAGTATAGCATAAGAGAAGTTTTTACTTAAAATTATGCTATCAAAGTATTTAAATATGAACTATGAGTAATCATTTAGAAAGTGCAACCCGAATTAGTTAACCCTAATTATCGATTCATCTTCAAGAACACAATTTAATCCTAGGGTTTTAACAAGAGTAGATGTCAATCAGTTCATCTTTTAAACTAAATTAGGATTGATTGAGAGATTAGCAAACTATAGGTTTAATTAGTTATTCATTTTTTTATTTTCAATTTTTATTTCAAATAAGAAAGATTGCATGGAAATTAAAAGAAGAAGAAATAGATAATCCAAACAGAAAAACTAAATTGAATTGCATAGAATATAAAAAGAATGAAGAACCTTTTTATTGGATGTCACTGGCCAATTACAAAGCTCCTCTCCTTCTTCAAAATCGTCTTCTTCAAATAACAAAAACGAAAAAATACAAGAAAATTCGGAAAGAAGAAAGATCTAAAGAAAATCCTAGGTTTCAGCTCTCTGCCTCCTCTTTTTCTATTTCTCTGCAGAGGTATTTATAGGAGATATAAGACGTAGAGTCCTAGTACAACTCTCCCACGAAACCGTGTTGCCAGATTCATCCTAACGGCTGCGAAAACGCGGCTATAGTCGTGAAAACAAACGCCGCTATAGCCGCGTTTCCACGGCCATAACGTGACCAATGGCCACGCGCTTTCTTGCGTGGCCTTCTCTAGTCCGTTCATCTGGGCGCCTCCTTCTGAATTCTACATTCAGACTCTCTATCTTGAGAACTCGAGATAACTTGGGTAGTAAGTTATCAAAAATCAAAATTTGAAAAAGAATTTTCTCTTTATCTTTATCTTTAAGCCTTTCTCCCCTTTATCTTTATCCTTATATTGCAAGCAACCAGGTTTAAGTAGAAGTCCATCTCTGTTTAAGGATAAGGATCCATCTTATCCTTCTCTTCCTCCTCTTTAGCAATTAGGAGTTCTATTTTATCCTTCCCCTTTCTCCCCTAGATTTTAAATTAATAATTTAAAATCCAAGTTAAGATTAGGTTAAATAAGATAGAAGCTTCTAATTTACTAAAATTAATTATGCATGTGGGCTTGTGGGATTCTTGGGCTTTTGGGCTTCCCTTATGCTTTATTTTTTTTATTTTTTAATTACTCAAGCCTGCACAACATTAAACAATAAAACATTAGCAGTAGTGCTTAATCAAAGAATAAGTAGAAAAATATGATGATAAATATGCATTTTTAACTACCTATCAAAGTGCTAGATGCGATCTTAATGCGCGAGCTCTTGAATCAACACGTGTAAGCTCCAAAACTCCTTTGTTAAATCTAAACACCTACTAATATCTTGGTCAACAACTGAAACTATATAAACACAAGATTATTAGTAAACTATGACTACATGAGTTAATCATCATCAAAATTAGAGTGATGGGCCTTTAGGCCAACAATCTCCCCCTTTTGGTTGATGACAAAACTCATGAAGTTATATATGCATGGATTAAAGTTAAGCTTCATAGAAGCTCCCCCTTAACTCATGCGTATCAATAAACAAATAGATATTCAATGAAATACATAAATCAAATAACACATATATGCAAAAATATGGAAATAAATATGCATAAACTTACCAAATTCTTTTTCCCTTTTTGCATAAACAAGGAAATGAAATAAACATGCAAATATAAACTCTTCAAATACTTCTCCCCCTTTTTGTCAATTCATCAACAAAGGAGCGAAGGAAAAACAAGCAAGAAAGATATATGCGACATATATTCATGAAGATGGGAGACGTAAAGTTAACTCCCCATGCATACATACATCACATGAAAAGAGATGATTAGACCCTAACCACATAACGCATAATATAATATATAAGTGGAGATGATAAGCTCCCCCTATACACGTGTTTCACATAGAGAAGAGAGGTCAAGCTCCTCACTGTGAGATACACTCAACATGAATCTATATATAGAGAAGATGTTAAGTTCCTTGCATATAAGCAATACATATCAAAACATGTCGAAATCACTTATAAAACAAATTTTGAATTTTCTTGCAGTCATCAAAACAAATTTTGATACCTATTAAATTAAATTGTAGATACCAATTGAAAATTGTAGTTCACATAAACAAATGTTGGTACCACTTGTAAATAAATAAAATTTTTAAGATATCAATAGAAAATTTTTGATATCAATTGAAAATGAAACATTATAAGTTTATACAAATTGAAATCAATTTGTACCAATTGAAAATATCTAGTAAATTTTTGATACAAATTAAAAGTAAAAATGAAATTTTGGTAAACAAAACTCATTTTACAATGAGGATATCAAATTGAGAATAATACTAATTTAAGATTATTGATACCAATATTAAAAATGTTAGCACATACTAAAATAAAGTATTTTTCATCATAAAGAGTGGAAGTAAGATACCAAATGAAAATAAAACCGAATGAAAGATAAAACATGAATTTTCTCCCCCTTTATGAAATACCAATAAAAACAATGCATAAACTTGTTAAGATACCAATTGAAAAATAATTGGCATTATGAACTAAATAAAGCTTAGAAAAAAAATAATTTGCGCTTTTAAGATGTAAAGATGTAGTAAGCACAATCAATCATATATATGTATGAACATGAATATACTAATTGAAATTGATACGATGTGAAATTGAGGCATATATATATATATTATATATATATATATATATATATATATATATATATATATATATATATATATATATATATATATATATATATATATATATATAGAAAACATATATGAGTATACGAAGATAATATTTCACGAAAATCATGTGTATAACTCATACCTACCACCCTATTCATGCACATGTTTAAATAGATTCTCAATTTTGAGCATATAAGGCATGGTCGCCCATCCAACTACTCTTGAGGGTAGAAGTTCTCAAAAATAAGATTTGAAAATTTTAATATAATTTGAAAAACTTTACCATTTGAAGAATTAAGAAGCTACTTTAGAATAATATTTGAAAAACTAGTTAAAAAATCCTTTAAGAGATGAAGCCAAATCATGTATCGCATGAAAACATGAAAATCACAAAATAATTGACACTCAAAATTTATAAAGCACATATATGCTCATGCATGAAACAAAATTCATGAGTTAAACATTAAATTTAGAGCGTAAAAATCATGTAAGAGGCATAATCATGGAGATAAGACATTTAAGCTCATATAAAATTCCTTTATAAACATGAAAAAAACATGAAAAATTAATTTTCATCAAAATAATACTAACTTCAAGGCATATGTATATTTTGCCTAAACTTGAAGTATACATACAGATCCCAAACACAAGTGAGTCCACAATAGAATTTTGCATGAAAAGCAAGTGACTCTAGGATAGACATGTATATCTTAAGTTTTGACAAAATTGACATATACATGAAGTTAAACACATTTATATGAAAACATGTACAAAAGTAGGGAATACAAGTTAAAAAATAAGAATCATCAAAACTAGGCTATACAAGTATATCTAATGGGTACAAATGAGCAACATAGCATAAACATATAGTAATCAAATGTGGCTCACTAGTTTTACAAGTATTGACACAAGTTTTAATGAAAACTACATCTAATCAAGTAATCAAACCATGAAGTGCAAAAATCAAACATGATCATTAAGGTAGACGCACATGCTTTAGATCTAGGATGTACACAATAGCTAAATAAGAGTGAGAACACTAAATATGAATACATATGAGCGTGGGTGTATCTCATATACTACATATGTATATCACAAGTCTAATTAACATGACATTTAACATCAAAACATGCTAAAAGTCAATCAGTGAGAGCATGTAAACTAAATGTGAGTTAGAGATAGTTACCAAAACTATTAGGGCTAATCTCTAGATCTCCAAACCATGGTGGTCCTCCCACCAAACTTTCCTTGAAAGTGATGCATTCAAATTGTCACCATTTAGCTCGGAACCCATCCACCATCAAGGCACCATTACTCTCACGTCAAGCGAGATCTCACACCTACATCAAATACAATAGGAGTGGATTTTGGTACCCATATTCTATTGGGTCCATAGGGGTTAGTGCCTTTCCTAATCCAAACAAATTTATTTACAAAATTTGAATCATTTATTCTATTATAATAAAATTTTGCAAGATGACCCTTACGTCCACAATGTGTACAAGTGTATACATGAGCATACATGGAATCATGTGTGAACATGATGAGCATGTGAATGCCATGTATGATGTGCATAAACATGTGATGCATGTTTCTTGCAAAACATAGATTCCAATTTCTTGTGATCCATAGCACATTGGCTCAAAGTGGAGCCCAAATAATCTACACTTTTCTTCAACATACATATATCATTAATACTTAAAGAAGAAGTAGAGCATGCAACATGTTTGTTAATAAAAAAGAAGCAATAAGAACATGACAAACATGAAGATCAAATTATTTTTCAAAGAAGAGTTTTCCTTTGAAACTAAATCAAATTCTTTTGAAATTAAAGTAATTTTATTTTTCAAAGAATTGTTCTCTTTTAAAATAATATCGAGTTTTGAAGACAAAATCTCATTTTTCTTCAAAACATCATTACAATTATTTTTATTTTTTGAAATTCATTTTCTTTCAAAATAAGGTCAAGTTGGGTTTTCAAGGAAACTCTTTCACTTGAAATCACAATCTCTCTTACAAAGCCATATTATGATTTGAAATAAATCCTTATTTTCTTCTTTTAGTTGAAAGCTTTTCTTTCAAAACTTTGTACTTTGCTAGTAAGTTTTCACAAACAATAGATTGTTCTTCATTTAAAGCATCAACATCTATATGGTCATCACCTGAAGAACTAGCACTATTATCTAGTTGAGTTTGGAATGTACCTCAAGAGAGTCATTCCCTTAGACCATGTGGTAAGTTTGTTCGGATTCATCTCCACTAGATTATTTCTCCACATATTTATCATTTGAAGCTTGGGAGAAGTCAAAGTGTTCCACACTGCAAAAGTAGAATCACAATGAGAAACCATAGAAAAATAATCTTTACTAAAAGTGCGCCTAAGAGCCTCTAGAGCTTGTGCATTGGCTTCTATATGCTTGTTATTATCAAGATAAGATTTCTTGATAGTACCAAGGTAAACATGTAACCTAGGGTTTTAAGTTTCCATATATCGATGTTGGTAGCATCTTACATTGGAGGGGTCATGAAATTCATGAGTGCGTGTAAACAAATATGTCTGCAAATGTAAATCTAGATTAGCTATCCAAGATCTCACTCCTACGTGTGGTTAAACCTAATATCAGGAGCGTAGGCTCTGATACCAATAAAAAATATACCTAGAGGGGGTGAATAGGTGTAAGGTTAATGTAATGACAAATGATGCAGAATTAAAAACTAATTGCAACACACCAAGTGTAACCAAAGAGTGTAGCCGAATTCCCGGTGATGGGCTCTGGATTATCTCCTCTAAATTCTTCTAAATAAGAGTTGAGGTGCTATATGAAGCTCTCTTGGTTCAACACTAGTGAGGCACATCATCAATACCAAGCATATATATAATATGAGCAATATGAGTCAATACAAGATATAGAAGAGAAAGAGTTTAGAGATAGTGGATCAATCGCAAACATCGAGTATGTTTCGAGGTTCGAGCCACTGCTCTACGTCCCTGACTTCATATAGAAGGATTTTCACTATACATCCATACAGGACTTCCCACATAGGATACCTCCACTGAGGATTTGGTAAATACAAATTAGGAGTACACAACTCCTCTCTCCAACAATAAAACTCTACAAAAGAGACTAGGCACAACAACAATCTCCTATACACTTAGAGGGATGGGCACTAAGCCAAACAATAATAACCTCATACTAGAGGGATAGGCACTAAGCCAAACAACAATCACCTCACACTAGAGGGATAAGGCACTAAGCCGAAACTCTACCACAATCACCTCTACACAAGAGGGATAATAACAAACTCAAAGCTCAACCTCAATTACCTTTGCACAAGAGGGATGAAACATCCAAAGCAAAGAAAGATTACAACTCTTGGTGATCACAAAGATCATAAATAACTTTGGTGATCTCAATAGACCACAAACCAATTTTTCCACAAAAATAAGATCCTATTAATAGGATAGAGATGATAGCTCAAGAGTGAGAAAATAAAGTGTTTGGAACAAAGAAAAACACTTGGGAAAAATCTCCAATAGATATTGAAATCAAGATCAAAATCAATTCCCAAGAGACTCTCCTTTTTTTGAATTTTCTAACACTTTAAAACAAATAAAAATAAAACTTTGTAGCCCAAAAACTCTTTGAAATCTTGCTGTAAAAACGCTAGGAAAGATAGGAAATTTTGCTCTCAAAAACCATGAAGAAACCAGCCTAAGAGATGGGTATTTATACCCTCTCAAATAACTAGCTATTGGCAGTCTAGAATGGCCAGATTGCTCTTCCGGTCGACCGGCCAACGGTCATATTTCTGACCGTTGTGCCTCCGGTCGACTGCCCGGTCGACCGGCCACAACCTTCGGTTGACCGTATGGTCGACCGGCAAGCACCCGAGAGTTGGGTGCTTTCAGTCGGTCGACCGCGCGGTCGACCAGCCGTTTAGGCTGGCCATGTGCATGTCTCTCGTGCACATCGGTCGACCGGTCCGGTCGACCGACTCCTGGTCCGGGTCGACCGGCTGGTCGATCGCCAGCATAGTCTGGCTGAGAATTCTTGGACAGAAAACTTGGTTAATTTAATACCAAATAAATCCTATAAATACACATAAATTTCACAAAAATAAGTTCTTGTAAGGTCTTTGAATAACAAATATGTGTAACTAAAAATCAACACATATTACAAACTATTTGAACCATTTTTGCGATATTGAAATTAGGCCTTTAAACAAAACCGTATTTCCAAAAACCAAACTTTGAAATGGAAAATCGTTTTCTCCAAAACTTGTATAAATACAAAAATATGATATTGAGACAAATTTGAAGCATATTGTATATGATAGAATTCAATATACATATAAGATATATATCTATATTTTTGATATGAAATCTAAAACCGATTAAACTGAAAACCAAACTTTAAACTTGTGTGCGTATGTGAACTTGAGCATATCAATTCTATCTAATCTTTACACAAGATCTAAACTAAACATAAACCAAAGTCTTCTTATCTCCAAGCTGACTCAATCCAAACGTGATCCAATGAGCTTGACTCCAACCGAGTACTAGATGCGATCTTGATGTGTGAGCTCTTGAATCAACACGTGTAAGCTCCAAAACTCCTTTGTTGAAGCTAAACACCTACTAATATCTTGGTCAACAACTGAAACTACATAAACACAAGATTATTAGTAAATATAACTACATGAGTTAATCATCATCAAAACTAGAGTGATGGGCCTTGGGCCAACACATATTAAGCTTTCCCTATTATCCAATCATGAATCTATAATGTAAGTGTAATGAAAATGCATAATCATGTAAACAAAATCTAGATTGTGTTTATTTTTCAAATTATTCATCGCTAAGTCAAGAATTAAAGATTCTATCAAATTGATTGTTCTATCAAAATTTTAAACTTTATTGACCCCTTAATTCCCAAAAAGCTAGTTTAAACTTGTTGTGAAATATATATTTTTCTTTTTTTAAGTAAAAGAAAGAAAATAAAATTAGAAAAATAAGAAAAGAAAATAAAAAATAAAAATCCTAGACATAGATACAATCATGACCTTCTCCCTCTTTTGTTTGATCCCACACCTTTCGATCTCCATCTTCTAATATGTGGTGATGAAGATTTTTTCTTTTTGTGTAGTCTTTTTACCAACTTGTAGATTTTCTTCAAACCTTCCCAAATTTTCATCATGAATTCTCTATTGTCTTGATGTGGCTCTTATTCAAAGAATTGATCATTATCCTCATCTTCTTCAGAAGACTCTGATGGAACAATATGAATATCAACATGAGCCATTTCTTACGTCTAATCTATTTGTAGAGATGCAAAATATGGTGCAGTCTTATTTTCAATTGTAATCATAATTCTCTTCTTTATATCTCTTTATACTTATCCTTAAGCATCAAACTTCTATAAATATGGGTAATAAGAATAGGCAAAGGAATATAACCTTATGCTTCTTTGATTGCCTATCATTAACATTGCATATAGTTGTAGACAATTTAAAACACATGCAAAATTATTGGTTCTTTGTCATCAAAATGTGAAAAATGTGAAATACTTGGCTATAAAATATTATCATTTGTGTAACACCAAATACATTAGTGTTCAGCCATCTACAAGTAGCTTGAATGTTTCAATAAAAAGTTTTCGCATCTATCCCCCCATATGTAGCCATTCTACAATTTTCACCCATTAAGCTCATATATTCTTCCACCCTCATAGGAATCTGATTTAAACCAAGAGCAAGAGGGATTCCAGTCAAGTCCGATAATAATTGTAAATCTACAACATTCCTCTCTTCTCTCCAATTGATGTGATTCCTATGATCATGATTATCAATGTTAAGATTGGTGAAACTATTGTAAAGTTTCTCTACTAGACTCGGGATGTAGTGGTCAGTGCTACCTTTATGAGTCAAATATCCCCAGTTCCTATTCATGATCTCTTCTAAGAAATACGTACCAAAAGCTTGAAAAATTGTAAAGAAATTCTTTTGGATATCAAACTTTCTCATGATGTAGAAACAAAGATATAAACTGAAAGTAGTTCGGATAATTCACAAGATTACAAAAGATGACCTTCTATCTCTGCAGGTGGGTGGTGGATTCACCGTGAAAGTCACTTCTCCTGCTCAGATTTTAGCTCTGCATTACTTCTTCTCTTCTCCTCGCTCTTCTGGCTTTCTGGTCTCAGAATCTGATCTCGGGGTGTTGTGAAAAAAGAAGGGAAATGTTAGCTTTTATAGGCTTTTCCCTAGGAAAAGAATCCTATGTCTATTCAAATTCCAAATCAATCCATCAATCCAAACTCAAATTCAAATTTAAGTCCAGTTAATTTTTGAAAAGAGGTTAAATTTTTTCTAAAAACAAGGTTTAGTAAAAAAGAAATTTCAATTCATACTCCAAATGTTAGTGCAAAATTTAAACTTTGAAAGCAATTTTGGAAAATTTTGAAAAATTTTGAAAGAAAAGTTATTATTTGATTTTTCTCCCCATACCTAAACTGAAGCATGCCTTCATACTTACCAAAAATTCAGAAAATTAACTCTCCAGAAAAATTTGAAATATACTCCAAAAGCAAGAAAACTCTGTTTCCAATCATAAATTTCCTTAAATGTCAAGTGGAATTAAAAGCTCAAAAGTTAGGATCTCTAAAAATAAGTGAATTAATATACTTATGTATGCAAATTCGGATGTCATCTGGTTGTTGTTTGACAGCAGATTAGTCGTATGGATGGCGAAATCGCTATTCTTGTCAGCTCAGTTACTTTCTACTTTGGGCTTTATCTCTTGAATAATTTCTCTTGTTCTTTATTTGTTTCTGTATTTAAAAAACAACAGTCAATATTGGTGAGGCAGTATAAAAGTTTAAATAAAAAGAAATTAAAACTAGGTTAGAAACCTTGGATTACTTTCCAAATATCGCTTTAATTTATTGTCATTAGCTAAACTTTCTCTGATCTGCTTATTCAATGGTGTTTAGGTTGAAGAAGGCCTTATGCTTGTTAAATCCCCTCGCATATATGTGTCACGCCCCGCAACTATAATATAATAAAAGGGGTACGTGATGAGAGCCGACAACAATATTTTCAAAGCAAATACGTTAAGCCTTAGTACATTAATTCAAAAAATAAACATGATTTATTAATTATTCTAGCTAGAAGAATTAAAATACATAATGTCATTAAGGTTTCACTTATTACAGCATAATAAAATCATAGAAAAAATAACCATAAAAAGTCTCTCACATATGGGAATAAAAAAAAATCTGTCTATTGTAGATCAGCAATGTGCTCGAAGTACTCCTAGTCCGGTAGAGTCTCTTAATCAGAACCTGAGTAAACAAACTCAGGGTCATCAATAGTGACCTAAGTGAGTGTTCTTTTACTCACACGCATACGTATATGTGTTACCGACTCTTGTCGCGACTTCGTTTCCACGAATTTTGGGAAGCGGGGCGTGACAATATGGATTTAATCTTAGACCGTTGATAAAGTTTTTTTTTTTCATTATTGATAATTTTCACTGCTCCATATGAAAAAACTTGCTTAACAACAAATAGACCTGACCATCTTGAACGTGATTTACCGAGAAATATTCTAAGGTGAGAATTGTATAATAAAATTTGCTGTCCCACAATAAATTCACGTCATGTAATGTGTTTGTTATGCCATATTTTTGTTCTTTCCTTATAAATTTGAGCATTTTCATATGTGTAGTTTCTTAACTCATCCATCTCATTAAGTTGAAGTATTCTCTTCTCTCACGCTTTTTTTGTGAGTCAAAATTTAAGAACCTTGTTGTCCAATATGCTTTATGCTCTAGTTCTACCAGGAGGTTACAAGCTTTTTCATATACCAAAAGGTAGCGAGACATACTTATCAGCATTTTGAAAGCTGTCCGATATGCCAGTAATGTGTCATCAAGCTTCTTGGACCAATCTTTCCTTGTACTGCTAATTATTTTCTCTAAATTCATTTTAGTGCTTTGTTGTACACCACGACTTGCCCACTTATTTAGGAGTGATATGAAGTAGATACACGATGCTTGACTCCTTATTTGCTCAGCAAGGATTAAAATTGATTGTTATAGAAGTGCTTACCTCCATCACTTATGATTGCTCGTGGTGTTTCATATCTTGAGAATATGTTCTTCTTCAAAAATTTGACCACAACCTTGGCATCATTAGTCAGTAATTTTATGGCTTCTACTCAATTTGACACATAATCCACCACCACAAGAATATCCTAATTAGAATAGGAGGGTGGAAAAGATCACATGAAATCTATGCCCAAATATCAAATAATTCCACTTCAAGGATGTTGTTTAGTAGCATCTCATTCTTTCTTCTTGATATATTCCATGGCCATAAGGGCGGCGCGCATGCGGCACCAAAATGTTCAGCCTTTGGCTGCACAACAGCCTCTGTACATATTGTCAGTTTCTTGATATCTGCTCCTAGAATGGGCAAATAGGGCTGCAAAAGTCTTGGGCTACTCCTTGTCTCTAAAAATCCCCAAATAAATGAGAGTTTGGGGCTTCTTCTTCACTTCATGCCATGGACTTAGAAACGACAAGAAAACCATTATTAACAAAATTTTATTCAGAATAAATGTGAACAAGTGATATGAAAGAAGTAAATTTGGAGACTAATCACACCCTTACACTTATCTTTTGCTTGTCCTGAGCAAAAACAAAAAGAAAAACTAACTAAGGAATTTATTGTGACATGATTGCACTGAGCATATGCAACAAGTCGTTAAACCTCTAGGTTGAGTTTTGTCTCCTGAGGGTTTTCAATGGATTACACCAACAAAATCCATAAAGAAAGAAATCAAATGTTAGTATTTTGAAACGCATTTTGAAATAGAGAAAAGTGTTGAAATATTTTTATGAAAATTTAAGTGATCCAAGGTCATAGTTTAACCAGAAATTATTCTTTTTAAACTAAGTTTAGATGCAAGTTCTTATTATAAATTAAAGGTAAGGATTTTGAAATTGAGTTGATTCTTTGGTCTTTCGTAAAACTCTTAGATAGCATGCACTTTGTGAGCAATGAAGATTTTTGGGCTACTAATTTTAACTTTCATGCTATATATGTATATATATTTTTTTCTTCCCTTAATTTTTTTAGGCTTTCTAATTTACCCGGGTAATGAACCTTTAGCCGGTGACTCCCAAACAAGATGGTTTAGGGCACCAGATGAGAAAACATCCCTTGGGTTTAAGGACTCGAGTAAATTCGGCCACAAAATTAAAGGGGATTATTTTATTTTTGTCCACTATTTTAGGTGTAAATAATCGTACTTCTTGAGGCATAATTACCTAGCTTTAATAAGTGATTTTTATTATTTTTTATTATTTTTATGACATTTTCAATCTTTGTTTCGATCCCAAAAATTGTGTAAGTATGAAGTGCATATATCTAAGACAAAAAATTCAATATCAAATTTTCTTAGTCATCATACTTCTTTATCCTAAATTTAAACAAGATCTATTATTTTGACTTGGTTTAGGAATTCATAATTTTAGGTCTTCCTAATTCCTCAGATAATCTTAACTTTCTTAAAAACTATTTCTCTTATTTCAAAAAGATTTGTAAAGAAAAAGAAAGGGTTTCTACATAAAAGAAAAATCTAAAAAATTTAAAAAAGAAGTGTAAAAGAAAAAAATTAAAACAAACTACGTTAGTAAATCTTACCCCACACTTATCTCATGCATTGTCCTCAATGCATCGTGAATGTATAAATGCATGAAGCAAACAGGGAAGAAAAAATTATCTCAGGGTGATGGTTCCAGTGGTAGTCTAATTAGTCCTTGAAATGCAGCCCAATTCAAAGATTGTGGAATTCGTAGGAAACCAGTAACTTCTCTAATATAACAATGATTAAGTGAATGGTCTTATTTAAAAATTATCCCCTTCAAATGATCAAATTTGGAAAATAATTTTAGAGTCATTTTTTCAACACCTTTTTCCCAAAAAAGAGTGTGAAATGATAGAATGATTGATTTGAACTCGAGAATATAGAAACTAATACCGACTCAAGAAAGTGACTGAAATCAAGTAAAGGTTCAGGAGTCAGAATTTGTTCAGGAAGCGGGTCCAAATCAAGAAGTTGAAACTCTAGTCCATATTCATTTCCCCACAACGGAATATGACTTCTTGAGATTGGTGATTCAAGTTCAAGAATGACAAGTATGAGAATCAAAACTGACTCTAAAATGTTGCTCAGATTGGGTAACAAAAAGGGTCAATATTGATTCGTAAATTTGAACTAAATCATAAATTTGAGAATTTGGGTCACATTCTTAATTGAGTTTATTTTTCATAAAAATGAGAACTTAACAATTTGTCAATGGGTTTTCAAAAGTATGGTATTGGTCAAGTTCAATACGTTGATCTTGAAAAATTGTTATTCAATTTCACGATGAACGGGCACAGGATCCAATACTGACTCGGGGAAGTGATGAAAATCGAGTAAAGATACTAGAGTCAATATTGAGTCCAGAAAAGGAATTCAATTACCAAGTTGAGGTTCAAGATCACATTCATGCTCAAGTTCAATTTTAGTAAAGGAATAACTTGCCAAAATGTCAATGAGACTTTCAAAACTTGGACTTTGATCAAGTTCAAATGAGTGTGCTGAAATTGAATCTTTATTTTCAAAATAATATGACTCTTGGGTCTAATAAATAGAGTTAGAGATATAAGAATTGGTCAAAAGTTTACAAGAAAGCATTTTCTCACTCATATTGATCACTTTGCTCATTATTGAGTCTAATCTACTAATAGACCGGATAACAGAATTTCAAGTCTAAATCATGTCTCTATATTCTTTACAATCGGTTCTTCTTGAAAAGGTGAGTATGGACGTTGGTTTTGAAAATTGTGGTGAAATCGTAAGTCCTTTAGATTTATGACTGTTGCTCAGACTCATGCAACGCTTTCATACTCAATTCCAGGATGAATTATTTTACAATTGGATGTTCTAGAAAAGAACTATGTAAAGCCTGATTCTGGGAAAATGGTGAGTGCAACATGTTTTGAGAATGTCGCTTAAACTCGCACAAAAGTTCTATACTCGTGTCAAGACTGATAATTGGTCATTTTGAAGTTGTGAGATTGAGTATGACTCTTGAAAATATTGTGAAATTGGAGAGGCCAACATTTCATGAAATTTCCATTCGGCCTTCTGCATGGTTTCTAGACTCTTTTCTAACTCAGATTTTTCTTTTATTGGCTGTTGTAGAAAAGGAGTATAGGAAGCAAAATCGGGGAATAAATAATGTGAAAATTATGGACAAGGTGGCTTAAAATTTGAATCGGAGATGTGAATCCCAATTGACTCTGTGAAGGGTGAAAATTATTTTGAAAATTATGGTCATAAGATTGCGGATATGGGCCATATTGAGTCGAAACCAATCCGGCATATATGGTTGGTTTATATTGTATATAGTCGGGTTGGAGTTATTCGAGTCAAATAAGGTCAGGGTGAAAGATGGATTCATTTGGTTGGAAAAATTTTGGTTATATTCCATTTTATCACAATGATCACAAATAAAAAGAAAAAACAACAAAGAAAAAGAAAAATTCAAAAACAAGCCTATACTAGGGTTCACCTAGACCTAGATGACTCCTAACTGGTTAGACTGTTCACGGGTGGTAAATTGCAGCAATCTGACCATAAGTAATCAGCCAGGTATGGGCAAGACCAGTGGAAGGTATCTGTGCTTAAGAAACGGGCCTAATTATGCCAAATCACTGTTCTTTGATGTTTCGCCTCTCAATTTCTAACCTTTGACACCGATTTGATAAGAATCAAACTTTAGCAACTTCCCTTTAGGTCAATCTTCTAAATAAGTCTGAGAAGTCTCTAGAGGCCAACGTCTAGCAAGTTTTATTTAGGGTTTGGTGTGTGAGTAGGGAGGTGGGTTTTGGGCTAAAGGAGGGGAATGACTTCCCACCTTATGTTGTATCGAGATATTCCCTTAAGTTCAATTTGTGTAAGTATGCAATATAGACAAGAATGAATACAAAACGAGTAAATAAAACCACGTGTCTATCCTGACTATATGCTATGTGATATGTACATCTTAGTTCAAATCACAACAATAGAAGAACAAAATATAGTATATTGGAATTTAAATCGATATGTGCCTAGATGCAATATCTAAACCATTTTACACATCCAATTATTGTATTTTAATTCTTAATTATTACCGTGCACCAGTAATCTAAACAGAAAACTAGCAGCAGAATACACAGATATATGCAAATAAAGACATCCTACAAAAGATGAAGATCAAAGCCCAGAAAAATGCAGCGTTTCCGCCACAAAAAAGGCATGACCATGGCAAAATAGTGGGCAACAACCCTGCTTTTTTGAACAGAAAGAAACAAGGGAGTATGGACTTCTGCAGCTGTTAGATTCTGAAAATTTTACCTGTACTTAGAAATAGAGAAGAAAAGTTAACAAAAATGTGAAATCAAACTATTTCCATACCCGGCAACAGCGCTAAAATTTGATCGCGGGTTTATCATGCACAAAATGTGTCATTTTGAAATCAGAAATTAATGTGTTTATGCTTTGGGTTCCTTGATACTTCTATATAGTATAGAGGCTAAACGAGTCAAATTCACAAGGACTGGAGGTGATAAAAGCATTAACGGTATGTTCACATGTATGTTAACAGTTCTTCTTGTTTTTAAAGAATCAAAAGAAAAAGAAAAACATAATAAAAGAGAAAAAATACAGTGAAAACAAGGATAGAAACATTTAAGAGAAGGTATTTGTGATTTTTTGAAATTATTTAAAACAAAGTAAAAATGAAAGAAAACTCATGGCTACTAACTACTAATGGCTCCACTAACCATGCTAACCCTTAGTGATGTTGCCTCACATGTATCCTTGGTCATCACTAGTTCTTGGCTCAAGAGCTTTTAAAGCATGACCCATGAAATCACTATCCAAACTTAAATAAATAAGTGCAAGCTACAATTAAACCTTAAAAACTATACTAGAGCATGCATGTAATAAAGTAATGTTAGCTTGTTGAGAGAGTTAGATTTTAGAGTATTAAAATCAATCATTATGAACCATCAATGGCTCTAGCAAGAGCAAGGCCAAGTAAGGCTATTAGATTCTTATGAATTATTAAGTAAGGAGTTAACAAGTTAGTAGTTAGTAGATAGATGACATAAGAGAAAATTAGCTAAGCATGTAAAAGTTAGAGTGAAGAAAACAAGTAGAGATAAAGCGAGAACCTTTCATAGAGTGTCATCCTCCATTATAAGAACTCCAACTTTCATCCTAAGAACCACTCTTCTGAACTTTTACAAGATCTAAAAAAGGAAAAATGCAAAAAAAAAAGAAGAAAAACTAAAACTACACTAAAGAGAAGAAACTACCCTAGAAACCTTCCTCCTAGTTCTGCTCAACACTGGGGTATTTATAGCTAAAAGGGACCTCTGGGAGACAAGACAGGGCCACGCGTCAAAACTCGACATGTGGCTCCCTAGTACAGCTGTGGAACACAGTCCAGGCCGCGTTTTCATGGTCGTACGGTGTCGCACGTGAGGTGCCAAAGTGTGCAGCCTTTGGTGCACAGTAGCCTCTGTACATGCTATCGGTTTCTTGGTATCTGCTCACAGAATTGGCAGATAGGGCCTCAAAAGTCTTGGGTACTCCTAGGCTCTAAAAATCTCCAAAGAAATGAGAGTGGCCTTCTTCTTCTCTTCATGCTATGGACCTAGAAATACACAAGAAAGCTATTATTAACAGAATTTTATTCAGAATAAATGTGAATATGTGGTATGAAATAAGCACATATGGAGACAATCAATTACCCCCAATCGGAGACCAACTATGCTCACACATTCCATTATGGTTCCACCCTCACCAGAGACGGCAACACAAACCTGCCCACTGGCACCCCTGTCGGCTAGCCTACAGGCAATCTGGCCAACTCTGATGTTGGAATTTCTCTCACTCGGAGACCAACAGGGTTTCACCTCTCCGCGGATGGTTTCCACACCACTTGGAGACAATGGAGCCATTCTGATGATGGGTAATGCCTTCACTCAGAACCCTATCAAATTCACTACTTCGTTGATAGGATTACTCTCACTCGGTGATGTCTGTGAACCTAACTCCATTACCGGAATTTTTCCACTCATAGGCAAAAAGTTATAATGGAATCTCCCTCACCGGAAACAACAACACAAACTCCAAAACCGTCTATATCCAACCAAACATACCAAAGATAAAGATCAGCACTTCGAAGAGGCACGGTCATATTAATTCCAAAGGCCAATGGTAAATGCAAGCCAAGCAGATCTAAACATTAAATATTTCCATTCCAAAATTCATTTCCATTCTAAATACATATTCATCCCAAATACCATTCAATTATATTATTGGATTACATCTAACAAGAGTAATACCATAAATTTCATTACATATCTGTGTTTATGACCTTTTGATAAAGAAAATACAGTAGATCCAGGTCCAGAAGCTCCATCCAGCACCATTAATATAGCTCCTGATGCTGAAGTAACAAAGATTTGCACATCGGAGAATGTCTCCCAGAAGTAGTCGTCCATTTTCATCACGCCATGGCTCCTGAACAGGCAATCCTATGGCCCCGCCTCTGTGTCACCAGACAACAAAACGAGGACTCCCAGGAACTCTGCGAGAG
>JAVJIF010002711.1:0-95099 GCA_038442645.1 Agave tequilana | reverse complement strand
CACACGGACATATGTTGCAGTTAGGTCAGAGGATACATCCGCTCCATGTTCGAGAGGAAGAACCTTCTATTGCCAATCTGGCGAAGCCATTTGTAGTCCCCGTCATAAAGGGCAGCCTCACTCTTCAATTGAGTCGCCAAAAAGAAGTCGGGCTTCCTCAGTAGAGCACGGGAGTCCGACTCGAATCGGCCATCAGAAATGATCTCCCGAAGAGTCAGCATACTGGCATTGCTTATCCAACTCCGTCGCTCCTTTGATTTACTGGTGGTCATAGGAGCAGTCCTTTGGAGAACGAAGATCATGTTGGATGAGTACCACCTACATGTCCAAAGTGGCACTTCTTGTACAGAGGATTTGAGGAGTATCGCATTGCAAAAAGGACAACACAACAGTCAAAATCTGAAAATGTCTAAGTGTTGAACCTCAAAAGCAAGGTTTACCTTAGAACCGCGTCTAATGACTAAGACGCAGAACTCGGCGAAACCTGTGTCTAAACTCAAAGATGTGAGGCTCACACGAAGCCTGCATTTGAAATTTCACAACTTAAAAATTTCTCTAAGTGTTGGACTCAGACGCGAGACTCAGCGAAACCCGCGTCAAACCTGAGAGACGCGAGGTTCACATGAAATCTGCATCTGAACTCCCCAACTTAAAAAATTCTCTAAGTGTTGAAATCAAACGCAAGGCTCAACAAAGCCTGCATTCAACAAACAGACACAGATTCGAGCTGATGAAGCGAAGACGCGGAGGTCGTCAAACCCGCGTCTTGCATACCGGTGCAAGAGCCGCGTCTGAATATCAAACACAGGCGTGAGCCTCGTGTTGGCGGTTCAATTAAGAAGAGACTTAAGAGTTAAGATAGCCTATGGAGTAACAGCGCTCGAGGACGAAGCCACAAGTTTAGTCTTTGGGGCCATTTCAACCGTGAATTCTGTGTGAACGAAAGAAAGAAGAAAAAGCTTGAAGCTTTTCTTAAGTTCTGAAAATTCTCGACGCGGGGCTCAACAGAGAAGAAAAGAGTCTAATGATGACTTTTGAAAGACTGTTGTCTTTTTATAGACACAGTAAATCTGCCGAGATACGCGGCTCGTATCTCGAGACCAATCATCGCCCAACGCATGGCAACGCGACCCTCGCGTGTTAAAAGAACGGCGTCTCTTCAAGCTCCGCCCGACACGTGGCAATGCACCCAGAACGTGAGTCTCGCGTTTAACAGAACCGCGTCTCTCGAGCAAAAAGAGGTCCGCGTACCTTGAAGTCTGCGTTACTTCAACAAGATGAGAGCTGTGTTTCCACTTCTAAGACGGCGTCTTGTCAAAACAAAAGAGTTGCGCCTCTATTCCCAGTAAGAGTTGTGTCTCTACTTTGAAACAGGCATGCGTTTGATTTACATCAAGTAAAAGGTGTGTATTCACTCTGAAAGAAACTCGCGCTTGGGCAAAACAACAGAGCCGCGTTTCACGGACGAAGAGAAGTCCGCGTCTCCACCTTGAAGTCTGTGCCACTTCAACAAAGTGAGAGTTGCATCTCCACTTTGATAAACTGAGACTCGTGTTTCTACTTCAGACGAAGTTCGCATCTCCAAGGCAACATGACATTTGTGTCTACAAGACTTGCATTCAGTCTTCTGCTTCTACAATCAGTTCAACAGTACACTGGCGAAAGCAGATGACTATTCCCCTGGCTCAACAGTACACCAACAACCAGCTTAAAGCACCGAGGAGGTCTGGCTCTGCGTATCCAGACACTCACGATGATCATTTCTGCTGGCTTCAAAGAGTTTAACAGTACACTCACAAAGAACAAGATCCAGACGAGATCGAGCTCAAGATATCTCAGTAGATTACCAGTCTAATTTTAAGAACTTGTTGCCAGAAGAAAGATCCAAAGTATTTCGAAACCCGTCTCAATCAACCGCGGAGTTTTGAAAACTTTGGAGGGGATTCTGTAAACTGTCTAAAAAATCACTGAAGATAAGTCATCAGAGAGCAGTCTCTACTTCAGACGCGAGGCTAATCAGAGCCACTCGTGCAAAGTCAAAACGCAGGGGTTGAAGCCCGCGTCTCAACATTACTGCAGTGTCAAGCCCGCGTCCCCAGTTTCACTGCAATGCCAAGACGCAAAGTTCGAAGCCCGCGCCTTGTAAAGCTCGAAACCAGAATTTTAATGGCTAAACGCAGAGCTCGAAGCCCGCGTTTCAACGTCCCCAGCTTCACTGCAATGCCAAGACGCAGAGCCCGAAGCCCGCGTTTCAACTATGAAAGAGCCCTGCGTTTTAGTTGTAACTGCCCTCATTATCGAGTCAATTACTGCCCACGTAATGAGGGAGTTAACCCCCATTATAGAGGATTTTTAGGGGGCAGTTTTAACCCTAAAACCCTTATAAATAGCTCAGTTTTGCTTGTGTTAAGGGGGATTTTTTTGGTTGGTCAAACTAAGAGAAGGAAGACAGAGAAAGAGTTCAACTCTTCTACACTAACTTGCTGCGTTCAAGTTTTTGCCCAAATCTCTTTGAGATTTCATTGGATAAGAGCTGTGCTACTCCATCCGTGATACAAGGAGAAGATTTTCCAAAAGCTTGACGTTCACCCGATCAATGGAAAACAAGATTCACTTTCCACCACTACGCAAAGAACCCAGCCTTAAATAAAGAGAAGATTTGAGCTTGAATATCTTCTCTCTCTTGCGATCGAAATTTTTGAGATTGTTGAAATCTTTCATTGATTCAAGAAAATTTTACGATACATATCTTAAATTTTTTCCCAGCAAACAAATACATGTTTCAGCGCCAAAACGCGAAGTTCGCGTCCAGCCTTAAGTTGTGCCAAAACGCGAGATCTGCGTCTCACTTCAAGAACTCGCGTTCAGCCTAAGGCAGCGCCAGAACACGACCTTCACGTTTTAATTCTAACACGCGAGAGTAGCGTTCAGCAGCAGACACTGTCAAAACGCGACCTTCGCGTTTCTCTTCAGAAGCATGAGACTCGCATTCAGCAAGAGGCTGTGCAATGTGACCTTCATGTTTCACTTCAGAAACGCTAGGCTCACGTCCTGCCCCAAGTGGCCAAGTTCAAATGTGGACTGGTAAGCCCTCACCCCATGGGTTTGAGGCTAGTTCTTTAGATACCCTTACAAAAGAACTGAGGGACTACTTGGCAAGAAAGAGGAGTGCTCATCAAATCGCTCCTCAGTGCCATTACGAGCAGCTCATCTTGGCGGTGCTCTCTGATTGCCACTGCAACTTTCAAATGGCAAAACTGTCAGTTTTTAGCCTATTATTAAAGGCTTCAAACTCAAACTCCGCCAAGAGGCGACAATCTCGCAAGAAAAGTCGTTCTCTGATGCTGAATACCCGGAGGTGACTTCCAACATGGTGGGTCCAATCATCACACCAAGTAAGTCGAAAGGGAAGCAACTTGCCTTTAGTTCTGAGGAGTCGAATACTGAACGTTCCTCAGGCTCGAAAGCGATACTAATCGAGCCTGAGGGAATTTACTGACACACTCGGATCCGAACTGGAGCAATTACCCAATCGGCTACAACTCGCTGGCTAGAGGGATTGAAACAGACGATGAGCATTCTACCATCATGACATCCCATTCATCAAACTCTTATAGGGAGACAGAAGCCTTCGCGTATATGGTTAATATTCTAAAAAAGATAGCTAGAAAATTTGAGGAGCAAGCTCGAATGCAACAGGCACGGCACGAGATGTTTCAAGCCCAACAAGAGTCTATCAATGATCTCAAGAAGATGATAGCTCTTTTGCTTAAAAAGTCGAAGAAGAAGACGAAAAGTCCGAAGACTAAAGCTTCTTCCCGCAAAAGCAAAGGTAAAGAGGATGAAAACTCTACCTACGAACACACTGATGGCAATGAAAAACACTTTGGATATGAAAATCCTAAGTCTTCTTCTTCTGAAGAACCAGAGAATTCAGAAGAAAATCATGCCAAGAAGATGAACGAGCTTGAAAAATGCTATCTCAAATTAAAGCAATCTTCAAGAAGTGGGAGTGGTCAGACCATACCCGGTCGAGTGGGATTCAGCTCCTTATCCTCCCAGGTTCAAGGCACCAAATCTGTACACCTTTGACGGCAAAGGTTCGCCGAACTAACACATATACTACTTCAAATCCCAAACAGGGAATGTAGTATCAAATGATGTCATCATGGCTCATTTATTCATCGGCACCCTCAAGGGGTTGCCTTTGAATGGTTCATGAAGCTTCCTGCCGGCTTTGCCAGCTTTATCAAGAAATGGGCCAACCTCGAGAAGCTCTTCTGTGCCGATTCTTTGAAGATGACATCGAAGTATCCGCGCCAACTCTCTTTGCTACAAAGCAAAAGAAAAAAGAGTCAGTCAAAGCATTTATGGAGAGATTTCGGAGTATGACACTCTGATGTCCAAGTGGCATGACACAGTCAACACTGGTAGAGACTTGCCGCAGGTCGTCAACACTGGTAGAGACTTGCCGCCACAACCTGCAAACCACACTCCTAACTCAAATGGGAGTAACTCAAAGCCGCACCTGGAAGCAACTAGTCTTACAAGGCGAACGAGCAGAAGACATAGTTGCAAGAGTAAACCAGGAAGATTACAAGAGCATCTAGCATTGAATATACTAGGCAACGAGGTAATCTGACTTCTACAGTTGTCATGTTTAATGGTTACCTCTGAACAGTCTAAATCATTCCATCGGTATTTGTCATTCGCATGGAATAAAAACCCTCTGGAAGTACATCATGTACTACTCCAGATAAAGAAGTACTATTCCTAATCAAGTTCAACAATACATCTCTGATCAAAGAAGTACTCCCAGAGAATGATAATTTCCCTATAAGTTTCTCACGGAGTTTATACTTCTCTAATCCCAAGCAATATTTTAGAAGTTATCTGTGGAACAACAATCCGACGCCTTCAACGACTAAGGATAGAGAAAAAAAGTTGGCATTTAAGCCCAACGAAAATTCCTTAACTCATCTTGCTGAGGGGAATAACATGGCTAGCCTAACTCAAACGGTAGCTGGTAAAAGCATACCAAATCCGTTGATAGCTGAGGGTTTGATAAAAATTACGGAACCTGATCCCAACTTCCTTCCAAATCCCCTGCCAATCCCTTCCATGGAATGGTAGGGCTACAAAAGCTATATTCATTTTCCCAGCGAAATGATTACAGATTGAACCTGTCATGTTAACATTATACCTCTGACAGTAAAACTTTCATATCCCCAGTGGATCAAACCCCACTTGTCGTTCTCTCCCACAGAATGGCAAGTCTACTCAAAGTACTGTTATGTTAAAAATCACACCTCTGACAGTTAACGGACCCTTGTCAAGTCAACATCTCACCTCTGATAAGTCATTTCCTAACCCCTAACGAAATCCGTCATGTTAACACTATACCTTGACGGAGATTTCAACCGATCCCCAACGGGTTCAAATCACACTTGTCATTCTTTCCAATAGAATGACAGGTCCATTTAATTGCGCAAATCGTAATCTCCAGCGTAGCAATGGTCATGTTAACATTATACCTCTGACATAAGACTCCAATGTATCTCCAACAGATCAAATCTCATTTGTTATTCTCATCAATAGGATAGCAAGTCCACAAAAATTCGTTCAAATCACGAATTCAATTCCGATCAAGTTAACATCACACCTCTGACAAAACTTGCTTAAATCGCAAGACAAATCCCAGTCAAGTTAACATCACACCTCTGATCAAACTTGCTTAGCTCAATTGCAAATTCATCTCACTGTTAAATTAACATTACACCTATGACAGTAATCTCCTTGATTTTTCAGTGAAAACACTGTTAAGTATTTCTCCAGCGAAATCGAGACTTTCAATGCTAAGTTAAATATCACATCTCTAGCATTCATTTCACTGTCAAGTTAATACTATACCTGTGACAGTGATATTCTCAATTTTCTCAATGAAAATGAGACCTTCTTGGTGCTTAGTAAAATCACACCTCTAGTACACATCCTTGTCAAGTTAACATCACACCTGAAAATTCAATTTGCTCAAATCGCAAAACCAACCCGTCACGTTAACATTATACCTCTAACAGTAAAAATCTCCATGGATTCTCAACAAATCCCACTTGTCATTCTCCCTAATAGAATGATAGGTCCACTTAAATTGCGTAGATCACAAAATCAATCGTTGTTATGTTAATATCACACCTCCAACAGTAAACTTTCATTCCACTAATTCCCAGCAGATTTCTAGTCTGTTAAAACTAAACCTCTGACGATAGACTCAGACATAATCCCCAGCGGATCAAACTCCACTTATTATTCTCATCAATAGAATAGCAAGTCCACAAAACTTATTTAAATCACAAGTCTAGATCCCACTGTCAAGTTAACATCACACCTCTGACAGATCACCCCAGTGGAATTATTTAATTTGCTAAATTAATATCACACCTCTAGCAATTAAAACTATTTGCGATACTCAGTCTAGTTTTCTAGTGAAAAAGAAAACAGACATGATTTGAGCGTGACCTTCGCGTCTCAAACACCATGCCAGAGACGTGCCTCAACATCAAAAGACATTCGTGTCTTCAATATCCAAATGAAGGTCACAAACATCCGTGTCCAATGACAGGCACGTCTAACGCTCGCGTCTACAACAATGAGAGTCGCGTTCTCTCTCCAATACAAAGAGTATGTCTCTGTTGCTGCAATCAGTTCAAAAGCACACTGGGAAAAGCAATTGACAACTATACTGGTTCAACATTACACCAACAACCAAATTAGATAAGTTCTAGACTGTGTATCTAGGTACTTACAACGATCTTTTCTGGAGGTTTCAAGAAGTTCAACAGTACACTCATGAAGACCGAAATCCAAACAAGATCAAGCTCAGGACATCTCTCCAATCATGGGAGTCCAAATCACTATGAAATCTAAAGTATTCTGAAAACCGTCACAGTCAACAGCGAAGTTTCGAAAACTTTGGAGGGGATTTTATAGGCTGTCTAAAAATTACTGAAGACAAAGCCTCAGACGCAAATCTCGCAGACGCGGAGGTCGCGTTCCAGCCTCAGACGCGGGCCTCATGCCAAACACAAGGGTCGCATTTCAACCCAAACGCAGACCTCGCGTCTTTTGTCAAACTCAGAGGTCACATTTCAACCTCAGATGCGAACCTCGCAGTCTCTGCCAAACGCGATGGTCATACTGTTCTTTGAGACGCAGACCTCAGGGTCGCGTTTCAACATTAAAACGCGAGCCTGTGTAGCTTCGTGTTTCCACACAAATGCAAGCCTGAGAAGCTTCGCATTTCAACTTCAATGCGAGCCTATGAGCTCCGTGTTCCAACACAGACGCGAGCATGTGAGCTCCGCGTCTCAACATCAGAGCGAGGCCCAGGCTTAGCGCAGACCCGTGTTTCTGCTGTAACTGACGATCACGAACTTGGTCAGTTACACCCCATTTTCTCTCCACATAACGGGGAATAACTTCCATTATGGAGAGATGTAAGGGGTTGGTTACACCCCTCCATTGTGGAGAGATTTAAGGGATTGTTTACACCCCAATATCCTCTATAAATAGCTATGAATAGCTAGGAGAAAGGAGGGAGCTCTGGAGGAGGAACCCAAGAAGCCATAGGTCAGAGGAGGAGAATCCCCAAAAAGGCACACTCGATGCTTAATACTTGAAGCTGGATAACTACAAAAAAGCTGAAGCTTGAGCATAAAACTGCTGAAAGAGAAAACTCTTTATATACTTGCCGAGTTCAAGTTATATAATCTCTTTGAGATTTTAGCCACTAATTAAAAATTTATACTTTAACCAGTGTGCTTCCAACGAGTGCAAGAAGATCCGAAGATTAAGCTTCCGGTTCAGCTCGTCAACGGAGAAAAGAATCACTCTCCACCGCTACACGAAGAACCCAACATTAAACAAAGGGAGATTCAAACATCCTCCCCTCTTTTGTAACGGATTATTAATCTGTTGTAATTTTCTTTACAATCAAATAAAGAATTTACACGCTTCCAATTTTCTCGAGGAAACAGATAGTACATTGCATTGTACTTTCTTTTTATTATAGTTTTATTCATGTTATTTCTTAGCCAGTACTTTCCTTATAGCAGTATCATTATATGTTCACACGAGGTACGCAAGTGCACCTTCCCTCATTTTACACATGCATTGGGAGTTTTCTGACTCCCTTAGATTTGCACATCCAGGTATATGGGTATTTCTTTTGACCGTTCATGCTCTCCTTACTATTGTTATCCTGCTCAATTGATTCTCTTTTACTTGAACTCCATATTGCTTTTTTTGATTTGTTCGTAGAATAATATTATCATGTGTAGGATTTATATGTTATATTGCAGTGGTCATTGTGGTTATTATAATTGATTTATATAACTTGTCCATGTCACTTTAAGCTTAGCGTGTATACGTGGGGTACTGTCCTCGCGTACATACGTCGCTGACTCTCGTCGCGACTCCGCTTCAGCGTACTTGGGAAGCAGGGCGTGACAGGAGCCCCATTTAAATGCTCCAATTCCCTCTCCAAAAAAGAGTTCATTTTCAATCTCTCAACTGTTGCTATTATTAGGACCCAACTAATACTCCAAATGCCCTAGGACTGTCGGAGCGTGAGATCAAATTCGTTTTAACAGTTGGATCGTAACATACCACCACGCTTCCAAATCCGACGTCCACAGCAGCTTTCACTCTAGCGACACTGTCCGGCCTGTGGGCCTTTACCACAAGTCTACCAGTAATTTAATCTAGCCTTTCGGGATCCCTTTCCGGTATTCTCGAACTGGGGACATGGGGTTAGCTCTGGTACCAAATTTAAGGACCTAAACAATACTCCAAAAGCCCTAGTAACTGTTGGAGTGTGAGATTAAATTCCTTTAACAGTTGGACTGTAAAAAGGATGAGCACAGAAACACCACTGGCCATGGCCAGACTCTGCTAATGAGCCTTCAACTTTGTACTTGACACTAAATCAGTTTTAACTGCTCTGTTTCCTACCAAATTTAGGATGACAAGCGTTCAGAGTCACCAATTACTGTTTGAAGGAACTAATCTTAATTGCAAATTGGGTTCCTTATGGGGAACCAAACCGTCAACAGATATGAACCAAGATCAATACAAACAAGAAACCCACGAGAACAAGGAAAAAGATACATATTCATCTATGAAACAGAACAAGAAATAAATGCACCACAACAGCCAGTACATCTTGATTCCTAAAAGGCTAAAATAACCTTTAATCACAGTAAAATAAAAAATAAAAAAAAAAGAAAGAAGCAGGACATTAACTAAGAATCAGATCAAATACTAAAATCGAAACAAAAGAACAAACCTTTTGAACTGAAATCACCGAAACCCTAGGCGAAAAATCATAATAAAGAGAAATCAAGATTCAAGAAATCGTACCGGACTTGGAGAACAATCTTCTGCGACTTTGGATGGAGATCCTCAACTCTCGTACTGTACTCCGCCGGCGATCCATCCGCTTTCAAGAATCTAGCCGCTGCCGCGCGCCCAGGTGGCGGCCAATTCAGGGTTGTGGGGTCGGAATTGGGGGAATCTGAGAGAGGAGCTGTTGCGATTGGGGAATTTGAAAGATTTAGGGGTTTTCCTTGGTTTGGGGTCGGGGCTGACGTGGTCGGCAGCGATTCATGAGGCGGCGGGCGCTTCCCCATGACGAAGACGAGGACGACAACTTCTTGATTTCGAAATCCTCGGGAAGCGCGCTCTTTTGGAGGAATGGACACTGACGGGTCTGTTTGGATTTAAGGAATTGGTGTGAAGTGAGGAAGTAGGAAGTAAGATTTATTTCTTATAGGAAAAAGGGAAATGAGTAGTAAGTTTTCTGGTGTTGGATGGTTGTTGGGAAGTGTGGTTTGGAAAATGTTTGTCGTTTTCGGTGTTTGGATGGTAATGAAAAGTGGAAATGGAAAAGTTGACCACAAAGTTGACCGCAAAATAATATTAAAATAAAAATTAATTAAGAAAATAAAAAATAGATTGTAATTAGAATGCAAGTGAGATTTACATGACCAAAAAATTAACTGTTTTATGCTATAACTTATTATAAATGAGATTTACATGACCACAAAATTAACTGTAGCACTCTGGAAGTGAGAAAATGGTTGTGTAAAAGAGAGATGAAAAAGGGAAAAGGGGGTTTTCTTATTTTCCTTTTCCGGTGTTTGGATAGATAGGGAAATGAGCAATTATACTTCCCCACTTCCTCACTTCACTCGGATTCCTTGAATCCAAACAGCCCCGTTGTTGAAAGTAATGACGGGGATTAACATCTCTATTTTTAATTGTATCGAGTTTAACCGACCCAATTAAAAGGCCGGAGGCCCAACTTCTGAATTTAATGTAATTGCAGAACATTCTTTTTTTTAAAAAAAACTTTGCAGTAATGAATTTATTAAAAAACAAAGAAAAAAAAAAGCAGTTTTTGAACCAATATTTGGTTGTTAAATCTCCATTCTCTGTGTAATTGCACTTGACAAGCAACCTGGAAAGTGAAAAACGTAATAACACCACGAAATTATTATAATTTTTTTAAAGAATGCATAAATGTGAAATCTAATTGTAAGAGGAAAAAAAATTAGCCACATGTCATCAACTTAAGTGTTTTTATTTTTTAAATTACACCTAAAACACTCTTCTGACCATAAACACCATTTTTAATCGTCAATAAACTAAATTCAGTAAATCCTAAATAAAAGCAAACCAACAAAAGATGGTACAAGAAACAATAAGTGAGCATCTACTGCATTTCTATCATAGCAAACCAAACAAGGGACTGATACTACATTTCTGGAACAAAAAAAGAATAGGAGGATACGACAAATTTAATTACAGTTTGATAACCCTAACATCTCACTGAACGATGAGAGAATAGAAGGATACAACAAATTTCCATAGAGAGCTAAATTGTTGCGTAGCTTCACAAAGTTTGTAAGCTGCTTTGTTCTCCTCTCTTCTCAAGAATTCGATCATCGCTCTTCAACAACACGGGGCTGTCCTCCAATGTGGGCTGTCTGATTGTGAACCCATTGCAGCAAAATGTTTGAATCGCAAATGACCTGCATGGCTTCATCCTCTTCAAAGCATGCGAGCTTGAGACCAGTCAAGCTTACAAACACTTGCTGAGTTCAGATCCACCGCGCATCGACACTGTGCTTCATTTCACCCACCATGGCCGCAATCCACTCTGACTCGTTGTTCATAGAGTTGCCGTTCTTTGGGACATTCTTACAAACACGTTCACTGCATGGCTGCAAATACCGGGCAGTAGCAACAATTTGTATCAGCGTACTCTAACCCTGTTGCCAACAATTAAGTTTTTATGTTTCATTTGTATTACACCTAAGATGGATCCAAAATACTCTTCCAAACGCATTCATTGCATGGTTGAAAATGTTCGTTATGAAATAAAAAGCATCAATTGTCGATAAGCTTGGACAAAAAAATGGGATTATCTACTGTTGTCATTAGTTAATTCTTCCATATATGTGTAAAAGATAATCAGATTTCATGAACTTTTCGTATATTTTTTAAAATATTAATGTATGAATAATATTGTTTTAAGCACCTGTTAAAATTTTTGAGTAACTCTATTATCATAGAATCGAATCGCAAATCAGATCATTTGCCTTTACCTCAACAAGAATGTATGAACTTTTTTTTATTGATTTATCTCTAACTCAATCTCGAGTTCACTTAAGTTTTCAATTTTATTAAAAATTTTAAGAATAAGTTTAAATTTGACTATGATAACTTTTGACTTAAAAGATTTTGTGTTGGGATTAACATGTGGTTGACTAAATGGGGTTGAGTTGACATTTTTTAATGTTAAATAATTAAGGAGGACTTTTGTTTGTCGTTTGATATAGAAAAAGATATATTAACGTTTCACACTACTTAATAATGAGACAGAAAAAAAATGACATGTACTTTGGATTGATCTCTCATGCCATATAAAACAGTACTATAAATTAAAAGGATTTGTTTGGATTTGATAATATCTGGGCATTAAATGCATCCCATGCGGGGAGAGAGTGAAATCTTATTGGCAGAGTTTTTAAATAATTGGAGAAGATAGCACAGAGGTTGGAGGTCAACGGCGTGTCCAATTCCTAGTAGAAGACTAGAGCACGGATGAAGATAGAAGCCTAGTGTACCGCCTAATTGACCGGCAAGCACTAGACATGCTTAAGTGGAGAAAAGAGTCGTAGCGATCAATTGCCCGGTCGACCGTCCAGACGAAGCAACAAAAGACAGTCGGACCAACCAAAAGATTGATTATGGCTCTGCACAACTAGCAGTCGACTGACCAGCACGCAGTGTTGAGCCTGCACAGCCATCAGTCGACCGCCCAGTCGATCGCACCTCGGTTCTGAGTTGTTTCCTATTTGGATTCTGGATTCATTTCTGATCCGAATTCGGATCTGCTGATTTTCTTTTCTTCATTGATTCTCCAGCTATACAAAGAGAAGTATTGTCCCCAGTAATTGTAACCTAAATTGATTGACTAATAACATCCTCTCCCCTTCTGCTACGAGGACGTAGGCAATTGCCTAACCTTATTTAATCTGTATTTTGTTGCTTTCTTTCTTTCTATTTTGTTCTTTCCAATTGGTGACTGTTCTGTGGCATACTCTGGTGTTTGCATTGAACCTCCGGCGGGTTCCCAATAAATGGTATCAGAGCTTCCGGGTTTTCGACGGGGAGTTTCGTTTGGGCAGAGCAAATAGCTTTGGAAACTGTTTGACAGTTTCGTTTAGAGGTAAATATTGATCTTTATCTATTTAGATTTGTTTTCACTAATTGTTTTCCACATTGCTTTGTTGAATTTACTGGAGGAGATGGCCGGGAATAGTTAATCCGTGGAAAAAATCATGAATAATCATCTGAAAATCGTGAATAATCATCCGTCAAAGATTGACGTGGTGAAGTTTGACGACACGAATATTTTGATATGTGAAAATTTAAGGTGATGGATATGCTGATGGCGTCAAATCTCGTAGATGTTTTGTTGTTGAAGAAAAAGTCAGATAAAACTTCTGTAAAAGACTGGGACAAGATGAACAAGACGAAAGGATTGCGTCATAAGATCTTGTTTAACACAAATGACAGCAGCAAGAAAATATGGGAGATCCTTGAAAGCAAGTACTTGATCAAGAACATAGAGAATCACTTGCACCTGAAGAGGAGGCTTTATTGCGTCCAATTGAAGAAAGGTATCTCGATGGGTGAACATATGAATAACTACACGAAACTTCTTATGGATTTAGTAAATGTGGATGTGGTGATCAACGAGGAGGACAAAGTGTTGGCCCAAAGGTTACAATCCTCAGTTTTGTGTTTTGATGATAACAAAGCATATGAAGTTATTTGGTACTAATCAAGTTCAAGAGTGTGTTTCAGGGTTCAAAAAAGATCTGACAGGTTTTTCTTCTAAAGGAAGGTGTTGATGGCTTAAGGATAATCAAGTATGGGATTGTAACTCAAAACACTCAACATCGCTATCAGAAAAGCTTGCTGAAGATTCTTGTAGTAGATTATAACCTTATAAGAATCTAGTTTGTTAAAGAGTAGAATGTAGATTTGAGGCTCAAAGATATACACACAAAAATGCACGTTTTTGTAAGTATGATTTGTTTTGTTTTTGACATGTTTGGATTTGATACTTATTCCACATTTTTTTGAAAATTTATATCTCAATTTAGAACTTATATCTTATTGTTATACATATCTTCTCTCTTCCAAAAATTATACAAAAATTATTTAAAAATTTTCTTGAATTTCAAAACTGACCTTGACCCTGTTTTTGTCCTAGGTCGGTCGACCGGGCAGTCGACCGTGCTTATTACAGGCCAGAATGATTGACCGCACGGTTGACCGAACCTCTGACATTTGGGTGTGCATGTTGTGCATATTCCCGGTTGACCGACTGGTTGACCGATTCCCTTTTGCGGTCGACCAGCGGGTCGACTGACTGTAACCTCTTTGGCCTTCGTTAGACACGGTCGACTGACCGGTCGACCGCTAGCCAATGGTCAAAATTTTTAAATGGTCGTTTGATCGGGCGATCGACCGACAGACTGCCAGATTTACAATAATGGCCAGAAATTCAAATCTGTATTTTGCCATATTTTTAAAACATGGAGAGTTGAATTTCTTGGGTCAATTTCTTCCCTTTCAGACCTGGTAAACAATTCTAAAAGTGTTTTACTAAAACCTATATAAAGGTCTTTGGGATTGAATATTACAACAACAAATTCTATTGAAAATCTAGTGTTTGCTTTTAAGAGAAAAAGTTTCAAAGTTTTATTTTGTGTTCTTATTTTCAAAGTTTTAATTGAGTTTTCTGCTCTTAAAATTTCTTTTTTATGTTTTCCACTCTCACTTAAATCCTTGAGCTTCAAATTTACATTTTACTCTATAGGATTTTGTAAGAGAGTTGCAAAGAGAGTATTTGTGATCTCTTGATCACCAAGAGCTAGTTATCTCAATTGGTTTTGTGTTGCCTCTGGTGTAGAGGATTGAGTGGGGAGTTGTGTACTCCGAGCGGCTGTAATTTCTTATTGCAAGGTCCCTTTGTGGAAGATCCAATAGTGGATAGTGAAATCCTTCACGGTGGTGAAGGCGGGGACGTAGAGCAGTGGCTCGAACCTCGGAACAATTTTTTTTGTTTGCGATTGCCTTATTGTCTCTATTTACTTATTTATCATTCATTCATTTTTGTCGATCAATACTCATCTCAATAAGATAGCAATTGAGCACCTCAACTCTTATCTAGAGGAATTATGAGAAGAAGTTCAGAGCCCTTCACAGGGAATCCAGCTTCAAGTCTTGTTTTGAGTGATCGGTTGCATCATCTCATTTTAAATTGATTAGAATTTGTATTTGATTAACTATACACCTATTCACCCCCTCTAGGTGTAATTTCAATTTGTATCAAAGCATTGGTCTCTAGAATTTGGCTTAACCACCTTAAAGAGATCCTAATTGCTAATCATTTCATTAACATTTTCATTCTCATCCACTATAGTAAAAATGGTCGAAGGTATTAAGACACCTCCCAAGTTTGATGGCTTTAAGTTTCCCATATGGAAGGTTAAGATGACCGTATTTTTACAATCCCTAGAAAGGGGTTGCAAAGGCGGTGACTAAACCCTTTAGTGTACCTACTGGTGATGAGGACACTTGGTCCGATATTGCCATCAAGGAGTTTGATACCAATGCAAAGGCACACTATGCATTGTTTCAAGCCTTGAATGGTGACGACATAGTTAGGATCATTCATTGCAAATCCTCCTACGAGATTTAGTCACACCTAGTGGTCACTCATAAGGGAACATCACAAGTCAAGAGGGCTAAAATTGATCTCTTGCGTTCCAATACGAGAACTTCACTATGCATGAACATGAGTCCATTGATGATATGGTTACAAAATTTACTAAAATAACTAATGGTTTTGATTCTTTAGGTGATGTCATTGACAATGATCAAAAAGTACGGAAGGTCATTCGTGCACTTCCACCCTCATGAGAAGTCAATGCTACTACATTGAAGGAGTTAAACGACAAAGAAGAGATGGAGCTCATCGATCTTATTGACAACCTCAAGACCCATGAGATGGAGAGGAAGGCTAGAGAAGAAACGGCGCCGCAAAAGAAAAAGACGATTGCTTTTAAGTCTACTCCCACCATCTCCGACGATGATGAAGAAGAAGGTGATGAGATCTTTCCTCCCTGTAAGAAATGTAAGGAGGATGTACAACAAGGCAAAGATCAACAGTAGAAGACGATAGTAAGGAAAGGAGGAAAAGAAAATTATTTGTTTCAACTGTTGAAAACCCAGACATATCATTGTCGAATGTCTGGAAATCAAAAACAAGCCATCTTCCTCAAACAAGCCTTCTACATTAAAGAAGCCATATAAGAAGGAAGCTCTCAAAGCTACATGGGATTCAGAAAGTGAATCCGAAGAGGAGGTGGACACGACAAACGTGTGTTTCATGGCAAATGATAACACACCTAAGGTATCTTCTGAACCATACTTTGATGATTGTGATTTAACAATAGATGAATTAGGAGATGCGTTTGTAGCACTTTCAAATAATTATGATTTTGTAAAGAAGAAATATCTAAAAACGAAAAAGAAAAATGAAGTTCTTCAAAATAAAATAATCATTCTTTCTAAAGAAAAGATGATTTATCTTTCACTCTTTTATCTACACAAAAAGATTTTGATGCATACAAGATTTCATATAAAACAAGTTTTTCATGATTGATGAAAATGAAATCACTATTTTAAAAAGTAAAACCACACTTTGGGAAATGTTTTAAAGAAATGTGACTTTGATAAGGTTAAATTAGAGGCCATATTTTCTAGAAAAAATTCTTCAAAGAAACATATTCATGCTACATATGCTCACACTTCTAAATCATATACTAAGCATGCTCATGTATCACATGCTCATCATACACATCATGCATTTGTGTATGGTAGAGTTTATTCATGTAATTATTGTGACCGAAAGGATCACTTAGCTAAATTTTTTTGATCATATAAATACTTCTAATAATCATATTTGGATTCAAAGTATTAACAACTTCATTATTTGATGTAGGTACACACTAAAACTCCAAGACGTAGGAGCGGTGATATCTTGATAGCGGTTACTCAAGGCATATGACTTGGGGCATCAATAATTTTAGAACCCTATTAAGGTATCATGAAGGTGACACCATTACCTCGGAGATGACTCAAAGGGTAACATTATCGGTATGGGTAACATTAAAGTTGGTTCATCTCCATTGATTAAAAATATTGTTTTAATTGATAGTCTCAAGCATAACCTCTTGAGTATTAGTCAACCTTATCATCGAGGTTTTAAAATTATTTTTGATGATTCTTCTTGCAATGTTTTAGATGGTAAAACTAATACTTGCATTCTTTCTGGATTTTGAGAAAATAATGTATATATCATTGATATGCTATATTTAAATTGCAATGCTACATGTTTAAATACTTTCAATGAGGATTCTTGGTTACGGCATAGAAGATTAGGCCATGTATCTTTTGACCATCTATCTAGAATTAACTCTAAGGAATCGGTGAAGGATATTCCTTGCTTGAAGTTTGAAAAGGATCACATTTTTGATGCGTGCCAACTTGGGAAACAAAGCAAGTCCTCTCTCAATCCAATCAAGGATATCATGATATCTAGACCATTAGAGTTAATTCACATGAATTTGTTTGGTTCTACTAAAATCAAAAGTTTAAATGAAATTTTGTTTTGGTTGACGATTTTTCTCGTTTTACATGGGTTTTCTTTTTGGAACATAAATATCAAGCTTTTTCGCATTTTAATATTTTTAGAAAAAGGGTTGAAAAAGAATTTTTTTTCAATTTTAGCATAAGAAGTGATAGAGATTGTGAATTCATTAACCATTCTTTTATCACTTATTTTGAAGAAAATAAAATTAGGCATGAATTGTCTTATCCTAGAACTCCACAACAAAATGGAGTCGTTGAAAGGAAGAATCTCTCACCTCAAGAAATGGCTAGGACAATGATTAATGAATGCGGACTCCCTCAATATTCATGGGTCGAGGCCGTAAATTCTTCATGTTACATATCAAATAAAATTTATTTTTATGAAAATACTTTCAAAACTTCTTTTAAAATTTACTATTTGAGAAAGCCTAATGTTTCTTACTTTAGATTTTTTAGATGCAAATGTTTTTTTAAACACCAAAGATAACTTAGAAAAATTTGATGCTAAAGCTTTTGAAGCTATTTTGATTGGTTATTCTAACACTAGCAAGGCTTATAGAATCTTCAATAAATCAAATTTGATAATTGAAGAATTTATACATGTTAAGTTTGAAGAATCTAATACTTTTGTTAAGAATGTTATAGAGATTGATTCTCTAGGTGAAGACTTGGAGAAAGTAACCTTAAAGAACTCACATATCCTAGAAGATAAGCCAAAACTTGATGATTAAGGTGAAGTTCAAGTGGCACCAACATAACCACTTTCTAAAGATTAGAGATATGCTACAAGTTATCCCAAAGAACTTATCATAGGTGATTTATCAAAAGGAGTAACTACTCGTTCCAAACTCCATGATCTAGGCCATTTTGCTTTTATTTCTCATATAGAACCAAAGAACATCCTCGAAGTCGAAGGCGGCTCATATTGGTTGCTTGTAATGCAAGAAGAACTCAATTAATTTAAGCGCAACCAAGTTTGATACCTTGTCCCTAGACCTCATGATAGACCAACAATTAGTACTAAATGGATTTTTAGGAACAAATTAGATGAGTCGGGTAATATTGTTAGGAATAAAGTTAGGTTAGTGACCAAAAATAACTGATCGGTCGCTAAGATTGCACATTTATTATCATATTCTCATACTTATTATTAAATAAACTCTGCTTGTTCCTAATTATTGTTAATTTATTTGTAGGCCCATTCCTAAAGGAGAGTGAAGAAAAATGAGCCCAAAAGCCCATCAAATTCTGAATTAAATCAGAATAAATTCGAAATCAGTGAATCAGGGCAAATCTTGGCAAATCAGAGAGGTTGAAAATCGGTTGAAATGAATCATCCCAAATCAAGCGGTTGAAGCCAAAGATCAAAGGCCATTTCGTCAAAATCTCGGACTTAAACTGCAAATCTAGCTGAAGATAAACATCAATCGCGAAGCCGGGGAATTCCACCAACAGGGTGTGACCACCTGGCCACACCCTGACCGCGGAAACACGGCCAAAGCCGCGTTTTCGCGGCTTTGTTAGGGAGTTAGGGGGAGCGTTTGCTTGCCCTATCTTCTCACGCCTCTCCCCTCTGGGTTTTTGCCTATAAAAGGAGGTATTTCACTATAAATGGGGACGACCATGGAAAGATAGGATTTAGTCCAGTTTTTCATTCTTTGTAGTGTAGGTTTTTGTTTTCTTTTTATGTAATTTTAATTTCTTTGTAAGCTTAGGTTAGATTGAGATTCATGTAAGTAAGAGAGAGAGGCTTATGTTGAGAGTGACATCGATGTACCTCCTCCTTTCTTCCATCGTTTCTGCAAGCAATAAAAGGTAACTTTTTTTTTATGTTTGTCTTTACTTTTGTTTCCTTCTTCTTCTTTCTACTTTTCCTCTTTTGGTTATGATGAGCATTCAAGTGAATCTAGAAGCATCAGTATAACAATGTTTGTGTGAGTGCCAACGATATTTCATGATGATGTTCTCCTCCTCAAGACTCCGTATCATTTCATTCTTGTTCGTCTTGATGATGTAATGTGAATAGGGACTGAGCTCGATCTTATGGCTTATGCGTTGAACGCCTTCGAAGCAAGGTAGAACATGCAAAGGGTTCTAGGTAAGTCATCAACCAAAAGAGGTAAGTATTTCTTTAATCTTTTCTTTCTTTTTTTTTCTTTTCTTTAGTTTAGATCACCAACACCAACAACACCCACTTCTTTTATCACTCCTTTTCCATTTCTTTGTGCATATCATTTCTAGTTTTTCCATCTTCTTAATCTACCATCTTCTTTCTAACTCACTTTAATCTAATTTTTCCTTTTTCTTTTAAAGAACTAAAGAAGAACTTTAACCATATTTTGTAGCTTAAAAGAGAACTTACTAAAAAAGCTTCCTTCGCGAGTCCCTCCTTGTGGATCACGACCCGCATAGCCACTTGCTATTGCGGTAGAATTAAGTAACTTGCACTTTTCATTCTTAGTTCTGAAATTCTGTATTTTGTGGCAGGTTCTATCTCAATCAAAATTTTGGCGCCATTGCCGGGGAGGGACGGTAAGTAATTCTCTTTAAAGTTTACATTTTTGATTAACTTTCTTCTTTATATTTTGTACAGATTTAACAACAAGGAATTCTAGCTGCAGTGGACATATAAGTGGCCTTGGACTCTGCTCAAGAAAGCAGAGCCAAGAAGCCCTCAGATTTGCTACAGTCCTGTTCGTCTTGATGATATAATAGGTTTCTTCCTCTAAAGTAAGGTGTTGATGGCTCAAAGGTAATCAAGTACGGGATTGTAGCTCAAAACACTCAATGTCGCTATCAAAGAAGCCCGCTTGAAGATTCTTTTAGTCGATTAGAACTTTGTAAGAATCTAGCTTATTAAAAAGTAGAATATAGATTTGAGGCTCAAAGATATACACACAAAATGCATGTTTTTGGAAGTATGATTTATTCTGTTTTTGACATATTTGGATTTGATACTTGTTTCAAATTTTCTTGAAAATTTATATCTGAGTTTAGAACTTGTATCTCACTATTATACATGTTTTCTCTCTTTCAAAAATCATACAAAAATTATTTAATTTTTTTTTGAATTTCAAAACTAACCTTGACCCTGTTTTAGCCTAGGTCAGTCGACCGGGCAGTCGACCGTGCCTATTACAGGCCAGAACGGTTGACCAAACCTCTGACATTTGGGCTATCCCCTTTTGCGGTCGACCGACTGGTTGACCGATTGTAACCTCTTTGGCCTCAGTTAGACACGGTCAACCGACAACCAACGGTCAAATTTTTAAAATGGGCGGTCGACCGGGCGATTGATCGACAGACTGCCAGATTGGCAGTAACGACTAGAAATTTAAATTTATATTTTACATATTTTTTAAAATGTGGAGAGTTGAATTTCTAGGGTCAAGTTCTTCCCTTTCAGACTTGGTAAATAATTTTAAAAGTGTTTTACTAAAACTTATATAAAGGGTCTTTTGAATATTTACAACAACAGATTTTATTGAAAATCTAGTTTTTGCTTTCAAAGAGAAAAAGTTTCAAAGTTTTCTTTTGTGCTCGTATTTTCAAAGTTTTAATTGAGTTTTTCTGCTCTTAAAATCTCTCTTTTCTGTTTTCCACTTTCATTTAAATCCTTGAGCTTCAAATTTACATTTTACTCTATAGGATTTTGTAACAGAGCTGTAAAGAGAGTGTTTGTGATCTCTTGATCACCAAGAGCTTGTTATCTCAATTGGCTTTATGCAGCCTCTGGTGTAGAGGATTGAGTTGGGGAGTTGTGTACTCTGAGTGATTGTAATTTCTTATTATAAGGTCCCTTTGTAGAAGATCTAATAGTGGATATTGAAATCCTTCACGGTAGTGAAGGTGGGGACGTAGAATAGTGGCTCAAACTTCAGAACAAATATTTTTGTTTGCGATTGCCTTATTGTTTCTATTTACTTGTTTATCATTCATTAATTTTTGTCGATCAATACTCATCTCAACAAGATAGCAATTGAGCATCTCAACTCTTATCTAGAGGAATTACGAGGAGAAGTTCAGAGCCCTTCACGAGGAATCCGGCTTCAAGTCTTATTTTAAATGATCGGTTGCATCATCTTATTTTAAATTGATTAGAATTTGCATTTGATTATATACCTATTCACTCCCCTCTCAATGAAATTTCGCAAAGCATTGATTCTTTTAAGATCTCTGCCTGATAAGGACTACAAGACCTTCATTCTCACCCTAATCAATAGTAAACAATCCCTTTGTTATAATGAAGTTTCTTCTGCTCTTGTAAATCATGAATTGAGAAGGAAGGACAAAGGGTCTTCCGATAGTACATCGGCAGAAGCGTTGACAGTAAGAGGCAAGAGTTTCGGTCAAAAGGGCAAAGGTAATCATGGAAGATCAAGTCCATATCCAGTATGAGGGATCTGAAGAAGAACTAGTATGCCTTCTGCAAAGAGTTAGAGTATTGGAAGGTTGATTGCCTAAGGATAAAGGATAAGAAGAAAGAGTTGAAGCCCGCGACAAATCTGACACAGGTGGTCAGTATACAAGCTGGTAGTACTTCACAGGCAGGTGGATCAGACTCAGACTCGTCAGTATTATCATTCTCAGTCACTACTCTTACTGTTGGTTACTCAAGTGATTCAGAGTGAATACTAGATATGGGTTCTACCTATTATGTGCATCCCAATAAGGATAGGTTTTCTAGCTTTGAGAAGTTGAATGGTTGTTTCGTTATCATGGGTGATGATCGTCCGTGTAACATGAAAGGGGTAAGTATAGTCCTTATCAAGATGTTTGATGGGATAATGCGGGAAGTAAAATAAGTGATTTACATACCTTAATTGAAGAAAAATCTAATCTTTGTTGTGTACGTCACCTAGAGGGGGTGAATAGGTGATGGCTATATGATGATGGAAAATAATGTGGAATTAAAAACTATCTCTAGAAAACTAGCAAGTAATAATCTCAACACAAGTAACAATGGCACAAGAGTATGGATCGCAATATAAAATAGAACAATATTAGCATGCAATAGTAGAGTGAGTTAAGAGAGAGTGAGAGAAAGCAATCGCAAACATAGATGATTTGTTTCGAGGTTATCTACGTCCCCACTTTCACCATAATGAAGGATTTCTACTAGAACTCGATCCTGAAAGATCACTTCTCTATACGTTCTCACAAGATCGAACTGGACCCGCAACTCTCACTCGATGCCGCAATTGTAACACTGCGGGTTATTAAACCCCAATTTAATAATATAAATCTTGGGTTATTAAGACTATATAGAATATTAGAAAAAAATTTGATATTGATTAATTGAGTATGTAATGAAATTCAATAATTTGAGAATTGTAAGTGATATGTATGAATATACATATATCATAATTATTGTGCACATAGTACTTAAATGTAGATATACTAGTTTATACATGAAATATATGTATTTACCAAGAAAATATAACCATGAGGATATTTTTAATCTTAGAGTTAGTGGAGGGAGTAGGTGTGTATGGGAGGGGAGAACAAAGGTCTAGATCTTTTGATTTGAGAATTGGACACTCGGATTAAAGGACTATAGCAAACTTGTAATATTATATGAGTATGGACCTTAAAAGAGTCCAAATGAGAGTTCATCTTCTTCATCCTCTCCCTAGAGGAGATTTCTCCATGGCCAAAACCCTAGAAACCCCAAATATCTAATCCCCTCTCTATTCCTCGCTCTCTCTCTCTATCTATCTCCCCTACTACTCTCTCTCTCTCTCTCACTCACTCTCTCCCTATCGGTTGGTGCGGCAGTAGTGCTGTCGCACCAGGGCAGCGGTGGCAGCCAGCCGGCCATCCAGGAGTGGCGCGATGGCGGGCGGCAAAGCGGCCAAGCGTCTGAAGAGGAGGTGAGGGAGTGCCCTATATTTTTTTTATTGAGAATAAATGTTAAATTTTATATTTTTGTCTTTATTTTTAGATTTTGATTATCATGTTAGATCTGATTCTTTCTTGGTAATTGTTCTTGGTTGTGTGGGGGAGATCCCTTCTTGATTCCTTCCTAATCCTTGCAATTTTGTAAGCTAACTAATGGTTGTAAATAGAGTAGAAGATCCTTTGTTTTGTTGTGAAATTTAGAAGATGTGGATGAATTAATATGATGATTGATCAATTATATAAATAGAATTTAATATGTTCAAGGTCATAACTTGTTTATGATTCTAAAATTGGAGAGGTGATTAATGAATAAGTTGTGAATTCTATAATTTAACACTCTCGAAATGGAACGCAAATCTGTTAAACACCATAATCTGTAAAGTTTAGTTCAGTTTGTCAGTATATTAAGAACTATAGGCACCATATAATATACCATTAGAAAGATAATCGAGTCTACTTTTTAATGCTCTTGCGGTGTCCCAATTGAAGGTCTGTGCTAGAAATTATTGTTAAAACACACAAGCTAGTTGAAGAATTTTGAATGGCTGAAAGATTTCTGTTTATTTAGGGTTGTTTATGTGAATTAAATGAAAATACACCTAGAAGGGGGGTGAATAGGTGTAATACTAATCAAATGCGGAATAATAACAAACTATGCTAAATGATGCAAACCGGTCGCTTAAAACAAGAAGTGAAGCTGAATTTCCCGTGAAGGACTCTAGAACTTCTCCTCTAATATTCCCCTGACTATTAGTTGAAGTGCTCAATTGCCTTCTTGTTGAGATGAATAAAGACCGACAATTGAGAATGATGAATGCAATGCAATGAGTAGAATGTGCAAGTGAAGCAACAACACAAAAGTAAGCAATGTAAAGAGATAGAGATCAAGAGACAAGCAATCACAAACACAATGAAATTGTTTCGAGGTTCAGCCACCGCTCTACGTCCACGCCTTTACCACCGTGAAGGATTTCATTATTCACAATAGGATCTTTCACAAAGGGACCTTACAATAAGGAATTACAATGGTCTATACAAGACCATAGTACACAAATCCAACACTCAATCCTCTACATAAGAGGTAGCACAAAACCAATGAGGTTTATAAAGCTCTTGGTGATCACTAGATCACAAGCACTCTCTTCCTTACAAATTTCTATAGAGTAGATATAAATTGAGGCTCAAAGAGTTTATGAGAGTAAAAATTTAGTTGAAAAAAATTTAACAGCTGAATAACCAATTGAAATAGCTTTAGAAATGATGATGCTTGAAAACTAGATACTTAAAAACTTGATTTTCTATGTATTTCTCAGAACTTGTAAAACTTGTTGTCTAAAACTAATTCCTATGACCCCATATATATAGGCAATAAATATACATTATTACTTTAGTGCACCAGGTCAATTGGGGTGTGATTTGACCAAAAGAAAGCAAAAATACCTGTTGGAAAATCAGAAGAAAAGAAAGATTTTGAAAACTAGCTGTTATGGCTTTTGACAAAACTTCGGTTGACCGGACGGTCGACCGACAATTCATTTCTGAACTAGCCATTGGCTATGGTCGACCGGGCGGTTGACCGGGAGCGGTCGGTCGACCGCTCGGTCGATTGGCACCCAACATAAACTCGGGTGAGCCAGTCGGTCGATCTGTCAGTCGATCTGTCAGTCGACTGTCGGAGTTAACGGTCGACCGATCAGTCGATTGAAAGACGTGCACAACGTGTACAACCTCAGTCAGAGGCTTGATCGACTGCTCAGTCGACCGTCTTTGGCCTATAATAGGCTACAGTCGATCAGTCGGTCGACCGACCTAGGCCAAAAAATAATTTTTTGAGTATTTTGAAATGCAAACTATTTTAAAATATTTTGTACTAGTTTTAAGATATATAACAATGTATAGGCAATGAAATACATGTTCTAAACAGGACATAAAATTTTGAAAAATTGGAAACATGTATCAAGTACCTAACATGCAAAACACCAATACGGTTGTATTTGAAAACATGTATTTTTGTGTGTGTAACTTCATAAGCATCAAATCTATATTCTATATTTTAATATATTATTTTCTTATAAGGTTCTTAGTGACTACAAGTGTCTTCAAGCGGGCTTCTCCAATAGCGACGTCGAGTGCTTTGTGCTCCAATCCCATGCTTGAATACCCTTGAGTCTTTAACACCTTACTTTAGAGGAAGAAACATGTTAAATCCTCTTGAACTCTAAAACAAACTGAAACACTTGAACTTGATTAGTACTAAATAACCACATATACTTTGTTATCCATCAAAACAAGAAACCAGTGATCGTAACTTTGGGCCAACAATCTCCCCCTTTTTGATGATGACAAAACATATGAGTTATTTAAAATAAATGATAAGAAAGAGCTTGAAAAAGCTCCTCCTTAAATTATGCTATTTATCAAGTACAAGAATCCATTATGACTACAAATAGATTTGTCAATGTAAGCAAGTCACTTAAATGCATATATGAAGAATGTATCAATTAAGAATAATATGCATAAATAGTCTACCATCCTTCCATACCTCCTTCCTCCAAAAACATTATGCAATGAATGAAAACAATGAATCATGGCATTACATATATGCATGGTAATGAAAATGGATATACATAAAGTTCATGATATACTAAAACAAGAAACTCAAAAACTCAACTACCAAATATCAAATATCAAAAACATATCATAACTATCAAATATCAAAAACATATTATAACTCAAATATCATTATAACTCAAATACCTCTCCCCCATTTGTCATGCATCAAAAAGGAGTAGAATACATGATTAGTCTCAATTCTGTATTTTTATATCGCATTTTCCTACCAATTTATGATAAAAATAACGCTTCTCACCCGGGGTTTGGTCTATTTTGTAGATAATCAAGAGTTTAGAGGTAAAGAAGTAATAAGAGCCTAATTTAACCCAATGTCAGGTAATCAAAACTCATTTTTTGGAGAACAAGCAAGAGAGCTTTTATAAGCTGCATTGGATCCAAAAATTCTGGGCGAATCTGACGACATTTCGGATCCAAATACCCAAATCTGAGACCATACAGAAGCTTCTCGAGACGAGACGAACCTGTGGACCAAAGCCAGGGACCTAAGTCCCTGGTATGGCGCGAAAACACAGTTATAGCCGCGTTTCCGCAGCCATCTTGACGGGCCACGCGTCGATTTTCGACGTATGGCCTCATCTCATCTTCTGGAACCTCCTATTGCCTATAAATACCCCTGAAGAGACCTGAGACGCAAGCAAATTAGCGAGTAAGCTAAGTTTTCTCTCTTTTAGTTGTAGAGTAGGATTTTTTTCTTCTTTTATTTTGTATTTTCTTTTCTTTTTTAGATCTTATAGTAGGGCTGAGTTGATTCAGAGAGAGATAGAAAGATATTGATGTAATAGATGATGACAATCATGTAAATGTGTCTCCTTTCTTCTCCATCGTCTACGTGATACTTAGCTAGTTTTTTTTCTCATGGCAATCTAACTACTAACCACTAACTAGCTAACCACTTACTTGATAATCCACATGAATCTAATAGCATCTACAAGGCCTTGCTCTTGCAAGAGCCATTGATGGCTCATGATGATGGATTCTAACATTCCAACATATAACCCACTAACAAGCTAACTTACAATGTCTTCTTTATTTCATGCTCATCTCTAATTGGTTTTGATGATCTAATAGTAGCTTGCAACTTGTTATGTAGTATGGATATGTGATTTGGATGTTGATTAACAATCTTATGTGTCATGCTTTGTATCGTCTCTTGAAGCCAAGGACTAGTGATGACCAAGGATCCATGTGAGGCAACTATCACTAAGAGGTTAGTATGGTTAGTGGAGCAATTAGTAGTTAGTAGCCATGAGTTTTATTTCATAGTTTTCCTCTTTCCTTTTTATTTTGTTTTAAAAATTAATTTCAAAACTCCTTTATCATTTTTCTATTGTTTTTTCCACTCCTCCTTAGTTCATCATTGTTTTCATCTTCTTCACCACAAATTCTTTTTCATTTTCCAGTTCACTTTACTTTCACTTTGTGTTTTATTTCACTTGTTTCTTGTTTTTACTTCACCTCTATTTTCTTGTTTTGTTTTATCAATTTCACAACCACTTCTCCATTGTTTTTTACTTTGCCGATTTCATCACCTTCTCCACCTATCACCTCTAGTTTTCTTTTCTTTTTCTTTTCTCTTTCTTTAACAAAAAGAAATTGTTAACATAACACGTGAATAAGAACTGTTAATGCTTCTATCACCTCCTATCTCTGTGGATTCGACCTGTTGAGCCAATGCTATAACGGAGTATCGAGGGAACATTAGCGCACACACAATTTCACTGATTTCATAAAACACACATTTTCAAGTGCTGGTTTCACGCCGATCAAATTTTGGCGCCAATGCCGGGGACGGGAATGGTTTACATTTCACGTTTTTGATAACATTTTCCTCTGTTTTGGTGTGGAGGTAATTTTTTACAGGAACTTGATATTGCAGAACAACCATTAGCACTATAGCTCCTTATTTTTGAAAGCAGGGACCCATCTTCTAAAGAAAAGCCGCACAAACATGACTTTAGTCGTGGTTTCGCGGCAATTTTGTGGCAAAATTTTTTCTTGTTTTGCTGGGATGTGCATATTGTAATAGCTAGTGGACTTGTACTTTTATTTTTCTGCTTTGATTGCCTAAACACTGTAATAAATTAAAGAACTAAAATACGATATTTGGACGCTTTAAAATAGTTTAGACATTTGCATTTAGATACGTGTCAATTTAATTCTAATATATTGTATTTTGTTCTGTTGCTGTGATCTGGATTGAGGTATACATATGACATTGCATATAGCATTGGACAAACACATAGGTGATTTACTCTCTTTTTGTGTTATTCTTGTGTATATTGCACACTTGCATGAATTGAACTTAAGGGCGTAACCCAATACAAGATAAGATGGGGAAGTCATTATCCTTCCTTAGCCCAAAAACTACCTTCCCACTCACACAACCCAAGCCCTAATCTAAAAAGTTGATAGATATTGGCCCCTAGGGACATCACGGACTCATTAAGAGATTGACCGAGGGTGAAACTTGTTTGAATCATACTCTTATAAAATCGGTGTCTAAGGTTGGGGATTAAGAGGTTACGCCTCGAAGATGTTGTGGTTTGGCGTAATTAAGGCCCGTTGCTTAGACACGGATACCTCCCACCGTAATTTTCCCCTAGCTGGATGATTAGCTTGTGGTCGGATTCATACAACAATCTCCCCCGGGTAATTGCCCAGTTAGGAGTCATCTAGGTCTAGGTCAACCTTAGTATAGGCTTGGTTTTGATTTTTTCTTTCTTTTTATTTATTATTTGTTTTTTCTTTTTTGTTTGTGTTTGTTTGTAATATGAAATTCAACAACAACAATTTTTTCAATCCTATTATGAATCCATATTTCACATCGACTCTATTTGATTAGGATAATTCCAACCCGATTTTTTACAATATGAACTAACCAAATATACTGGGTTGGATTATCTCCAATCTTATGACCATAATTTCTAAAATAATTTCCACTCTTCACAGAGTCAATGGGGATTCATCTCCTCTGAGTCAAATTTTCAACCATCTTGTCCACAATTTTCACAATTTTCTCAATATTCATTTTTCAATTTTGCTTCCTATACTCCTTTTCTAGAACCATCAATTGGAGAAAAATCTAAGTTAGAAAAAGGTATAGAAGCTGTACAAGCCATGCTTAAGTCCCAACAAAAGAAGCTCAATTCACCAATTTTACAATATTTTCAAGATTCATACTCAGTTCTACCTATTCAAAATGAACAACCATCTGCCTTGGAAATGACTATGGAATGCTTGCGTGAGTCTGATCGTCAATCTCAAAACATGTTGAGCTCACACTCTTCATAAAATTTTCAAAACTAAGATTCCTACACTCCCTTTCTAGAACATCCACTTGAAGAAAAATCATATCTAGAAAAGAGTATAGAAATCTTACAGGAGTCCGCACAATACTTTCAAAAATCTTCTGCCCAGTCTATCAATAAGTTGAAAACACAATTGAGTCAATTGGTCAACATTTATAAGAATGAGAAAGCTCTCTCTTATCAACATTTGACTAATTCAGATATCTTTAACTCTATTGATTTAACTCAGGACTCTTGTTATTTCAGAAATCAAGATTCACACTCATCATCAGTTCAAAATAGAAAACCATCAATCTTGAAAATGAGTATGCGAGAGTTCGAGCAATAATCACAAAATTTGAGGGACTCATGATTTCACCACAATTTTCAAAACAAATCTTCATCTTTTCAAGTTCAATCGCAACAAAACGATAAACTAATCGACTCTGAAAAGCTGCTTGAAGTCATGACTCATACTCAAATCACTTATAATCATGACAAAGATATCATGGTCAAAACTTTCCATTCTCACCCTTTGACCATTCTTGATGTCGCTAACCATTTTGTTAGAACCAAAGAATCATGTTGTTTTGAAAACAAAGATTCAATTTCAGCATACCCATTTGAACTTGATCAAAATCAAAATTTTGAGAACCACATTGAACTTGAGAATGAATGTGATTCTAAATCTCAACTTGGCAATTCAATTCAATTTCTTGATTTAATATTAACTCTGGTATCTTTACCTCATTTCAATCCATTTTCTGAGTCAATATTGGATCCTGTACCAATCTATCGTAAAATTGAATTACCCATCTTTTATGATCATCATACGGAACTTGACCAATACCATACTTTTGAAAGTCCCATTGACAAATTGGCAAGTTCTCATTTTTATGAAATTGAATTCAAACTAGAATGTGACTTCGATCCTCAAATTTGTGATCCAGTTCAAATTCCTGAATCAATATTGACTCCTATTTTGCTACCTGATTTGAGCAACATTTTAGAGTCATTTTTGATACTCATACCTCTTGAACTTGAATCACCAATCTTAGGAAGTCACATTCAATTTATGGGAAATGAATGTGGACTAGAGTTTCAACTTCTTGATTTGGACCCAATTCCTGAACAAATTTTGACTCCATAACCTTAATTTGAGTTCAGTTAATTTCCTGAGTCGATCATAGTTCCTGTACTTATTGAGTCCAAATCAATCATTTCATCATTTCGCAATCTATTTTGGGACATAGGTATTGAAAATAATGACTCTGAATCTATTTTGAAAATTTAGAAATTAGATGGGATAAAATTCATAATAAAAATCATTCATATATACATCATTTTAGTGGGTTGTATCATAAAAGTAATTGGTGGGTTCCTGCAAATACCATGTAATTTAGAATGGGCCACATTTTGTAGACCAATCAGACCACCACTGGAACCACCACCTTGAGGTGATTTTTTCTTCCCTCTCTAGTTATTTCATGCATACATATATTCACGATGCATTGAGGACAATGCATGAGATAAGTATGGGAGAGAGTTTACTAACATAAAGTTTTTAGATTTTTTCTTTTTCACTTCTTTTAGAATATTTTTAGAATTTTTTCTTTTGTATAGGATTTTTCCCTTTCCATAAAACTTTTTGAAACAAGAGACAAAGTTTTAATCTATTTTTAAAAAAATTAAGATGATCTTAGAAATTAAGGAAGCCTCAATTATGACATCTTAAACCTAATCAAAACAATGGATCTTGTTTTAAATTATAGGTTACGTAAGAAAGATAAGAGAAATAATTTTATCTTCAATTTTTTGCCTTAGATAGTATGCACTTTACACTTACACATTTTTGGGATAAAAATAAAGACATAAAATGCCATAAAACAAAAATAAATAAAAGAAAAAAAATATGATATATATGAATAAAAAACCACATATTAAGCTGGATAACTATGCCTCAAGAAGCATGATTATTCGCGCCTAACGGTGGTCAAAAGAAACAAATAATCCCCCGTAGTTTTATGGCCTTGTTTACTCGAGTCCTTAAACTCGAGAGATGTTTTCTCATCTGGTGCCCTAAGACCGTCTGGTCTGAGAGTCATCAGTTAAAGGCTCACTACTCGGATAAATTAGAAAGCCTAAAAAAACTATGGAAAAAAAGAAAGAAAATATATATATATAAAAATAAATGGCTTGATGGTTAGAGTTGAAATCTTAAAAATCTTCACTATCATAAAGTGCAGATTATTTTGGTTTTATGAAGAATAAAATATTCAATCCAATTTTGAATTCTTACCTTAATTGAAGATAAGATCTTGCATATATACTAAGTTTAAAGAAGAATAATTTTTAGTGGACTTATGATCTTAAATCGCTTAAATTTGCAAAAATATTTCGTAAACTTGTCTCTTTTTCAAAATGTGTTTTCCAAACATTAACTTTTGTTTTCTTTCTTTATGGATTTTATGGGTGCAACCCGCTGAAAACCCTCAGAAGACAAAACTCCTCCTCTAGGGGTAACCTAGAAGTTTAACGGCTTGTTGCACAAGCTCAGTGCAATCGTGTCACCTGCGAAAGTGGTGTAATAGCATTGTAGTTTAATTTTTCTTTTTCTTGTTTTGCTCGGGACGAGCAAAAGATAAGTGTGGAGGTGTGATTAGTCTACAATTTTACATTTTTATATCGCATTTTTCTACCAATTTATGATAAAAATAACGCTTCTCACCCGTGTTTTGGTCTATTTTGCACAGACAAAGAAGTAATAAGAGCCTAATTTAATCCAATTTTGGGTAATTGATCTCATTTCTTGGAGACCAAGCAAGAGAGCTTCTAGAAGATGCATTGGATCCAAAAATTTTGGGCGAATCTGACGACAATTCAGATCCAAATACCCAAATCCGAGATCATACAGAAGCTTCTCGAGACGAGACGGACCTACGGACCAAAACCAGGGACCTAAGTCCATGGTATGGCCGCGAAAATACGGCTATGGCCGCGTTTCCGCGGCCATCTTGGCGAGCCACGCATCAATTTTCGACGCGAGGCCTCGTCTCGTCTTCTGGAACCTCCTACTGCCTATAAATACCACAGCAGAGACTTGAGACGCAAGCAGGTCAGCGAGTAGGCTAGGGTTTCTCTCTTCTAATTGTAGAGTAGGATTTTCTTCTTCTTTTATTTTGTATTTTCTTTTCTTTGTAGATCTTGTAGTAGGGCTGAGTTAATTCAAAGAGAAATAGAGAGATATTGATGTAATAGATGGTGACAATCTATGTAAAGGTGTCTCCTTTCTTCTCCATTGTAATATTCCCTATCTACACTTAGCTAGTGTTTCTTCTCATGCAATCTGACTACTAACTACTAACTAGCTAACCACTTACTCGATAATTCACATGAATCTAATAGCATCTGCAAGGTCTTGCTCTTGCAAGAGCCATTAATGGCTCATGTCGATGGATTCTAACATTCTAACATCTAACCCACTAACAAGCTAATTTGCAATGTCTTCTTTATTTTATGCTCACCTCTAATTGGTTTTGATGATATAATAGTAGCTTGCAACTTGTTGTGTGACATGGATGTGTGGTTTGGATGTTGATGAATAATCTAATGTGCCATGCTTTGTATCGTCTCTTGAAGCCAAGGAGTAGTGATGGCTAAGAATCCATGTGAGGCAACTATCTCTAAGAGGTTAGCATGGTTAGTGGAGATAATAGTTGGTAGCCATGAGTTTTCTTACATAGTTTTTCTCTTTCTTTTTGTCTTGTTTTAAAATCAATTTCAAAACTCCTTTATCATTTTTCTATTGTTGTTTTCCACTCCTTAGTTCACCATTATTTTCGTCTTCTTCATCACAAATTCTTTTTCATTTTCCAACTCACTTTATTACACTTTCAGTTCGTGTTTTATTTCACTTGTTTCTTGTTTTTTTACTTCACCTCTATTTTCTTGTTTTGTTTTATCAATTTCATAACCACTTCTTCATTGTTTTCACTTCGCCGATTTCATCGCTTTCTCCACCTATCACCTCTAGTTTTCTTTTCTTTTTTTCCTCTTTTTTAACAAATAAGAAATTGTTAACATAACACGTGAATAAGAACTGTTAATTCTTTTATCGCCTCCTGTCCCTGTGGATTTGACTTATTGAGCCAATGCTATAACAGAATCGAGGGAACATTAGCACACACACAATTTCACCGATTTCATAAAACACATATTTTCAAGTCTGGGTTCGCCCCGATCAATACACAAGATATAAAAGCATATGAAACCAAGAAGGATACTAATAAAAACACATGTATATCAACTAAAAATACATGAAACCATATGAAACAAGCGTGAAGAATTTCAAAACTCATGAATCTATAGTACAAATATTTAATTCACCATAAATGAATGAAAATCGATTATAATCTAGTGGTTTTGTAAAAAAGTCTGCAAGTTGAAAATCGGTGGAAACGTAATCGATTTTAATATCTCCTTTCTCATTGTGATCTCTAAAAAAGTGATATCTAATCTCTATGTGCTTAGTCTTACTATGTCGATTTGCATTCTTAGTCATATGAATAGTACTAGTGTTATCACAAAATATTTTGATATAATCATAATGCAAATCATAGTCAAGGAGAGTATGTTTCATCTAAAGGACTTGTGCACCAAAAACCCCGGCCGCAAGATACTCCGCCTCGACAGTTGAAAGGGGTACAGAATTTTGTTTCTTGGAAGACCACGAAATAAGGCAATTTCCTAGAAATTGATAAGTTTCACTAATGCTCTTCCTATCCACTCTACAACTGGCATAGTCGGCATTCGAAAATCTCGTCATTGAAAATTGTCCCGTCTTCGAATACTACAAGCACATTCTAATAATGCCTCTAAGATATCTAATAATGTGTTTTACCGCAATCAAGTGGGACTCTTTAGGACAAGATTGAAATCTAGCACATAGACAAACACTAAATATAATATACGGCCTACTAGCCGTCTAGTAAAGCAAACTACCAATCATACTTCTTTAGAGTTTAATGTCAACATTTTTACCTTGTTCATCCTTATCAAGCTTTGTTATAGTAATCATGTTAGTCTTACTTATCTGTGCATCTTCAAGCTCAAATTTCTTGATAAGCTCTCTTGTGTATTTGGCTTGGTGTATGAAAATCCTATCACTCCTTTGCTTGATTTGAAGTCCAGGAAAGTAGTTGAGCTCTCATAGACATTTTAAGCTCTTTCATTATGTAAGATTCAAAATTCTTGCAAAGCATTTCATTAGTAGATCCAAAAATGATATCATCAACATAAATTTGTACAATAAGGATATCACTATCTACATATTTTGTAAACAATGTAGTGTCAGCTTTGCCTTTCACAAAATCATTTGAAACAAACAAGAAAAGTAGAAAGTCTTTCATACCAAGCTCTTGAAGCTTGTTTTAAACCATATAAAGCCTTTTCAAATTTAAAAAATAAAATTCAGATGTGTAGGATCAACAAACCCTGGATGTTGTTCAACATACATTTCATCTTCAATAAAACCATTCAAAAATACGCTTTTAACATTTATTTGAAAAACTTAAAATTTTTGTATGAAGCAAAAGCAAGTGTCATCTGTATGGCTTCAAGTCATCCTACGGGTGCAAAGGTTTCCTCAAAATTGATACCTTTGATTTTAGTGTAACCTTGAGTCACTAACCTAGTTTTATTCTTAATAATATTTCCCGACTCATTTAAATTATTCCTAAAAATCCATTTAGTACCAATGGTCGGTCTATCATGGGGTTTGAGAACAAGGTGTTAAACTTGGTTGTGCTCAAATTAGTTAAACTCTTATTGCATTGCAAGCAACCAATATGAGTTGCCCTCGGCTTCGAGGATGTTCTTGGGCTCAATATGCGAAATGAATGTAAATGACCACAAATATCATGGAGTTTGTAGCAAGTAGTTACCCTCTTGGATACATCACCTATGATGAGGTCCTTGGGATGATTTGTAGCATATCTCCAATCCTTTGGAAGTGGTTGTATTGGCTCCACTTTAACATCTTTAACTTAACCATGTTCATCATTCTTTAGTTTGTCTTCTTGCATTGGTAAGTCCTTCAAAAATATTTTCTCCACGTCTTTGAAGGTTCACCTAGAAGGGGGGTGAATAGGTGATGGCTAATCTAATGGTCACTTAATGCCAAATGATGCAAATAATGCGGAAGCTAAAAACAATTATGACCTAATTACACTTTTACACTAAACACTATGTATAACACAAGAGTGTTGCCAAATTCTCCGTGAAGGGCTCTGGACAAACTCCTCTAGATTCCCCTTGAATGGGTTGAGGTGCCGCGTTGGCTCTCTTGGTTGAATACAAGTGTTAGTCAACAATCCCAAGCAAGTATATCAATTAAGCACAATGTATATCAAGCATGTAAATGATAAAGACAATAATTGAATGCAAGATATAACAAGAGACAAAAGAGAGAGAGAGAGAGAGAGAAAAGGCAATCGTAAACACAAAGGGTTTGTTTCGAGGTTCGAGCACACTTGCTCTACATCCCCGCCTTCGACACACGAAGGATTTCCACTATGCAAGATCCCAATGGATCTCTCCTTGGTGCCGCAACACCTACAAGTCCTCGGACTCTCTAGTCCCGTACACACGCAAGCTCACTAGCTCGCCGAGGCCGCACCTCAAACAAGAGTTCGCACCCGAACCCTAAACAACCACGAGCACACTTGCCCGTCTCCTCAAAGAACAAAGAAAAGATCTTTGGTGATCTAAACACTTTGATCACCAATAAAAACTCTCACTACAACACTCCTATAAGATGAATAGCTCAATGGATGCTCAAGTGTTTGTGTGAGAAAACAAGGAAAGAATCTTTGGTGAAAAACTCAAGAAAATCTCTTTTACACTCTTGATAAACTCTCCTTTTAGTTGGAAGTATTGGCTCTAATTTTGTGGAGAAAAACCTCTGGAATGAATGGGAAAAACTGGCTCTAAGAGTCTCTAAAATCTTGGCTCAAAACAATGACCAAACTCCCAAATTTATAGGCCAGAAAAATATAGCCGTTGGGGTCTGTCAGAGCTGCCGGTCGACCCGTGCGGTCGACCGCCAACGGTCAGAAATCAGACCGTTGGAGCCACGGTCGACCGCCTGGGTCGACCGACCCACCGGGGCTGAGAGTCTAACTCTCTGTCGGTCGACCCGTATGGTCGGCCGAACTTTCCAGAGAGCAGAGCTCTCTGGAGCGGTCGACCGGCACGGTCGGCCATCCTCCAGTACACAAAGGCGTGCACGTTTGTGCACGTCGGTCGACCGGTCCGGTCGGCTGACTTTAGTATTAGTCGACTATAAAAGGTAGTAAGTTAACTTATACGAAGCCTGAAACAGTTTTCTGGGATTAAAAAGTTAGTCTTTTTGATTGAAATAAAATCCCATAAAATACATAAAAATCTACAAAAATAGTTTTACCAATATACTATGATAATCAAACATGCTTGCACAAAATCAAGGCATGTTATAAAAGATTGGACTATTTTTGTAACTTGAAAATATTTGGCTCATGATAAAAACAGTATTTTTCAAAACATGTTTTCTAAACTTTGTTTTTCCAAATCTTCATCAAATACAAAAATAAGATATACTTTTAAGGCATAGTGTGTATGGATATGATCCACTACACAATCATAATGAAATATCTATATTTTTGTCATAAAGCTCTAAACTTGGTTTTGGTTAAAAGATAAGTATATGAGAAACACCAAAATCCAAATAGTATTTTCTAAACTAGAAAATCTTTGTAAAACAAAACTATCAAGAGTGTGTGTGCATGGTATACTTGAGCAATCCACCAACTATCTATCCTTTACATTTTTAACTAAAACCAAAAATAAAATCTTATACCTAGACACAAGTCTTCATCTTCTTGAAGTCTTCACTTGAAGGCTTCTCATCTTCTTGACTTGATCCAAGCTTGATCCAAAAGCTCCTTGGATCACATCGTGCTAGCTCCAAATCTTGACATTTTATCCTTTGTTGAGCTATGCACCTACTAAGATCTTGATAATGAATCTGTCACTAATTAAACACAAGATCATTAGTAAACATAACTTCATGAGTTGATCATCATCAAAACTAGGGTGATAGGCCTTTGGACCAACAATCTCCCCCTTTTTGATGATGACAAAACTCATGGAGTTATATATGCATGGATTAAAGTAAAGCTTCAAAGAAGCTCCCCCTTAACTCATGCATCTCAAATTAACAAAATAAATATGCAATGAGGCACATAAACATGTATGCAAATGTAGGAGTAAACATGCTAACCAAGCATAAAACAAATCACAAAATCTTTTTCTCCTATTTGCAAAACAAAACATATATGCATGAACACAAATTCTTTAAAACATGCATATAAATCTCAAATTCTTCTCCCCCTTTTGTCAATCATCAACAAAGGGGTCAAAGAAAAATCAAATCAAAACAAATTTTTTTCTCCCCTTTTTGTCAAAAACAAAGAGATTAAGAAGGGGTAATACAAATCAATCAATAAAGATTTATATGCGATATACATTCATGAAGAGGAAGACGCTAACTTAGTTTCTCTACACATATGCATTACATGAAGAAGGGATGACAAGCCCTAACTTACATAACACATATTATGTAATGCATAAGAGGAGATGTGAAGCTCCCCCTACACACGTATATCATATAAAGAAGAGTTGTCAAGCTCCTCAATTTATAATATACTCAACATGAATCTATATGTAGAAGAGATGTTAAGCTCTCCTTGCATATAGGCAATACATACCAAAACATTTTTAATTTTTCTTTAAAAAAAAATTTTAAAGGTATCAGAGCTCTTGTAAAACAATCAAATTTTTAAGATACCAAATTGAAAATAATCATTATTGTAAAACATATTGATACCAATTGAAATTTAACAAATATGAAGTTGAAGCATTTTGATATCATTGGTAAACATAATGATCAAAATATTTTTATTTTTCATCAAAAACTTTGTGCTTTTAGAAATGTGAGCCAATTGAAAGTTAAGCACATAAAAATCATATATATGTATGAAATGAGTATACCAAGTGAAATTGATACATACATATATAAGAAACAAAATATGAGTATATACAAAATAAGTTCATATTGATACCAATTGAAACGATTCAAAGATACCAATAGACATAACAATAAGATCAAGTGTATAACTCATAACCTACCGCCCTTCATATGCTCAAGATAGAAGATTTTCAATGAAGCATACAAGGCATAATCGCCCATCCATCCTCCCATAAATGGTAGGGGTTTTCAAAAATAGATTTGAAAAATAAGCTTTGTTTGAAAAACTCTACCAAATGAAGAACAATTAACTAGTTAAAATAATTTTTGAAAAACTAGTTAAAGATCCTTCAAAAACATGAAATCAAAGCATATGTATTTCATGAATCATACTAAATACATAAAAGTTCAATCACTCATAGTCCATAAAGCTCAAAATTATCTTGAAAAGTAAAAGATGAGTGTTCAAAGGTTATGTAAATAGCATTTTCATGAAAATAGACATTGAAGCTCAATCATACATGAATCTCATTTTTAGACAAGACATGAAATTTTTTTTAATTAAAAATAAATCATGAAATTTTTTTTATTTTTCATCTTAAAATAAACTTCAAGGTATATGTATGATTTATCCAATCCTAACAATACACATACATATCCCAAATATAAAAGAGTCTATTAAATGTATTTGCATGAAAGCAAGAGACTCACGGGTATACATGTATATTTATTAGATTTGAATTAAAAATACATATACATGAAGTAAAGCATAAAAATAGGCAAAAACATGTATAAAAGAGAATCATCAAAACTAGTCTATACATATGCATATAGTGGATACAAATGAGCATGAAGTTCAAATATATATGAGTCAATTGTAGTTCACTATTCATATATGTATAGATGCAAGTTTGTCACATTCTACATCTAAGCATGTAAATACCACATGAAGCACACAAAATTATGAACTTGCTATATGATATATGAAATTAAAAGCATATACATAAAAAGTAGGAGTTTAGAGATTGTTACCAACTCCAAAGCTCCTAACATGGTGGTTGTCCCACCAAACTTCCTTGATAGTGATGCATTCCAAAAGTATGTCCATCATGTCCAAGTGCATCCACTACCAAGGCACCAATCCTCTCACGTCTTATGAGAGCCCTCACCTACATCAAAAGCAAAAGGTGGGGTTTTGGTACCCATATTTTCTTGGGTCCACGGGGGTTAGTCTTATGTTGAGGAACCCAAAAATTTTTATTCTTAGCAAAATTAAAATGATCTAATCTATCATAACAATATTTTGCTAAATGGCCTTTGCGGCCACAATGTGTACACTTGTACACCTTAGAATGCTTATGTGTATGTGTGTGGTCATGACGTGCAACATAAGCATATGCATGATGAGAGTGATGTGCATGAACATGAGGAGTTTGTTTCTTTGCAAACAAGGACTCCAACCTAGTATGGTTAAATGCACATGAGTTCAAAGTTGAACTCAAACTATCTATTTTATTTTTCAAATTCTTAATCTCACTATCATCAATGGTAGCATGTAAGAGTAGTGAGAAATAAAATCATTTTTCTTCTTTTTAGAAACTTTTTCTTTTTCTTTTTCAAACATTTTTCTTTTCAAACAAGAATTTTCTTGAAAAATAATTTCTTTTTGAGTTTCCACCAAAATAATTTTATCTTTCAAAATAGTGTTCCCTTCACATAAATCATTCAATTTAGACATAAGGGAAACATTTTCATTTTTCAAAATTTTATTTTCTTTTTCTAAACATGCAATGTTAGATTTAAAAGAATCTTGTTCTATATGCATGCAATCAACTTTCTTTTTCAAATTTTTATTTTCCTTTTTAATCATGTCATATTTCTCAAGCAATAATTGACAAAATGTAGAAAGCTCTTCATATGACATGTTATTATCCTCATCCTCGGATTCGGAAGTTACCTCAAGGGGGTCATCCCCTTGGACCATATAGCACACGTTGGAGGTGTCGCTTCCAACGTCCGAATCACTCCCGGCATAATATAGATCTTTTTCGCCGAGGGAGGTGATGATGTTCCAAGCTACAAAAACCGAATCAATATTAGAAACCCTAGATAAATAATCAACATTTAGGGTTGACTTGATAGCATGAAGGGCTTTTGCATTAGCCTCAAAATTCTTACCATTTGAACAATATGAATCATTAGATATGGTAAGATAAACATGAATGCCTAAGGCCTTGAGGTACAAAGACATCTTAACCTTCCAAATTTGGATGTTAAGAATGTCAAAGGTGGGTGGTGACATGAACTCCATAGTGTGTGTACAAAATCTTGTGATTAGCCTAAAAATGAGGATCTTTTACTCTAGGTTGTTAGACCAAATCAGAGTACCAAGCTCTGATACCAATTGAAGGTTCACCTAGAGGGGGGGTGAATAGGTGATGGCTAATCTAATGGTCACTTAATGCCAAATGATGCAAATAATGCGGAAGCTAAAAACAATTATAACCTAATTACACTTTTATACTAAACACTATGTATAACATAAGAGTGTTGCCGAATTCCCCGTGAAGGGCTCTGGACAAACTCCTCTAGATTCCCCTAGAATGGGTTGAGGTGCCGCGTTGGCTCTCTTGGTTGAATACAAGTGTTAGTCAACAATCCCAAGCAAGTATATCAATTAAGCACAATGTATATCAAGCATGTAAATGATAAAGACAATAATTGAATGCAAGATATAACAAGAGACAAAGAGAGAGAGAGAAAAGACAATCGCAAACACAAAGGGTTTGTTTCGAGGTTCGAGCACACTTGCTCTACATCCCCGCCTTCGACACACGAAGGATTTCCACTATGCAAGATCCCAATGGATCTCTTCTCGGTGCCGCAACACCTACAAGCCCTCGGACTCTCTAGTCCCGTACACACGCAAGCTCACTAGCTCGCCGAGGCCGCACCTCAAACAAGAGTTCGCACCCGAACCCTAAACAACCATGAGCACACTTGCCCGTCTCCTCAAAGAACAAAGAAAAGATCTTTGGTGATCTAAACACTTTGATCACCAATAAAAACTCTCACTACAACACTCCTATAAGATGAATAGCTCAATGGATGCTCAAGTGTTTGTGTGAGAAAACAAGGAAAGAATCTTTGGTGAAAAACTCAAGAAAATCTCTTTTACACTCTTGATAAACTCTCCTTTTAGTTGGAAGTATTGGCTTTAATTTTGTGGAGAAAAACCTCTGGAATGAATGGGAAAAACTGGCTCTAAGAGTCTCCAAAATCTGGCTCAAAACAATGACCAAACCCCCAAATTTATAGGCCAGAAAAATATAGCCGTTGGGGTCTGTCAGAGCTGCCGGTCGACCCGTGCGGTCCACCGCCAACGGTCAGAAATCAGACCGTTGGAGCCACGGTCGATCGCCTGGGTCGACCGACCCACTGGAGCTGAGAGTCTAACTCTCTGTCGGTCGACCCGTACGGTCGGCCGAACTTTCCAGAGAGCAGAGCTCTCTGGAGCGGTCGACCGACACGGTCGGCCGTCCTCCAGTACACAAAGGCGTGCACGTTTGTGCACGTCGGTCGACCGGTCCGGTCGGCCGACTTCAGTATTAGTCGACTATAAAGGGTAGTAAGTCGACTTATACGAAGCCTGAAACAGTTTTCTGGTATTAAAATGTTAGTCTTTTTGATTGAAATAAAATCCCATAAAATACATAAAAATCTACAAAAATAGTTTTACCAATATACTATGATAATCAAACATGCTTGCAAAAAATCAAGGCATGTTATAAAAGATTGGACTATTTTTGTAACTTGGAAATATTTGGCTCATGATAAAAACAGTATTTTCCAAAACATGTTTTCTAAACTTTGTTTTTCCAAATCTTCATCAAATGCAAAAGCAAGATATACTTTTAAGGCATAGTGTGTATGGATATGATCCACTACACAATCATAATGAAATATCTATATTTTTGTCATAAAGCTCTAAACTTGGTTTTGGTTAAAAGATAAGTATATGAGAAACACCAAAAACCAAATAGTATTTTCTAAACTAGAAAATCTTTTGTAAAACAAAACTATCAAGAGTGTGTGTGCATGGTATACTTGAGCAATCCACCAACTATCTATCCTTTACATTTTAACTAAAACCAAAAACAAAATCTTATACATAGACACAAGTCTTCATCTTCTTGAAGTCTTCACTTGAAGGCTTCTCATCTTCTTGACTTGGTCCAAGCTTGATCCAAAAGCTCCTTGGATCACACCGTGCTAGCTCCAAATCTTGACATTTTATCCTTTGTTGAGCTATGCACCTACTAAGATCTTGATAATGAATCTGTCACTAATTAAACACAAGATCATTAGTAAACATAACTTCATGAGTTGATCATCATCAAAACTAGGGTGATAGGCCTTTGGGCCAACAATCTTCACCTAAGAATCAATTTTTACAACATTCTTCAGAAAAGCATTATATTCCTGAGATGCATAGACTCTTCAATAGTCAAAATAGACTTTATAGGCCTTAATAGAATTTGAATATCCAATAAATATGGCTTCATAAGATTTGGCATCAAATTTACCTAAATTATCCTTGGTGTTCAAAATAAAACATTTACAAGCAAAAACTCTAAAATATGAAATATTTGGTTTTCTTAAATAGTAAATCTCAAAAGGAGTTTTGGAAGTGTTTTTGCAAAAAGAAATTTTATTTGATATGTAACATGAAGTATATACTGCCTCAGCCTATAAATATTTAGGGAGTCCGTATTCATTAATCATTGTCATACCCATCTCTTGAAGAGTGTGATTCTTTCTTTCATCTATTTTATTTTAGAGTTTTAGGACACGAAAGTTCATGTTTAATTCCATTTTCTTCACAATAAGTGATAAAAGAATAGTTAACGAATTCCCCACCTCTATCACTCCTTATGCACAAAATTAGAAAATCTTTTTCTTTCTCAACTCTTGTTCTAAAACATAAAATGCGAAAAGGCTTCGTCTTTGTGTTCCAAAAAGAAAACCTATGAAAATCTAGAGAAATCATTAACCAAAAGAAAAACAAAATGATTACCACTAAGACTTTTGGTTCTTGTTGGACCAAACAAATTCATGTGGATCAACTCTAATAATCTAGATGTCATGATATCCTTGATTACTTTGAGAGAGGACTTGGTTTGTTTCTCAAGTTGGCACGCATTACAAAATGCGGTCCTTTTCAAATTTCAAGGAAGGAATACCCTTCACTGATTCCTTAGAGTTAATTCTAGATAGATGGTCAAATGAAACATGACCTAATCTCCTATGCCATAATTAAGAATCTTATTAAAAGTATTTAAACAAGTAGCATTGCACTGTAAATTTAACATATCAATCATATAAACATTGTTTTCACGAAAACCGGAAAGAACACAAATATTTGTTTTCTTTTCTAAATCATCGCAAGTGAAATCATCAAAAACAACTTTAAAACTTTTATCACAAAGTTGGTTAATTCTCAAGAGATTATGCTTGAGACCTTCAACTAAAATAATATTTTCTATTAAAAAAGATGAGCCAATATTGATATTACCTATACCAATAATTTTGCCCTATGAGTCATCTCCAATGGTGATAGTTCCACCGTCGTGATACCTTGATAGGATTTCAAAGTTGTTGATATCCCAAGTCACGTGCCTCGAGCACCCGAAATCAAAGTACCACCACTTCCTACGTCTTGGAGCCTTGGTGCATACCTATATCAAGTAAAGAGGTTATTGATTTTGGTACCCAAATTTTCTTGGGTCCTATAGTGTAGCACCCCAATCCTGGACACGCACCCAGATACGTGTCTCAATTTTTTCGATCATATTATTTCAATTTTCTTTTAGTATATATTTTTGATTTTTAATTACTTATATTATTTAGTATCAGATCTGGATTCTTAGACTTAGAGTCAGTCCTAGTCTGGATTAGGGACCCATACCAGAATACTGCCTGATTTGACCTTTTTGGTAGTCCAATTTGATCGATTTTAGTTTCAAATACTATTTTTCTATATTTTAGATTTTTCATGATTTTTTAGAATTTTTTAGAATTATTCTGCAAAATCTTCAAAACCGTGTCGATCAGGTACCGCTGACTGAATCCCAGATTTTTTTTAAGTTTTTGAACAGAGTTGAATTTTTACAAATGATTTTCACATTACTTCTTGGAATCTCATTTCCTATTTGAATACATTTTTTGAGATTTTTCTGAATTTATCGAAATTTGACCGGTTTTGGTGTCGATCGGTATCGCCAAAAGATTTCAGGATTTTTAATTTGAAAATCAGATTGAATTTATTGAATCTGATTTCACTAGACATCTTAAAATAATATTTTCTATTTTTGAGAATTTTCAGAGCGTTTATGAAATAGTCATATTTTACCCAATTTAAATTATAATATTATTTTTCTTTCTTTTCTTTTCTTGCTTTTTCCTTCTCCATTCATCTACTTGATACTCCCATTGTATCCTATTAATTTAATTATTTAATTATACATTTAATTTCCAATTTTTTCAATTATCTTTTCTTTTTCTTCTTTTCTTTTCTTTCCTTTTTCTTCTTTTCTTCTTTTCTTTTCTTTCTCCCCTACTTGCTCTCATCCTTCCCCTTCCTCTGTCGTTGACGTCACCCAACCACCCCCATCCTCCCCTATACTCCTCCCTCTCCCTCTCTTTCTCTTTTCTTTCCTTTTTTCTTTCCTACTTCTCATTTCTCATTTCTCCATCTCCTTCCTCATCTCTCCCACCAACTCTTTCCTTCCCTTCCCCATGACCGCCGCCTCCACCAGCACTACCTCCGACATCGCCGCCTACCCTTAGCCGACGCCGCCTATCCCCCAAGCCTCCTCTCCTCCCAACTTCCCTCTTCAATTTTCACTCCTTCTTCTCCAATTTCCCTAAAAACCTATCACTCCACTCTCCTTTTCTTCTCCAAAATTCACCACCAATTTCTCCAGTCCCATCAACCAAACACCATCTCTATTTCCTCCTCCAACTTCTTACAGCATCATAACTCCATCAACCACTACCATCATCTTCAACACCAACAACAACCACATAAACAACAACATTAACATCAAACCCAACACCCAAACCACCTCCCTTCCTCCCCTAGGCCCAGGCCACACGCCCCCCTCCGGCGGCGCCGCCGCCACCACCCCCCTGGCCGCCGACGGTGGCCAGAGCCGCTGGCCACCAACCCTCCCCCTTCTCTTCTTTCTTTTTTCTTTCTTTCTTCCTTTCTTTCTTTTCTTTTTTCTTTCTTTTCCTTTTTTCCTCTTTTACCCCTCTTTCTTTTATTTCCTACCTACCCTCTTCTTCGTTCCCTAATTACCCTCTTCCATTTCCAGCATAACTCCTCTCTCTCTCTCTTTCCTACAACTTTCTATAGCTCTCTCTTTCTCTCTCTTGTAGCCTCCTTCTAATTAATTCTTCTCTCTCTTTCTCTCCTCTCTTATTCTCTCTCTAATATATTTATATTTTATATGGATTGGTAGCATGAACACACGTGTTCGCAGACTTCCCGGATTCTAGCCTGGTGTTGTGTTCCGGTTTTGGGCGAGTGCTTTGCTATCACCATTTCATACCTAGTGATTGCTATTTATTGTTTATTGCATGATATTTGATATACGAATGTCTTATTACCATCGTTACATGCCTAATAATTACTATTCTGGCTTTTAATACATGATGCATCATTATGCGAGTTGACATATAATATTGTGGCTCTGTATTCAACTTACCTGATACCAACATATTAAGTACTTGGTACTGATACACTTGACCTGATACCGTGACATCTGACGGATACTATTGCATCTGACACCTGTATTAAAATATCTATTTATGATTATGAGGGACTTTTATATGGATTGCTACTTTTACGGGCACTTGACTTGATAATTTTATTGCTACCATCTGGTACTCCTGAACCCCTATATACTTGAACCCCCCTGAAACAGGGAGACTCATGATATTATACTCCTGTTGATCCTCATAATAGGATAACCATAGATATTGGATTACTGTAAACAACCTGTGACATTATCACTGGACAATCTCTTGTTGGCCCAGAGGCCGATCACTCTAGTTTTGATGATGATTAACACATGTAGTTATAGTTTACTAATAATCTTGTGTTTAAATAGTTTCAGTGATTGACCAAGATATTAGTAGGTGTTTAGCTTCAACAAAGGAATTTTGGAGCTAACACGTGTTGATTCAAGAGCTCGAGCGTCAAGATCGCATCTAATACTCGGTTGGAGTCAAGCTCGTTGGATCGTGTTTGGATCGAATCGGCTTGGAGACAAGAAGACCTCGGTTTATTTAGTTTATTTTGTGTTTAGATCTTATGTAAAGGTAGATAGTGTTGATATTCTCAAGTTCACACACACAAAAGTTTAAAGTTTATTGGTTTTGGTTTTCAGTTTAACCGGTTTTGGATTTCATGTCAAAAACATAGATATAATATCTTTCATGTGTATTGGATTCTATCCATATACAATATGCTTCAAATTTATTTCAATATCATGTTTTTGTATTTACATGAGTTTTCAAGGAAACGGTTTTCCATTTAAAAAATTTAAGTTTTCAAAAATACCGATTTTGTGTTTAAGCTTAATTTCAATACCACAAAAATGGTTCAAATTGTTTATAATATGTGTTGAATTTTAATCACACATATTTGTATTTCAAAGATCTTATAAGAACTTATTTTTGTGGAATTTATATGATTTTAAGGGATTTAATTGATATTAAAAAGACCAAGTTTTTAATCCCCAAATATGTGACCTGGGCTTCTGCCGGTCGACCGGCAGTCGACCAAGGCAGAAGTCGGTCGACCGGTCCAGTCGACCGATGTGCACAAACGTTCACATGCTGTTTAGGCATGAGGGCCGGTCGACCAACCCGATCGACCGCCAGAGAGCTCTGCTCTCTGGATCTAGCCCCGGTCGACTGGGCAGTCGACCGGCAGAGAGTTCTGCTCTCTGATCTAGGCCTCCGTTGACCCAACGGTCGACCGATGGCATAACGGTCAGAAATCCGACCATTAGCTGGTCGACTGGGCGGTCGACCGACAGCAAAAATTTTCTGCTGTCTTGGCCCAACGGCTAGTTTTTGGATTGAGTTATAAATACCCATCCCTTTGGGCTGTTTTGAAAAAGAATTTCAAGAGAAAATTTTCCCATCTTCTTAAGTGTTTTAGCAACAAGTTTTCAAGAGTTTTTTGGGCCTAAATATTTTATCTTTATTTTGTTTTCAAGGGTTGGAAAATTCAAAGAAAATTAGAGTATTTGGGATATTGGGTTTGATCTTCATTTCTATCTTTTGGACAGAGGAGTTGTGTACTCCTAGTTTGTATTACCTAAATCCTCAGTGGAGGTTCCCTGTGTGGGAATTTCTGTGTGAACGATTTAGTGGAAATCCTTCTGTGTGAAGGCGGGGACGTAGAGCAGTGGCTCAAACCTTGAAACATATCTTGTTGTTTGCGATTGATCCATTATCTCTAACTCTCTCTCTTTTATATCTTGTATTGATTCATATTGCTCATATCTTATATGCTTGGTATTGTTTGTGTGCCTCACTTGTGTTGAACCAAGAGAGCTTTACATAGCACCTCAACTCTTATTTAGAGGAATTTAGAGGAGATAGTCCAGAGCCCTTCACCGGGAATTCGGCTACTCTCTTTGGTTACACTAAGTGTGTTGCAATTTATTTTTAATTCCGCATCATTCGTCATTAGATTAGCCATACACCTATTCATCCCCTCTAGGTGTACTTTCATCTCTAATAATTGAACAACTTACACCAGGACGGGAAAAACTGATAGGCACCGATATAGCTTCCGTGTTTATGGTGGCCATACAAATATTGTACAATTAATACTTAGGATTCTACCTGAAGGCAACCAGGTGTTTTCATGGGGTGTACTTGCACCCCTACTCTCCTGCCTCCTGCCAGGTATGCCGTAATCCCCTGGGTCTATTCCTTTGGGGAGCGGTGACACCCTATTCTTCTTCGGGCGTATACTAAGTCTTACGGGCATATGTAAGCCCCGGTACCTAGCAGTACGTTCTGGCTTAGTACCAGATACTCCTGGACCGTTGTCCTAGGCATGCACGGGACCCATTCTAAACATGGTTCGTCGATCTCCATCAGTTTCCAATAACCAACCTCGCTCGACTTGTATGCGGAAGTATATAGTATGGGACATATACCGAAACATACAAATTGGACGAGTCTTAATAATAACTTGATAATTGACTTCATGCTACATGAATTTTAATGTCGTTTCCATATTTTACTATTTATTGCAGTTATTCCATGCTTGCTGATTTGAGTACATAACACTTGACCTGGTACACTTGGTATTGCTTATACTTGTCACTTGGTTTCTTCTTGCACTTGATGGGTTGCTTTCTGACAACCCAGGACTTGCATCTTCAAATCTTGCAGCTTGAACTGAGGTGGACCCTTCAGCTGAGGACAAGCCTTCTTCGAGGAGCAGGCGGAGCAGCCGTAATTTCCTCCCGTCTTGCCCTGCTCGTGAGATTCTCTCTTTCAGCTCGTGAGTTCTTGTCTTTTGTACCTTGTTTAGTCTAGTTTTGCGCTTCCTGGTGATATAATACTTATGTAGTATAGTCTGTGATGACCGAGTACTTGTACTTTTGTGTTGGAATGTATATTACCACGTATTTCTGTACTCTGACTCTGGTATTGTACTGTGCTTAGCGTACATACGTGATGGTACTACCGCCCTGTGTATGCATGTTGTAGTAGTATCTCCATATCCGTGGGATCGGGACGCTACATATAGCGCTAGTTCTTCGAACCCAAACATGATCATTTGAAGCATTAATGCGATCAAAGCAAAATTAAGTAAGCTAAGTGGCCCTTCCGGTCACAATAGGTGCAAGTATAAACTCTACCATACATAAATGCATGATGTATATGTGAAACATGAGCATGCTTATTGTTTGTGGCATGTTTAGCATGATGTGTATGGGCATTTTGTGCTTGATGAGTGTGGGCATGTGTAGCATGATGAGTGTAGGCATGTGTAGCATGAGAAACATGAACATGTTTCCTTGCAGTGTGTCTCTTAGGAAACATGGCCTCTAATCTAGACTTATCAAACTCATATTTTTTTTAAAATATTTTCCAAAGTGTTAATCTTGGTTTTTAAAGTAGAAGTCTCTCTTTCATCACTTAAAGAAAATTTTGCTTTACAAGAAATTTTGTGTGTATCAAAATCTTTTTGTGTTGAAATAAGTGTAAAAAACAAAACTTCTTTTTCTTTTGAAGAATTACAACTTGATTTTTAAAGAATTTCATTTTTAAATGTTTCTTCTTGAGAAATCATAGTTATGAGAAAGTTCTTCAAAAGCTTCACTTAGTTCATCCATAGTCAATTTACAATCATCTAAGGATGGTTCAGATGTTATCTCGGGTGTGTTGTCATTAGCCATGAAACACACATTTGACGTGTCCACCTTTTCTTCAGATTCACTCTCTGAATCCCATGTTGCTTTGAGAGCCTTCTTCTTGTAGGGCTTTTTTAAGGTAGATGACTTGCTTTTGGCTTTCGGGCATTCCGTAACAATGTGTCCCAGCTTCCGGCAATTGAAGTAAATGATCTTTTTCTCCTCCTTTCCTTGCCAACATCTTCTATTATTAAATTTGGTTTTGTAGTACATCCTCCTCACATTTTTCACAAGGAGGGAGAGGTCTTCATCATCATCTTCTTCATCATCTTCATTGGAGATGGTGGGAGTGTGCTTGAAGGCAATTATTTTTTTCTTTTGAGGTGCCATTTCTTCTCTAACCTTTCTCTCCATCTCATGAGTCTTAAGGTTGCCGACAAGACTTATGAACTTTATCTCTTCCTTGTCATTGAGCTTTTTTTAATATTGTAGCTTTGACCTCCCATGATGGTGGTAGAGCACGAATGACCTTCCTCACCTTTTGATCGTTATCAATAGCATCCCTTAGAGAAGCAAGACCATTGGTGATTTTAGTAAATCTATTAACCACGTCAAGAATAAAATCATTATCATGCATGGTAAAAAGTCTCATATTGGGAACACAAGAGATAAATCTTTGCTCTCTTGACTTTTGATGTCCTCTCATGTGTGACAACTAAGTGTGATTAAATCTCATAGGCGAATTTGCAATGAATGACCCTACCTATGTCATCATCATTCAAGACTTGACGCAATGCATAGTGTGCTTTTGCATTGGTATCAAATTCCTTAGTGGCAATATCGGACCATGTGTCCTTATCACTAACGGGTATACTAAAAAGTTTGGTCATCACCTTTGCAATCTGGCTTCCTAGGGATTGCAAGAAAATAGTCATCTTAATCTTCCGTATGGGAAAGTTAAGGCCATCAAACTTTAGTGGAGTCTTAATTCCTTCGGCCATATTAACTAGTGTGGATAACAAATGAAAATCCAAATGAAGTGATTAGCAAAAGGATCTCTCTAAGATGGTTAAACCAAAATCTAGAGTCCAAGGCTCTGACACTAATTAAAAATACACCTAGAGGGAGGGTGAATAGGTTTAGTGCTAATCAAATGCGGAATAATAACAAACTATGCTAAATGATGCAAACCTGTCACTCAAAATAAGAAGTGAAGCCGAATTTTCCATGAAGGGCTCTAAAACTTCTCCTCTAATATTCCTCTAGATTATGAGTTGAGGTGCTCAATTGCCTTCTTGTTGAGATGAGTAAAGACCGACAATTGAGAATGATGAATGTAATGCAATGAGTAGAATGTGCAAGTGAAGTAACAACACAAAAGTAAGCAATGTAAAGAGATAGAGATCAAGAGACAAGCATTCACAAACACAATGAATTTGTTTAGAGGTTCGAGCCACCGCTCTACGTCCCCGCCTTCACCACCGTGAAGGATTACACTATCCACAATAGAATCTTCCACAAAGGGCTTACAACAAGAAATTACAATGGTCTACACAAGACTTGAGTACACAACTCCAACACTCAATCCTCTACACAAGAGGTAGCACAAAACTTATGAGGTTTACAAAGCTCTTAGTGATCACTAGATCACAAACACTCTCTTCTTTACAAACTCCTATAGAGTAGATATAAATTAAGGCTCAAGGAGTTTGTGAGAGCAAAAAATTCAGTTGAAAGAATTTAAGAGCTGAAAAACTAATTGAAATAACTTTGAAAATGATGGCACTTGAAAACTAGAAACTTGAAAACTTGATTTTCAATGTATTTCTTAAAAACTTATGAAACTTGTTGAAACTTGTTGTCTAAAACCAATCCCTATGACCCATATATATAGGCAATAGATAAACATTATTAGTTTAGCTCACTAGGTCAACTGGGGTGTGATTTGACCAAAGAAAGCAAAAATGCCCAGATTTTGAAAACTACCCATTATGGCTTTTGACAGAATGAGCGGGCGAAAATCAGCACTTGAAAACGTGTGTTATGAAATCAGTGTAAAGTTGTCTGTGCTAAAATTCCCTCGATGCTTCCGTTATAGCATTGGCTCAACGAGTCGAATCCACAAGGACGAGAGGCGATAGAAGTATTAACAGTTTATGTTCACGTCAGTTGTTAACAAGTTCTTCTTTGTTAAAGATTATGAACAAAGGAAAAGAAAAGAAATCCAGAAGTGATAGGTGGAGAAGGTGATAAAAATGGCGATGAGAAAACAAATAAGAAGTTGTTGTAAATCAGTAAAAGAAAAAAGAAAATAGAAATGAAATATAAAGTGGAGTGATTTAGAAATTGGGTTTGAAAACAAAAAGGAAAAGAGAAGATGAAACTTTGCTAAATAAAATGAAAACAATGGTCAAGAAAATGAAAACAAGGATGAACTAAGAAGATGGTGAAAACAACGCTTGGAAAGTGATAAAAGGATTTTGGAAATTGTTCTTAAAATAAAGTAAAAAGAAAGGAGGAAACTATAAAAGAAAATTCATGGCTACTAACTACTAATTGCTCCACTAATCATGCTAACCTCTTAGTAATAGTTGTCTCACATGGATCCTTGGCCATCACTAGTCCTTGGCTTTAAGAGAGTGTAGCAGGGGAAATCCAGGGAGGTGTGCTTGGAAGGGCGACCCCTTGTGGGTTTGAATGCCACACGTGATCTTGTTATTTATGCGCTCCTGTTATTACAGTTACATGATACCTGAGTACAGTGAACTGTTTCTCCCTGCTATCAGGATCCACTAACGCATCACTTGTTTGATATGCAGTTGTCCTGTGGGATGGGGCACCGGATGGTTGCATTAGTTAGGATAATAAAATATGTTGACATATGCACTTGCATCATATCCTTCATTGTCTTCAGTGATCTAGTACCTGACATGTATTTTCAAGATACTGACACTCGAGACTCATGTGATATGCATTATCTTGACTGCATGACATTTCTGGACATACCATATTATTTTATCTTGTGATCTCGAGTTCTTGTGTTCATGTGATTATGTTACACGATAATTACTTGTCCAGGACATTTCATGTTCATTATATACATGTCACACTATGCATGCACGGTCTCCTTGTACATGATTTATCATCTTGATTATTCCTGTTATTATTATTACCTTCAGTTCTTGATACTGCCAAATATATTGCTCTTATGTCCTGTTTATTGTTACTACTTTTTCATATTCTCTCTTTTTTCATTCTTTTTCCTTCGTGTACTCTTGCTAGTCCATTTTTGACGGACCTTTATATTATTTTTCAGTATTTAGATCAGGAAGCCGGTATAGAGAATTGTTCGTAGATCATATTTCTGGTCCAGTTGTTCTCCGGTGAGTTCAGTTTTCTCTCTTGACTTGTCTTATTCAGATATAGTGGATGATATTGTTTATGATTCAGTTTTTTCATATATGTGATTTTATCTCTGCGCTTGATTGTATATGCATATATGTGTGCTTTTTGACAGCCTAAGGTACTCATGAAAGAGATTTCACTCTTCATGAGTATCTGCTGGCCATCGTCACGTACTCGTATTCCGTATTTGGGAAGCGGGGCGTGACATGGTTTTGTTGGTATTAGAGCCAGGTTAGTTATATGCCATATATGCAATCAGGCCACATATATGATAATCATCTATGAAATTATCTGAGTAAACAGTTATTGATTCCCTTCTCTAACTCCATACTTGTACAATCGACCCTGGAATCCTTGAACTATCACCCTGATGTGACTCTTCCATCCATATAGTCATCGCACCTACTCTGCTCTGATTGATCAGCCTGGTTAGACTATTCTTGATTTAGATTGAGGATAGATATATTGAGGACTTGACCTGATTATTTGGACGAAGAAGAATAATTGAGAGGATCTTTGTCGAATTATCTGGTAGTTAATTTTATGAGGAATTTTTGATCTGAAACTTTTAAGATACATGTCTACAAGGGAATCATAGTAAGATGGTGGACTTAAAATAATAATCATGCCTGGATTAAATAATGATCAGATTACATCAATATATATTGGATTTGGGAATATGGATTTTGCAGTGATAATCAGATCAATAAACGGAATCATATCCTTAGTCAAAATATGACTATACCTTGGATCAGATTGCTTGGATTTAGTTTTGAAGGTTATGATCTTGAAGTTTTCAGATTTAAGTAATATTTTAAGAATATTTATCATACTTTGAAGTTCTTGAGTTAATCGCATGACTCTTAAGAACATTGTAATTGGAATATTTGATCTTGGAAATTCTCATTAGTGACTGCTACTTGAACTGATGATCTTTCAATAGTGATGGTGGGATCTGAAATTTGTGTTACTGTGATACTGTAGACGTGTATAAAACATGTACTTGAGGATTTGAGATTATTTGGGATCTTAATGATTTTGAGGATATAACAATCATGGGTGATTATTGTTTGAGCAATATGTAATATTCTTAAAGATAATCTAAATTTGGAGTAATGTTACAAAAAAGGTAACTTAACGGAGATATCTAAATTCTTGTTCAATGTTATCAGAATAGATCAAAAGAATTAAAAGAATAAATCAGTGGAGTATGGTTACTGATAGACCTTAAGTATTTGACCTATATATGGTGGGAGTAATCTTATCAGATGAACATGATTATAGTGGATCGAAGGAGTAAAGTAATATTAAAGATGACCGATTATGAACTCTAAAAAGTCAATTCGATCCCCGGACTTATGGTGATGAATATGCTGGATCATGACTCATGGTTGACTCGGTATTGGGTTATATCATATTGAGACGACTGCGGATATGAGACAATCCTAACTCACGCAGATGCAACTTTGATTCATATGTCGATGTCTGGCCGAATTTCGAGGACGAAATTCTTTTTATAAGGTAGGTAGGATTGTAACCCTCGGTTCCTAATATACGTATGTCAATACTGGTATCTGATATTGATTTAATCATTCAGATAGTCAGATTGAGGCCATTTCAGCTCAAGATATTATTTTCCATTATTTATAATTTTTCTAGAATTTTGAAATTTTTTGGGAATTATTGGAGAAGAATCTCAATTCGGGGTCGATCAGTGTCACAGACTGATTCCGGGATTTTTAATTAACAATCGGGGATGAATTTTGGAGATCTGACTTCACAACAATGTTCAGGATGGCATCTTTTATTATTGGAGAAGAATCTCAATTCGGGGTCGATCGGTGTCACAGATTGACTTAGAGATTTTTAATTAACAATCGGGGATGAATTTTGGAGATCTGACTTAACAACAATGTTCACGATGACATCTTTTATTTTTGAGAATTTTTGAGGATTTTTATGAATTAATAGAGTCTAATCCAATAAAATAATGCTTAAATTTTTATTCAAAAAGGAAAAAAATGAAAATGAAAATAAAATAAAATATAAATTAGAAAACCCGATGTGTAGCAGGTTTCGAACCTGTGATCCATTGGAAAAGAAATGAATGAACCAACCATGATGCTATTATGCCTACCGTTAGAAAAGGGGTAATCATTATATTCAAACCTTCATTTTCTTGCACTTTTATTCTTTTAAAATACATGAAAACCAAACTCCTCTGATTGCTTATTCCAAGTTTCGAAACAATAACCACATAAACCCACTCTGCACGCCAAGACCACCCGGCCACAGTGGCTTGTGGCTATGAGAGCTAAAATATTTTATTTAATCCTTAGAAAGCCCTCCTTCTCCTTCAACAAACAGGCCCACGTCCTCCACCTGCACCCAATTATTTTGCTCACACCTCCCACTCTCGCACGTATCCCTCCCCTCTCGCTCACGTTCTCCATCTTCCCCACTCAACCGCACTGTCTCTCTCTCACACACACATGTATTACACACACACACACACACACACACACACACACACACACACTCTCTCTCTCTCTCTCTCTCTCTCTCTCTCATATATCACTATCTCCTCCCTCAAAAACTTGGCCGAGCTCCCTATCCATGCCCATGCCGCAAGCTCCAGCCTCTTTCTTCCCTTGCTGCTGTTGGCGCACTCCCACACCAGCAGCCTCCGTGCGCAACCGAGCTCCATCTCTCCAATAGTCGTGCACCACGACACATCCCTTCTCTCCTCTTAACTCTATAAATCCCTCCATGGTTTCCCTTCCTTCCTCTCCCTTTAGCTTGCACCACTGTAAGAGCAGCAACCATTGAAGTTCGGGTCGAGCTCTCCGCCACATCCCCCTTGTGCGGCGAACCCCAAGCCGCTTCCTTGGTTGGCCGGCAAAACCATTTCCACACTCCCACTCTGGCCGCGTGCTTTTCCATGGCCAGAGCTCTGGCCGTAGCCCAGCTCCCAAGACGCAAGCACGCCACCATCCAGAGCCATCCTCGCGCACGCCTTGTGCACCTTTCCCTCTCGGGCTTTGCCTACGCTGCAACCATCGCTGCCTACACTTCCACGCACGGCAGCCTACTTCCTTTCTCCGGCGAGAACTCACGATCCCGACGGTCACCACCACGGCCTTCACGTCACGGATGCCCTTGTCCTGGATGTTGTCAAGATGGTCCTTATCGCTGTCGATGCTCGTGAACACTCCGCCCTCGATCCGCAACAACAACTCGCCCCTCGACCTTCTCCATACTGCCGTGAGCCGCCACCATTCCCTGAACTTCTCCGTCGAGCCGTGCGCGCTGTCGACACCATAACCACATCCCCTCCTCCTTGTGCTGCAGCCCACGGCCAAGCCTTGGCCGAGCTTCCATGGTGCTACCCCCCTTGGCCATGCTTCCCTTCCATGTGACCCTACACGCCATCAGCAGCCCGCGCCATGCTCGACCTCCTCCGTGACCTTGCTGAAACACCCACGGCGACCTCCATAATCCTTCGGAGTCACCAATATCCTCCGCGACCTCCGTCGGCGTGTCGGAGCCACCCCTTGCGTGAACGTTTGCACGGGTACAGTCTTCTCCTTTCTCTGTAAAGGTATTTTTTTAGTATGATATGTGTGATTGCATGGAAATATTTATTAGGTGTGTGTATTTAATTAATGCATGGATAGTTATAAATATGTACTGTGGGTTTCAATTTTGTGTGCTGTGGAGTGTGAGTGCGTGGGTGCATAATGAGTGTTTTCTTTTTCTTTTGTCAGTGTGATGTGTGTGGGTACGTGGGTTATTTGCATGTATGGGTAGGTGTGTATGGGGTATGTATATATGTAGGTGTATTCTCGTATATATGTACATATGTGGGTATACACAGGTGTGTATACATTATGGCGTGCCCATATAGGCATAAACATATGTGTGTTTATTAAATCTATTTATGCTTGGCATATAGGTGGGTGTTTACAAGTCTCTTCCCCTCTTTTTCGTTTCGCGCATGCGTCCACGGTCGTGGCCGTAGTCCACCTTCGACGACCTCCGGTGAGCCCCACCATGCCCTCCGGTCTCCGTCGTCGAGGCCGGAAGCTTGATCCGATACCAATTGTTGTCAAGGGAATGTCAGACCCCGCGACTAGAGGTAAGTGTACACGATTCTCTCCTCGTTGACTTTTGTGTCAACTTTAGCCCGGTCTCTTAGCTGTAATTTCTAGATATCACATCCATGATCGTCTATATCATTATGTGATCACGTTTACATCGTTAGCTTGTTCTTGAATTCAATTATATTATTAAACTTTGTATTTCTTGATATTATCACTCATTCCGTCTCATTATCATTACCTTACATGTCGTGTTTGCATCTCGTTCCTGTACATGCATACGTATAACTTAAATTGACATTATTGCTTGCATGTGTAACCTGATTTAGTGACACAAAATTTATACTGGTAACGACTGAGAATTATGATATGAAATCTTGAGGATGAATGTCAGATGATATTGTGATCCTGTTAATACTGAAAATAAATCGAGGAAATTGACCATTACATTCCGAGGAATTATTTGAGGATACTTATTGGATTATGGACATATGATCAAGACCGACTTATTATGACTTTGGATTACATGTCACTGACATCACTTGCACTACCTTGCATGTATTTTGTATCACTTGCACAACTATATATTTGTCACTTGATATGGTCACTGTCTACATCGTCCCTTGATCTTGATGCACATTGTTTTCACTATGTGACACTGATATTCGTGATACTGCTTCTGGATCATATACACTGAGTCACACACTATTTTACATTTGCATTGATTAATAAATTTAATCAAGCCGGGGGTGCTGGGGGAGACTGTAGCAGGGGATATCCAGGGAGGTGTGCTTAGAAGGGCGACCCCTTGTGGGTTTGGATGCCACACGTGATCTTGTTATTTATGCGCGCTCATGTTATTACATGTTACATGATACCTGAGTACAGTGAACTGTTTCTCTCTGCTATCAGGATCCACTAACGCATCACTTGTTTGATATGCAGTTGTCCTGTGGGATGGGGCACCGGATGGTTGCATTAATTAGGATAATAAATTATGTAGACATATGCACTTGCATCATATGCTTCATTGTCTTCAGTGATCTAGTACCTGACATGTATTTTCAAGATACTGACACTCGAGACTCATGTGATATGCATTATCTTGACTACATGACATTTCTGGACATACCATGTTATTTTATCTTGTGATCTCGAGTTCTTGTGATCTTGTGATTATGTTACACGACAATTACTTGTCCAGAACATTTCATTTTCATTATATACATGTCACACTATGCATGCACGGTCTCCTTGTACATGATTTATCGTCTTGATTATTCCTGTTATTATTATTACCTTCAGTTCTCGATATTGCCAAATATATTACTCTTATGTCCTGTTTATTGTTACTACTTTTTCATATTCTCTCTTTTATCATTCTTTTTTCCTTCGTGTACTCTTGCTAGTCCGTTTCTGACGGACCTTTATATTATCTTTCAGTATTTAGATCAGGAAACTGGTATAGAGAATTGTTCGTAGATCATATTTCTGGTCCAGTTGTTCTCCAGTGAGTTCAGTTTTCTCTCTTGACTTGTCTTATTCAGATATAGTGGATGATATTGTTTATGATTCAGTTTTTTCATATATGTGATTTTATCCCTGCGCTTGGTTGTATATGCATATATGTGTGCTATCTTGCTTGTTATTGACAGCCTAAGGTACTCATGGAAGAGATTTCACTCTTCATGATTATCTACTGGCCATCATCACGTACTCGTATTCCGTATTTTAGAAAGCGGGGCGTGATAATGGCTTAGTATATTGGACTCTAAATAGGATATTTATTGGCAAATAGTCTATGAAAGAATCATGAAACGCTGGAAGCTACCTGTGCAGGCTATAGTTCTATCAATTTTAACTAAATCTAATTGGATAAATTAACGGTCAACACTGATTATACTGACAGTAGACTAATAGATGAGTGAACATAAAATTTATGATGAATAGTGAATATTATTTAATTGGTAAAATATGCATGGACATTAATTGAAAAGAAAAATTTCCTTGGTGTGATATAAAAAGTAAGAAAATCAGAATGGTAGGACCAGTATTATCAAGACCGGTATTAGTAGAAATCCAAACAGTTTCAGAATTTAGTTCAATTCTTGAATAGTGAGGATAATTGTTATATATATAAGTCTTGGTTGTGACCCCATTGGTTACATAATATCAAAGATATCTAAGGAATAGTTGATTGTTAGGTCTTATTTAATTGTATGTTAAATCAAGAAAGTTACATCTCAATTAACAAGTATGTTAGTCAATTCCTCTTTTCTTTCCAGTCTCAACTTATATATACATCTAGCCAGGCCCTCTATGCACGTAATGCTTTTGCATACTGATGGATATGTCATGTCTATTGTAGAATGCTATTATAACAGGGATTTTCACCAATAGTCAATTAGCATTAAGAGACAGAATATGTGTAAATGTAAGTTGAAATCTTAACTCCAAATTATTCCCTTGACAGATAGTGTATGTACTATTGAGTTAATAAACTTGAGACATACTTGAACTTATAACTTTCATTTATATATATTACATTTTATCAATTCTTCTTAAGTCCCTTTCTTTTATTGCGTGTGATATCTCGCAAAATGCCATGGGTTAGATGACAACTATGACGATTCAGATTATTCTAGTTTCTATGGACAAATTCAAATCTAAATAAAGAATCAATAGAAAGTACACATATCGTATATACACATATATAACTTTAATATGTAAAAGGAAAGCTTTCACCTCTTTGATTGTTAAAAAAGTGTCTATTTCGGCCAATTAGTATCAATACTAAACAATTGTAGTCATGGGCATATTAGACCCTGGTTCAATATTAGATTCATAGTCACCATGAAGGTATAGTAAGTCAGGCTTAGAATTGAATGAAACACACCTAGAGGGGGCGTGAATAGGTGTACTTGCTAATCTAAGATAAATGATACGAAATTTAAAACTTAATTGCAAACACACTATGTGTAACCAAGAGTGAGCCTGAATTTCCCGTAAAGGGTTCTGGAACTACTCCTCTAGATTCCTCTAGATTAAGTGTTGAGGTGCTTTAATAAGCTCTCTTGGTGAATACAAGTGTGGGCACACACAAACAATATCTAGCATATAAATATGAATAATGTAAAGCAATGCAAGATATAAAGAGAGATAGAGTTGACAGATAGTGGATCAAACACAAACTTGAGGTATGTTTTGAGGTTCGAGCCACTGCTCTATGTCCCCGCCTTCACACAGAAGGATTTCCACTATGTCCACACAGGACCTTCTATAAAGGGACCTCCACCGAGGAATTACAATTTAGCACCAGGAGTACACAACTCCTCTCTCTAACACAAACACCTCTGCACAAGAGGGAAGACACAAAGCCAAAGCAAAGAAAAGATTTACAACTTGTTGATCCTATGATCATAAACTCTCTTGGTGTTCTCAAAGGATCACAAACAATTTTCTCATGAAACAAAGATCTTAAAGATAGATTTGAGATAATAGCTCAAGTATGTGAGAAAAATAAAATATTTGGAAATAAAACAACAAAGAAAATACTTGAGAAAAACTTCTTGATAGATATATAAAATGAAGAACGAAATAGAATCCCCAAAGACTTGATTTTCTTTGATTTTTAAAACTTTGAAAACAAATAAAGATAGAGAATTTTGACACAAAAACTCTTTTGAAAACTTTGTTAAAATCACTTGAGAAGGTGAGAAAAATTGCTCTAAAAAATCTTGGTTGAAACTGGCCTCAAAGGACCATATTTATAGGGTGTGAAAATATAGTCGTTGGGGTCCAGATCAGGTCAAAAATGACCTATCGGTTGACCGGCCAACGGTCAGATTTCTGATTGTTGGGGCTTTCAGTCGACCTATCAGTCGATCGCCCCAAGACAATTTGCGTGTCAATCGACCGCCCGGTCGACTGAGGCCAGAACCAGAGAGTGAACTCTCTGGTTGGTCGACCGGACGGTCGATCGACCCATAGGCCAAGACAAGCTGTGCACGTCTGTGCACATCGGTCGACCGTCCGGTCGACCGAGCTCTGGTCCGACCGCTTGGTCGGTCGACTGCCAGTGGGCTCAGATTAGGGTTTTAGGGTTTGAAAACTTAGTCTTTTAACCTATAAAATCCCATAAAATCGCATAAAATCTACAAAAATAAGTTCTTATAAATATTTAAAGAACAAATATGTGTGACTAAGATTTAACACATATTTCAAACTATTTGAACTATTTTTGTAATATTGAAATTTAGCTTTAAAGCGGAAACCATATTTTTTCATAAACCAAATTTTGAAATGAAAGACTGATTTCTCCAAGACTAGCATATATACAAAAGTATAATATTAAACCACATTTGAAGCATGATGTGCATGGATAGAATCTAATAAACATATAAAGGATATATCTATATTTTTGACATTAAATTCAAAACTAAGTTTTGTTAAAAACAAAACTTGAAACACATGTACTAGATCGTCAAGAAAATGTTTTTTATACATTTGAACCATCAATGTATGTGGATAAAATACAATATACATATAAACCAAGTTAACTTTTTTTGATTCTATCTATTCATGAAAACTAAAGATATATATTCTTTGAAAATTCAAAACCGGTTAAACCGAAACAAAAAACAATTTAAACTTGTGTGTGTGAACTGGAGCATATCAACACTAGTCTATCTTTACACAAGATTTAAAAATAAAACTAAACTAAACAAACCGAAGTTTTCTTGTAGAATTCCTTCTCCAAGCCGACTCGTTCCAAACACGATCTAAAGTGAGCTTGATGCGATCGTTACAATGTGAGCTTTTGAATCAACAGTTGTTTGCTTTAACATTTTGACTGTGAATCTCTTGTTGAAGTCAAATCTCTATGAAGATCTTGATCAATATCTGAAACTTATTAAGCACAAGATCATTAGTACTATAACTGTATGAGTTAATCATCTCAAAGCTAGAGTGATGGGCCTTTGGGCCAACATTGAACACATCTTTTTTAGTAAGTATTGCGACAATTATGAATTTTATATTGTGCATGGTCTCCTAACTATTCTCTCTCTTTTGAACTTCAATTTAGAGAGTGGTTGTAGACAAGTTGACTGAAATAATATAGACTTTCTGTAATATTCCTAGTTAGTAATATTGTATTTTTATTTTTCCTAAAGTATATTTTTTGATTTTTTGATTATTTTATTATTATTTTTAGTTAACTTGATTTATAATAATTATTATTATTAAATATACAAATTATTTTGGAGTACTAAATAGTAATTTGGCTTTATATATTTACCATTATTACATGTTAGCATTTTAATTACTAATTTGTATTTTCCCTATTACTATGGTAATTATTATTTATTATTATTATTAGTGTTTGTATTACTTTATTTAGTTATTTTAATATAAGTATAAATATTAGTGGTAATGGTAGTTGTTAGATATCATTACTATTGTTATTGTTACTATTTCATTATGATTATGATTATTTATAATTATTAGATTAATTATTATTATTATTGTTGTTGTTGTTATTATTATTCATGCTAATTATGTTGTTAATATTAATGTTATAATTATTGTAATTTATTATTTTTAGCAAGAGTTACTGTAATCATTATTAGTACTATTTTTATATTTATTATTATTTTTAATATTGTTATTGTTATTATTAATTATCATTAGAAATATTGTTAATCTTTGTTATTAATTTTCATTATTATTATTGGTTGTTTCTAGCTCATTATACCCAAACCTCTTAACCCATTGGTGATCCTATACCCATTCCTATTTCCTATTCTTTACCTAATACCCAATACCTATTAATCTAAACCCTATATATAATCTTTTTTTATTAACCTAACTCTCCTAATCCTCTTATTCTTTACAGCCACAACTCCTTTCTTTTTCTTCATCTTCACCATCTTCCTTACCCAGCATACTACAGATCCACCTCCTCCCTTATTGAACAACCATCACGCACCCATCACCCGGAGCACCCTCTCAAGCAACGACCATCACCTGGCGACTTCAAGCGAGATCCACCATGCTCTGACTCCACCATCGCCTCCACCTTCTTCCTCATCACCTCCTTCAGCACATCCCTACCTCCCCCATCGTGAGCGCGCACACCCTAATTTCTCGGCTGCCCTCCTCCGCTCAAGCAGCTCAAGACTTGGCCGAATGCCTCCCATGGCTACCTCCTTCACGTTGAGACCTCACGCATCAGCCCTTCAAGACAGCTTCCTCCATGGTAGCCCTCTCCCCACCAAGCCCGAGCACATCCTCCGTAAGCATCCTCCGAGCTATTTTTCGTCTCTCCGTGAGTCGCCGTTGATCACCATCGGCGACTGTGAACGTACCCGCGCCCTTCACGATGAGATTCTCTATCCGTTGACCTCCTCTGCGGCCCCACCGCCTCTGCCAGAGCCTCCCTCAGTGCGCCACAAGTCACCCCTGCGCGAGTGCTTTCTCCCTCTCTGCATGGATTTGAATTTATAAGTGTATGTACATTTACATTAATGTGTTCAATTGTATAGCATAATGTGTAAGAGTAAACATGTAATAACGTGGAAGTGTTTTTAATTGTGTATGGATGGGTGCGTGAGTTTATGTATGCATATATTTATGCATAGATGTGTGCATGGGTATGTGTATATATATAATATGTATTTATGTGTATACTTACATATATATATATATATATATATATATATATATATATATATATATATATATATATATATGTATGTATGTATGTATATGTATATGTATATATATATATATATATATATGTATGTATGTATGTATATATATATATATATTATATATATATATATATATATATATATATATATATATATATATATATATATATATATACGTGTATATATGTGTATGTATAGAGGTGTATGTATGCATGTACGTATATAAGTGTATAATTATGTGTATGTATGCATGACTATAATGTATTATGTTTGTGTATACCCGTATGTGTGTATGTATGTGGGTGTACCATGCACCTGTGGCGTGCTTGTATGGGTAAAAAAAACATGTGTAGGTGTGTGTATTGATTTCCCTTCCTCTCTATGTGTTTCATTGCATGTTACAACATTTCAGACTCGTTCATGAGATACGAACTCGGTAACAGGAAATTTAGAGTTGTACTCGTTATGGATCCAATACACATGCGATTTGAAGACCAACGCATAGGATGATCTGTAGATCAGTATTGGTTCGTGCAGTGAAGACCAGACAACGATTCGGTTCTGAAACTACGTCATTTCATGTGAGTGCTTATTCTTGTGTATTTCTTTATTAACTATTATTAGTATGCGTTTACATGTTACTCTTATAATTTCATATGACTTTCTATTATATTTTTCAGTTTAATTACTTGTATCACTTCATGAGATATCAATGATTGTTCACTTTATTTACGTAGCTGATATGAGCTTGTATCAGCATCATTTCAAGTGTTGGTAGTTTGTCGTTGTTGGCTTAGACCTAGTATTAAAAGACCTTAGACTGTAACTTGACTCGATGTATTGATTGGTTAGATTAGTTCATATTTGAGTATCAGATGTATATGGGCCTTGTATTTGGATATTTAGATATCAGTTTTATATCACTTCATGTGTAACCGTTCGGATTCGGACTAGTTGTAAAAGGACTTGGACTGTAATTGGGTTGATATTGAGTTGGAGTTAATCTAGAATTTACATTTTTTATATCATATCTTGAAATCATTAAGATAGGATTGGTGTAGCTGGATTTATAGCTGTGAGTATTTGAGATTTATTTAAATGATATTTGTTGGTGTTTAGTATCAGATGTAAACTTTCTTGATTGCAGCTGTTTGAGGATGTTCTCTCTTTAGATATGATTTCGATATTGTTGATCTAGTTAATTCGAGGATGATTAGTAGACTGTATCCATGATCATAATTAATTCAGAGATAGACTTACTCGGTCGACCCCCCGATCGATCGAAGCAGTTCAAACTACTCTCATAACAAAATAATTACAATTTTTTATAGAAAAAGAATTTTAAAGATAATTTAGAAAAATTTTATAGATAGTGATGGACATCTAGAAGCAATCTATAGTACAAGAAATTTTATAATGAAAATAATTTTTTAAAAAAAAGATATTCACAAAGATTTCATAAAAATCATACATAGATTCAATTCAACAATTAAGTCCAATAAATAAGAAATGGAGCCATATTTTCTTGACGGGCTCTGAGCTCCACCTCATTCTTCCTCTAAATAATGAGTTAAGATGCTCTTTACTTTTCTTATTTGAATTGCTTAATAGTAAATTAAATAGTAAAAATATTTTATTTTATTTTTATTTTAAAATATCAAGATACATATAAATGCATGATATTCAATAAGACGATATTATCAAAAAGTGTACATACATAAAACAAGTTGTCAAACAATTTTTCTGATACATGGAGATAATCTAATAAAGTATGGTAGTGCAATTATAGGTTCTAAACTATCATCATGAGTAAATGATCAAAAGATGTCATGAATAGTGCAAAACAATTGTTAACCATGATCAAGTAATCGTTATGCTACTCAATTTGAACAACATAGAACTATAGGCAATTCATACATGAATGTCAAATATTAAGATATTTTCGGAGTTGTTATCGACATAAAAACATGTTCTCCAAATAGGTGGTATTCTCCCACTTGTCTTCTTGATAGTGATGCATTCACATGGTAAATTTCTTGAGGTCCAATGCATCCATCACCAAGGCACCGTTTCCTTCTATGTATTGGAGGATGACCCACCTATATCAAGTAAGTTCGGTGTGTTTTTTGGTACCCAAATCTTTTTAAGTCTTAGGGGGTCAGTGTTTTCTCGAACCCAAATATTTTTGACTTTCATATTTAATCTAGAATAGCAAAACTTCGCTAAATGATCTTTGCGGCCATAATATGTACAAGTGTATACTTTGTCATACATGTAAGTATGTGTGTGATGTACATGTGAAGCATGTTGTGTGTGTTCTTATGAAGATGTAAGTTTCCTCTGGGTTTTTCTCTATGAAAATATAGAACTAATCTTATCCATGTCAAAAACACATTTTTTTAAAGTAGAATCCAAAACTTTAATACCATTTTGAATGTTCAAAAATTTATTTTTGTCAAAAGCAAAATTAGTGCTTTTGTCCTTGCAAATAAATTTGTGGTCATCAAAATCTTTTTTTGTTTTTTTGAAACAAATTATTAAATAATTTTTCTCTTTAACAACAATAGCCAACCTATTTTTAAAAAATCATTTTCCTTTTTCAATTTCTTATTTTGAATTTTCAAAATCTCATAATGTTCTTGTAACTCCTCAAAAAATTTAGCAAGCTCATCCATAGTCAAGTCATCTTCATTGAGAGAGGTTTTAAAATTTACCTTACATGCTTCATCACCATTTTTCATGAAGCAAATGTTTGCGGTGTCAACTTTTTCTTCAGATTCGGTCTCTGATTCGTCCCAAGTGGCCACCATGGCCTTCTTCTTCTTGTACACTTTCGTGGAGGTAGTAACTTGTAGGGAGGGTCAATCTACGATAAAATGGCCCATTTTCTTACAATGATAGCAACCCATCTCCTCCCTTTTTCTTTCAAATTTTCCTTGTTGTCTTGACCTTCGAAAGTTACTCTTTCTTTTCTTGTTTGTAGAACATCTTGCCTTCCTTTCTAATGAGCATAGTAAAGTAGTTTTCTACATTTTCATCCATAAAGTCTTTTTCTTTCAGTATGGATGGGGATGCTCTAAAGGCGAAAGATTTATTCGTCAGAGGTTTCCTTTCTTCTCATACCTTCATCTTCATCTCTTGGGTCTTGAGATTTCCTATAAACCCAGAAAAATCTATTTCCTCCCTATCATTGAGCTTCTTCAAGGTTGTAGCCTTCACTTCTCATGATTTGAGAAGAGCTATAATAACCTTCTTTATCTTTTGTTCATTGTCAATAGAGTCACCTGAACAAGATAATTCATTAGTGATCTTCGTATAACGAGTAATCATTTCATCAATACTTTCATTATCAAGCATGTAAAAATTTTCATATTGTGAATGTAAAAGATCAATCTTGGGTCCCTTTACTTGGGATGTACCTTCATGAAAAATAATTAAATCATTTCACACTTCATATATAGATTTGCAATTAATCACACGAGAAAGATCATCATCATTTAATGCTTGTATCAATGCATACTGTACTTTGGCATTTGCTTCATAGTCCTTGAGATAGCTTCGGACCATGTATCCTCATCATCATGAGGTTCAACAAATTCTTTGGTAATAGCCTTGGCTTCTCTAACTCCTAAGAACTTAAGGAATAGAGTCATTTTAACCTTCCATATAGGAAAGTTCAACCCATCAAAATTGGGTGGGAATTGATGCTAGAAAAGTCGTGAGATGCCATGAATACAAACAAGTGTGCAAATGAACAAAAAATTATATAGCAAAGTAAGGATCTCCCTAAGGTGGTTAAACCAAATCTAGGGATTAGGCTCTCATACCAGTTGTAAATCACCTAGAGGGGGGTAAATAGGTGATGGCTATAAGATGATGACAAATAATGCGGAATTAAAAACTATATCTAGCAAACTAGCAAGTAATAATCTCAACAAAAGTAACAATGGCACAAGAGTATAGATTGAAATATGAAATAGAAAAATATTATAATGCAATAGTAGAGAGCGAGATAAGAGAGAGTGAGACAAAGCAATCGCAAACACGGATGAAATAGTTTCGAGGTTTGAACCATCGCTTTACATCCTCGCCTTCATCTCAATGAAGGATTTCTACTACTCGATCTCGCAAGATTACTTCTCTACACGTTCTCATAGGAACGAACTGGACCCACAAGTTCTCTCACTCTGTGACGCAACACCTTACAATCGACGAACCCGCAAGCTCGTATTGAGGGCTCAACCTTTACAATACTCTCAATAACAATGAAAAATGTGACTTTTCCTAGATCACCAAAAGGGGCTCACAAATACAATCCTATAACCAAGAATAGAATATGTAGCTCTGAGATTGTGGTGAGAAAAGCTTTGAAATCAGTGGAGTTAGGAATCAAGCAAGAGAGATTTGTAATGGACTATGTTTCGAAAACTTCTCTTTTTGAAATCTTTTTCTCTTGAAGAATTTGAGTCTAAATGAGCATAAATCTTAAAACTATATATTTCAAACATCTACATGGTTTCTGTTTATATGTATTCAAAATACTAGAGAGAAAACCCATTAGTCATTTTTGATTAACCTTTAAATAACAGATTAACAATATAGTTGTTTGGTGCAGAAAATGTCAAAACAGGCATATCGATCGACCGCCCGGTCAACCGCCAATGGTTATATTTTTAATCGTTGGGTAGCGTTGGTTGACTAGCTGGTCAACCAACGATGCCCAACGATTAAAAATATGATCATTGGCAGTTGACCGGGCAGTCGATCGATCTGCCTGTTTTGGTCAACCAATCCCAACAGAGAGCAATTGGATTACAGTCGATCGACTGACAGGTGGACTGAGATATACATTACATTCTTGTACACATCGGTCGATCCCCCAGTCAACCGCCTAGTCGACCATCTAGTTGACCGGCCTAAGACAAAAAGCATTAACATTTGAAAATCTGTTTTATTTTTGCAATATATTTTTCAACAAAAGGATACAAAATATAGTTCATGTTATGTAGCGAAGTCCAAAACTGTGATATTAAGGATCAACACAAAATCTAAGAAATAGAACTAATATTTTGTCAAAAAACAAACTCTCTTTTAAATACTAGAAATTTTTCAAAAAATAAATCATGTAGACAAAATATATTTTGTAATCTTTTGAAACCATCTTCAAAAAACTCACGAAAGCAAAAATCCAAATAATATTTTGTGAATGTGTGTCAATCTCCAGAGCTAACTGTCTCACCCATTCTTGATTTTTATCAAACTAAAATCATACATTAAAAGAAGAAAAATTGCTTTTTTTTGGGCAAAGGAATTCCTTAGAGCTTATCTCTTAGAATCTATTCCACGAGTAGCTTAGCTTTAGGATCACCTTCTTGAGGGCTTCATAAACTTGTGAGTTTTTATAGGGAAGCCAAACTCAACATGAAATCAATCTTGTTACCTGAAACTTATATAAATTGAAATGTTAGAATAAATAACTATATGGGATTATCATCATCAAAATTAGGGCAAGTGACCTTTGGGACATGTTGGTGCCTTGAAAGCATTGGGTCTTGAGATATCTGGTAGAGATGGTGTTCTCAGGATGATTAGAGGCTCGATGGTTATGTTGAAGAGCGTCTGATGCAATAACCTATATTACTTGAAAGGTAATACGGTTACAGAGCAAGTGGCTACTTTTATTGGTTCAGATGATGATTGTACCAAGTTATGACAGATGAGGTCGAATATACAGGTGAAAATTCTTTGCAAGTTCTAGCAAAGCAAGATTTGTTACAATGTGCTAAGACCTGCAAGCTGAATTTTTTTGGGCATTGCGTCATCGATAAGAAGACCAAGGTGAAATTCAGCACCGTAGTTCATTGAACGGAGGCAATTCTTGACAATATTCACACGAAAGTTTGGGGACCTACAAAGATAATATCTATTGGAGGTAACCACTACTTTATGTCTTTTATTGATAATTTTTCTAGGCGATATTTGTTATATACTATGAAGCACAAAGAGAAGTCCTAGAGTTGTTTGTGGAGTGAAAAAGAAATATGGAGAAGAATACATGAAAGAAAATCAAAGTACTCCATTCAAACAATGAAGGAGAGTACACTAGCGATCCTTTCCTACAGCTATGCCGCGATGAGGGCATAGAAAGGCATTTCACAATGAGAGAAGTACCATAATAAAATGAAGTGGCTAAAAGGATGAACAAGATCTTGCTGGAGAAAGTTCGTTGCATGTTATCTATCGAAATCTTTTTAAGCTGAGACATTGGCGTATGCTTGCCATCTCATTGACAATTTACCTTCGTCTGTGATTGGAGTTAAAACTCATTTGGAAGTTTGGTCAGGAAAAGTTGCTCAAGGCTATGACTCACTTTGAATATTTGGTTATTCGATCTATTATCATGTCAAGGAAGACAAGTTGGGTCCGATTGCGAGGAAAGGTGTGTTCGTGGGTTTCAAGGAAGGTGTGAAAGGCTACAAAATTTGAGATCCAAAGGATAAGAAGATCATCTTGAGCAATGATGTCACGATTGACTAGGTTTTAATGGTGAAACCTACAAACTCTTAGCAGGTGGAGAGTGAACAGATCAACATGATATTATAGCAGGCGGAGAGTGATGCTACTCCACCATCTCCAGATAGAACAATATCATTCGAGATTACATGTGAGGTGATAGGATGGTGATCATGTAGCCGATATGGATGCTGATGATGAGGATTAAGGACAGGTTAGATTCTATTGCAGTTAGAAGAACTTGGAGAAATCCATGTAATCCCAGTTAGCTCACTACAAATATGATTGTGGCCTATGCTCTTCCAGTCATTGAGGAGGCGATCTCGTCTATATATAGGAAAGCTGAAATCAGTTCGAAGTCCAAGATGTAGAAGGGTGTCATGATGGAAGAGACGAATTCTCTTCACAAGAATGACACTTGAGAATTGACATAATTACCCAAGGGAAAGAAGGCTATGGGTTGTAAGTGAGTGTTCTTAAAGAAATAAAGATCTTTAGATGGTGGTATTATATACTAAAAGGCAAGATTGGTAACTAAAGGCTATGAGCAGTGAGAAAGCATTGCCTACAATGAGATATTCTCAGCTGTTATAAAGTACTCGTTGATTCGGATCACATTGTCACTAGTGACGCGGTATGAGTTGAAGCTCGATTAACTTGATGTAAAGACCGCTTTCTCTATGGCGATCTTAATGAAAAGATCTTTTGTCTCAGCTATGAGGTCAAGACTGCAAGAAAAGAGAATATGGTATGTAACTTAAAAAATCATTTTATGGGCTAAAATAATCGTCAAGGCAGTGATACAAGCATTACGACAGCTTTCATAAGAGGTAAGAGAAGCCATTATGACCCATGTGTGTATTACAAACAGCTATCGGATAGAGAGTATGTTTATCTACTGTTATATGTAGATAAATGCACATTGCTTTTAGAAGTAGATCCGCGATTGATAAACTGAACAAGGACTTGTCTTTTGAATTTGAGATGAAAGATCTTGGTGAAGCAAAGAAGGTGATAGGCATGGAGATAGAGAGAGACTGAAAAAATGGCAAGATTTACTTGACGCAAAAGGGATATTTGAAGAAGATACTACAGAAGTTCAACATCAATGGCGACATAAAGTCTATAAGTATACCGTTGGACCCTCATGTCAAGTTAAAAGCTACTATGTCTCCTGCTACTGTTAAAGAGCGTGAGTATATATCTCATGTACGCTATGCTAGTGCGGTTGGTATTTTGATGTATGCAATGGAGTGTACGAGGCGAGATTTGTCACAAATGTCTCAATAGTTAGCAGATACATGCACGATCTGGTAGTGGTCATTGGGAGGCAGTGAAGTGAATTTCACGGTACATTAAAGGTACCATAGATGTTGGTTTGGTGTTCGAAAAAGATACTATGAGTAAGCAACAGTGTATCATATTCATTGATTCTATTTACGCTGAAGACCTCGATAAGCGTTGGTCTACAAAGGGGAATATGTTCATATTATTTCAAGTACCAGTAAGTTGACGCTTTATTCAATAATCTATTGTCACTTTGTCTATTATAGAGGCCGAGTATATGGCCATGATGGAGACTATGAAGGAGGCAATTTGACTTCAAGGGTTGCTTGACGACTTGGGGATTGATCAGGATCTATTAAAGATTAATTGTGATAGCATGAGTGCTATTATTTTGGCAAAGAACCAGGTTTATAATACAAGAATGAAGCATATTGACATCAGGTTTCACTTTGTTCGGGAAATTCTTGATGATGGTGACATCGAGCTAAAGAAGATTCACACGAAGGAGAATCCAGCCGATATGCTTACAAAGGTTGTTCTGTGAGTAAAGTTCATGCATTGCAAAAAGTTACTCCATATCCTTCCAGTCGCTTGAGTTTGGTGGAGCTCGTTTGGATAAATTATGAATGGCTTGATCCCTTGGGTAGAGGATATGAGGCCACCACATTTGTGTAGGTTGAGTCAACATGGTGCTATGCTGTATTCGACTCAGATTTGAGAAATTTTCAATGACATGGAGAATTGTGAGGAGAGAGTGTAAAATCTTGTTGGCAGAGTTTTTTTTAATTCATTGGAGAAGATAACACAGAGTTTGGAGGTTAACAGGTGTCCAAGACTTGATAGAAGACCAGAGTGCGGATGAAGACAGAGGCCTGGTCGACTGTCCGGTTGACGGGTCATACACAAGACATGCACAAGTGGAGAAAAGAGTCGTAGTAGTTGACCACCAGGTCAATCGCCCAGAGGAAGCAGCAGAAGACAGTACTGACCAGAAGATTAATTGTGACTCTGTACAGCTAGTGATCGACTGCTGCCCGGTCGGCCGGCCAGCGTGCAATGTTGAGCCTGCACAGCTAGCTATCGACTGCCCGATCGATCTCATTTGGTTCTACGCTATTCCCATTTGGATTCATTTCTGATCTGAATTCAGATTTGTTAGTTTCCTTTTGTTCGTAAATTCTCTATCTATAAAAAGAAAGGTATTGTCCCCAGTATTAATAACTTGAATTGATTGATTAATTAGATCTCTCTCCCCTTCTGCTCCGAGGATGTATGTGTTCCCTGAAAAATTTGAAGCGTGTAAAAATCTTTAATTGATTGTAGAGAAGATTATAACAGATCAAAATTTGATTATAGAAGAGGGAAGAGTTTTGAGTGAATCTCCCTTTTGTTTAATGTCGGGTTCTTAATGTAGTAGTGGAAAGTGATTCTTGTTCTTCATTGATGACCAAGACGGAAGCTTGATCTTCAGATCTTCTTGCTCTCGTTGAAAGCACACTGATAAATTATAAAACCTTAATTAGTGGCTTCAATCTCAAAGAGATTGAACTAGAACTCAGCAAGTTAGAAAGAGTATTCTCTTTTTCTCTCTTTCACACGCACAATAGGCTTGTGCTCAGCTTTAGCCTTCTATGGTTATCTAGCTTCAGAACTCAAATATCAAGCATGCCTCTTTGCCCTCAACCTCCAAGGGGCTTATCCTCTAGCTATTTATAGTATTATAGATGATTTTTCGGGTGTAACTAACCATTTAAATCTCTCCATAACTCCCCACTAAGTGGAGAAATTGTGGGTGTAATTGACCCAATTAATTGATGTCTGTTTCAGCAGAAATGCGAGTCACGCATTGGACATGGACTCACTTTATCGTTAAAATGCTTAACTCGCAGGCTCGTGTTTAGTGTTGAAATGCAGAGAACTACATAAGATTGCATTTGAAGTTGAAAATGTGACCCTAACTGAGGTCCACATTTTGAAGCAATAAAGCAACCTTCGCGTTTGTTAGAGAATGCGACCTTCGTGTTTGTTAAAGAATACGACATTCGCGTTTGTCAAAGAACGCTACCTTCGTGTTTGTCAAAGAATGGGGCCTTTGCGTTTGTTAAAGAACGCTACTTTCGCGTTATTGATTAAGTGCGACATCCACGTTTGGGGTTAAAACGCGACCCTCACGTTTGTGTGGCCCAAAGGCCCATCACTCTAGTTTTGATGATGATCAACTCATGTAGTTATAGTACTAATGATCTTGTGGTTATTTAGTTTCAGATTTGTGATCAAGATCTTAGTAGGTGTGTAGCTTCAACAAAGGATTTAAAGTCAAGTTTTAGAGCTAGCACGGTTTGATTCTAGAGCTTGTGCATCAAGACCACATCAAGTATTCAAGAGGAGTCTAGCTCGTTGGATCGTGTTTTGACCAAGTCAAGAAGATGAGAAGACTTCAAGTGAAGACTTCAAGATGAAGACTTGTGTCTAGGTTTGTTTTGTTAAGATTTTGTTTTTAGATAAAATGTAAAGGATAGAATAGTTGGTGGATTGCTCAAGTATACCATATACACACACACTCTTGATTTAGATGAGTTTCATAAAAGAATTTTTATTTTGGAAAATACAAAAGAGTTTCTTTTTGAAAAAATACCGGTTTGATTTTTGGAGTTTATTATATACATATTTTAACCAAAACCAAATTTAGAGCTTAAATGTCAAAAACATAGATATTTCACCATGTATGTGTAGTGGATCATATCCATACACTCTATGCTTTGAATGAGTTTAAAATATCTTGTTTTTGTATTTGGAGAAGTTTGGAAAAACCAATTTTGGAAAAATACAGTTTTCGTTTTTAGCCAAAATTTCCAAGTTACAAAAATAGTTCAAATTGTTTGTAACATGTCTTGATTTTGCTCAAGCATATTTGTTTATCAAAGAATAATGTTAAAACTATTTTTGTAGATTTTTCATGATTTTATGGGATTTTATTTGAACCAAAATGACCAAGTTTTTAATCCCTTTAATTTGTCTGGTCTGGCTTCAGCCGGTCGACCGGACCGGTCGACCGAGTTTGAAGTTGGTCGACTGGGTCGGTCGACCGACGTGCACAGAACTTGCACGCCAGGACTGCTGGAGGGCCGGTCCACCGACCCGGTCGACCGCAGAGAGCTTCTGCTCTCTAGAAAGCCCCGGTCGACCCGGCCGGTCGACCGGCAGAGAGCTCTGCTCTCTGTTCCAGTGCCACGGTCGACCGGCCGGTCGACCGCTGGCTCAACAGTCAGAATTCTGACCGTTGGCCGGTCGACCGGGCGGTCGACCGACAGGCCAATCTGGCTCCCAACAGCTAGTTTTTTCTAGCCCTATAAAGTGGGGTTTTTGGGGGCTATTTTCTACAAGATTTTAAGTGGATTTTACACCAGTTTTTCTTACTCTTTCAAGAGGTTTTCTCCACTTATATTAGAGCCAAATATTTCCAATCAAAAGGGGAGTTTATCAAGAGTGTTTAAAGGTGAATTTCTTGAGTTTTCCTCCACCATTTCAATCCTTGTTTTCTCACACAACACTTGAGCCATCCATTGCTATATCTACCTATAGGAGTGTTATTGTGAGAGTTTTTATTGGTGATCAAAGTGTTTAGATCACCAAGAGATCTTTCTTGTACTTTGAGGAGGCGGACTTGCGGGTTCGCGGTGTTTCGAGTTCGTGTGTGAACTCGGTGTTTGAGGTGCGGCCTCGGCGAGCTGGTGGGCTTGCGGTGTGTACGGGACTAGAGAGTCCAAGCGTTCTAGTGGGAACTCCTTGTAGGTGTTGCGGCACCGAGTGATCCAGTGGGATCGGTTTATAGTGAAAATCCTTCATAGTGTCGAAGGCGGGGACGTAGGGCAAGTGTGCTCGAACCTCGAAACAAATCTCCCGTGTTTGCGATTGCTCACTCTCTATCTCTTACTCTTGTTTATATCTTGTATGCTTTTATTGCTTTCATCTTATATGCTTGATATATATTGTGAGCTTAATTGTTATATGCTTGGGGATTGTTTGCTAACACTTGTATTCAACCAAGAGAGCCAACGGGGCACCTTAACTCTTATTTAGAGGAATCTTGAGGAGTTAGTCCAGAGCCCTTCACGGGGAATCCGGCTACACTCTTGTGTTATACTTGGTGTTTAGTGTAAGAAGTTTTAGTTTGCATTAAATAGTTTTTAATTCCGCAATATTTGACCATTAGATTAGCCATCACCTATTCACCCCCTAGGTGATTTACAATTGGTATCAGAGCCAAGTGCTCTTGATTTGGGTCTTACAACCTAGAGTTAAAGATCCTCATTTTTAGGCTAATCACAATATTTGTACACACATCATGGATTTCATGTCACCTCCCACCTTTGACATTCTTAACATCCAAACTTGGAAGGTTAAGATGTCTTTGTACCTCAAAGGCCTAAGCATTCATGTTTATTTTGCCACTACTAGAGATTCTTATTGTTTAAATGGCAAAAATTTTGAGGCTAATGCAAAAGCCCTACATGCTTTAAGATCTACCCTAAATGATGTTTATTTATCTAGGGTTGCTAATCTTGACTCGGCTTTTGTAGTTTGGAACACCATCATCTCCATTGGCGAAAAAGAACAATATTATGCTGGAGTGATTCGGATGTTGGAAGTGACGCTTCCAACGTGTGCTACATGGTCCAAGGGGATAACCCCTTTGAGGTAACTACCGAATCCGAGGTAGAAGAGGATGTTGAAATGCCATATAATGAACTAGCATCATTTTGTCAACAACTCTTAGAAAAATATGACATGCTTAGAAAAGATAATAAGAAAATGAAAAAGAAATTTGATTGCATGTTAAATGAAAAAGATTCTTTACAAGAAAAATTTGAAATTATTTCAAAAGAAAATGAGTCTTTGAAAAATGAAAATGTTTCCTTGCTTTCTAAATTGAATGATCTTTGTGAAGGAAACACTACTTTGAAAAATAAGATTATTTTGGTGAAAAAACAAAAAGAAGTTACTTTGCAAGAAAACACTTCTTTGAAAAGAAAAATTGTTGAAAAAGAAAAAGCAAATGTTTCTGAAAAGAAAAAGGTTGTTGATCATGCTCTTCATGCCACAATCATTGATAAAAATGAAGTTAATTTTTTGAAAAATAAAATTAATTGTTTGAGCTCAACTTTGAGCAAATGTGCATTTAATCATAAGAGATTGAAGTCCTTGTTTTCAAAGAAACAAACTCCACATGTTCATGCACATCATTCACATCATGCATATTCTCTATTTGCACGCCACGATCACACTCATACACATATGCATGCTAGAGTGTACAAGTGTACACATTGTGGCCGCAAAAGCCATTTAGCAAAGTTTTGTTTTGATAAGTTACATCATATAAATTTTGCTAACAAAAATGTTTGGGTTCCCTATAAGACTAACCCTCAAGGACCCAAAAGAAAATGGGTACCAAAATCTCTACCTTTATTTTTGATGTAGGTGCGGGCCCTCACAAAACTTGAGAAGGATGGTGCCTTGGTAGTGGATGTATGGACTTGATGGACACACATTTGATGCACCGCTATCAAGGAGGTTTGGTGGGACAACCACCATGTTTTGGAGAATTAGAGCATAGTTCTTTGGTTTGGTAACTATCTCTAAAACTCCTAGTTTAGTTTACATGCTTTTCATTAATGATTTCTTTAGCATGTTCATGTTTTTAGGCTTCATGTGGTAAATACTAGTTTAAATGTAATTTTTATCAAAACTTGTGTGTATACGTGTACAAATAGTGAGCAACATTTAATTCATATACGTTTGCACTTCATTGTTCATTTATACTCACTATATGCACATGTATAACCTAGTTTTGATGATTCTCTCATTTACACTTGTTTTGCCAATTTTCATGTTTTGCTTCATGTATATGTATTTTGTATTCAAATCTAATAAATATACATGTATGTCTCTTGAGTCTCTTGCCTTCATGCAAACTATATCATAGACTCATTTTATGTTTGGGATATGTATGCATATTGTTAGTTTTGGATAAATCATACATATACCTAGAAGTTATGTTTAAATAAATAAAAAAAAAAACTTTCATGATTTGTTTGATAAAATAATATTCATGTTTGTTTTTGAGCATTATTGATTATTTCATGAAAATGCTATTTACATGATTTTTGAACACTCACACTTATTTGATTTGTCATGACCTTATTTCATGAACATCTTTATGAGCTTTATAGATTTTGAGTGTCAACTCTTGTGTATTTGGTATGATTCATGAAAAACATATGATTTGATTTCATGTTTGAAGGATCTTTAACTAGTTTCTCAAAAATTATTTTTAACTAGTTATTATTCTTCATTTAGTAGTGTTTTTCAATAAAAATATTTCAAAACCTATTTTAAAAACCCCTTCCTATCCCCTAATGGGTGGACGGATGGGCGATTATGCCTTGCAAACCATATTGAAAATCTTTTTCCTTGTGCATAAAAGGGTGGTAGGTTATGAGTTATATACTTGATCTCAATTGGTATTTTCATTTTGTATATACTCATATTTTGTTTCCTATATATGTATGCTTCATTTCAAATAATATCAATTTCTATTGATATTTTCATTTTCATACATATATATGATTTATTTGTGCTTGATTAAAATTGATTTACATATTTAAAGCACAAAGTATGTTATGCTAAGCTTAATTCAAATCCTTATTTTCAATTGGATCTCAATTGATTGTTTTAATAAGCTTATGCATTATTTTTAAAAAAAATTGGTATTTTTATTGATATCAAAAATATGCAGTAATTTTCAATTGATATCAATATGATTCTATTTTGATTAAAATTCAAAATTTGTAATGATTACTTACAATTGGTATCTTAAAATTTGATTTACTAAGATATCTCAAAATTTGTTTTATTAAGAAAAATTTAAAATTTTGTTTGAATAAGAATAATTAAAAATGTTTTGATGTGTACTGCCTATATGCAAGAGGAGCTTAACATCTCTTCTACATATAGATTCATGTTGAGTGTATCTTATATGGAGGAGCTTGACAACTCTTCTTTATGCGGTACACATGTGTAGAGGGAGCTTCACATCTCCTCTTATGCATTGCATATTATGCGTTATGTGAATTAGGGCTTGTCATCCTTCCTTCATGTAATGCATATATGTAGGGAAGTTAACTTAGCGTCTTCCTCTTCATGAATGTATATCGCATATATCTTTTATTGATTTGTTTTTACTTTAACCTTTTGTTGATGATTAACAAAAAGGGGAGAAGTATTTGGTATATATGCATGTTTTCCTTACTTTATTCATAAAGGGGGAGTAGTATTTATATTTATGCATATATGTTTTGTTTTGTTTTACAAATAGGAGAAAAAGAATTTGATGAGTTTTATGCTTGATTGGCAAGTTTATCTCCTTATGTTTGCATACATGTTTAGTTAGTTTATGTGCTTCATTGCTATATCTTATTTGTTTATTGTTATGCATGAGTTAAGGGGAGCTTCCTTGAAGCTTTACTTTAATCCATGCATATATAACTCCATGAGTTTTGTCATCATCAAAAAGGGGGAGATTGTTGGCCCAAAGGCCCATCACTCTAGTTTTGATGATGATCAACTCATGTAGTTATAGTACTAATGATCTTGTGGTTATTTAGTTTCAGATTTATGATCAAGATCTTAGTAGGTGTGTAGCTTTAACAAAGGATTTAAAGTCAAGTTTTGGAGCTAGCACGGTTTGATTCTAGAGATTGTGCATCAAGACCACATCAAGTACTCAAGAGGAGTCTAGCTCGTTGGATCGTGTTTGGACCAAGTCAAGAAGATGAGAAGACTTCAAGTGAAGACTTCAAGATGAAGACTTGTGTCTAGGTTTGTTTTGTTAAGATTTTGTTTTTAGATAAAATGTAAAGGATAGAATAGTTGGTGGATTGCTCAAGTATACCATACACACACACTCTTGATTTAGATGAGTTTTTAATTTTTATTTTGGAAAAGTACAAAAGAGTTTTCTTTTTGAAAAAATACCGGTTTGGTTTTTGGAGTTTATTATATACATGTTTTGACCAAAACCAAATTTAGAGCTTAAATGTCAAAAACATAGATATTTCACCATGTATGTGTAGTTGATCATATCCACACACTCTATGCTTTGAAAGAGTTTAAAATATCTTGTTTTTGTATTTGGAGAAGTTTTGGAAAAACCAATTTTGGAAAAATACAGTTTTCGTTTTTAGCCAAAATTTTCAAGTTACAAAAATAGTTCAAATTGTTTGTAACATGTCTTGATTTTGCTCAAGCATGTTTGTTTATCAAAGTATAATATTAAAACTATTTTGTAGATTTTTCATGATTTTATGGGATTTTATTTGAACCAAAATGACCAAGTTTTTAATCCCTTAATTTGTCTCGTCTGGCTTCAGCCGGTCGACCGGTCCGGTCGACCGAGCTTGAAGTCGATCGACCGGGTCGGTCGACCGACGTGCATAGAACGTGCACGCTAGGACTGTTGGAGGGCGGTCGACCGACCCGGTCGACCGCAGAGAGCTTATGCTCTCTGGAAAGCCCCGGTCGACCGGGCCGGTCGACCGGGCTGGTCGACCGGCAGAGAGCTTTGCTCTCTGTTCCAGTGCCACGGTCGACCGGCCGGTCGACCGCTGGCTCAACAGTCAGAATTCTGACCGTTGGCCGGTCGACCGGGCGGTCGACCGACAGGCTAATCTGGCTCCCAACGGCTAGTTTTTTCTAGCCCTACAAAGTGGGTTTTTTGGGGGCTGTTTTCTACAAGATTTTAAGTGGATTTTTACACCAATTTTTCTTACTCTTTCAAGAGGTTTTCTCCACTTATATTAGAGCCAAATATTTCCAATCAAAAGGGGAGTTTATCAAGAGTGTTTTAAAAGTGAATTTCTTGAGTTTTCCTCCACCATTTCAATCCTTATTTTCTCACACAACACTTGAGCCATCCATTGCTATATCTACCTATAGTAGTGTTATTGTGAGAGTTTTTATGGTGATCAAAGTGTTTAGATCACAAGAGATCTTTTTTGTACTTTGAGGAGGCGGACTTGCGGGTTCGCGGTGTTTCGAGTTCGTGTGTGAACTCGTGTTTGAGGTGCGGCCTCGGCGAGCTAGTGGGCTTGCGGTGTGTATGGAACTAGAGAGTCCAAGAGTTCTAGTGGGAACTCCTTGTAGGTGTGTTGCGGCACCGAGTGATCCGGTGGGATCGGTTTATAGTGGAAATCCTTCATAGTATTGAAGGCGGGGACGTAGTGTAAGTGTGCTCGAACCTCAAAACAAATCTCCCGTGTTTGCGATTGCTCACTCTCTTTCTCTTCTCTTGTTTATATCTTACATGCTTTTATTGCTTTCATCTTATATGCTTGATATATATTGTGAGCTTAATTGTTATATGCTTGGGGATTGTTTGCTAAGACTTGTATTCAACCAAGAGAGCCAACGCGGCACCTCAACTCTTATTAGAGGAATCTTTAGGAGTTAGTCCAGAGCCCTTCACGGGGAATCCGGCTACACTCTTGTGTTATACTTGGTGTTTAGTGTAAGAAGTTTTAGTTTGCATTAAATAGTTTTTAATTCCGCAATATTTGACCATTAAATTAGCCATCACCTATTCCACCCCCCTCTAGGTGATTTACAGTTTGGTCTGGGGTTCGCTTTTTATAGGCTTTGTCTTTAGTGACTTTTAGATAGCCAATAGACCCCCTCCAAAGCTTTTAAAACTCCGTGTTTGACTAGAAAAGATTTCAGAACACTGTACTTCATGATGACTTTGATCTTCGTGATTAGACTGGTAATCTCTTGAAGTGCCCTGAGCTTAATCTTGTCTGGATTCTGATCTTCGTGAGTGTACTATTGAACTGCTTAAATCTCCCAGGGAAGATTGATTGACAAAAACTAGTGATAAAATTAAGAGTTAGAAGGATGTTATCTGGATGTAGGTGTGTCTCTGTTTTTTCGCAATATATCCGTGGTAACAAGAGTTAAGCAGGTCGAATCCACAGGGAGAAATGCGATAGAACGTTTTCGGTATCTTTTATAAACTAGATTGGTTAGGTCATTCTTCTTTGTGTTTAAAAAAAAATACTATGTTAAATGTTAGAAATAGAAATATTATGGTGAAAATAGGGTTTGATTAAAATCTAGGGTTTTGAAAATATTTTAGAATAAGGCTTACTTATCATCTACCACCACTAACTTACTAACCTATGCTAAATTAAACTTGACTTTGAATCATAAAAACTATACCTTAGAGTTGCATTCAATTCAAATAAGATTATAGGATAGAGAAACCTTATTTGAAGTAATCACTAATCAAGACCTTTACATTAAACTATCAAAGTTTCTCAAACATAAAATAAAAAAAATAACCAACATTAAACTATTAAGGTTATCTAAGCATAGAATAAGAAAAATCATTGGGAACATTAGCAAATAATAGATTTAACTATCGTCATGTGCGTTCAAGAGTATTAGTTATTTCTAGGGTTTAAGTATGCATGGGATCCAATCAACTTATTCTAACACAAAATTAGAAATAGTAGTAGGTAGAGATTAATAAGCCATGAAGGAGATTAGCTACTCATGAGAGAATCTAAAGAAAGCATGGTAAAAGAGAAAGAAAGTAAAAAAATAAGTAAATAAAGATAAATTAGAAAGAAAAACCTTGTTGTTGATGTTGTCACTTTCAATAAAACAGAGATAAAGTTAAGAGTTAAAAGGATGTTATCTGAATGAAGATATGTCTCTGTCTTTCACAATATATCTGCGGAAGCAAGGGCAAAGTGGGTCAAATCCACATGGAGGAATGTCATAGAAGATTTTCGGTATCATTTTACAAACTAGATTGGTTAGGTTGTTCTTCTTTGTGTTAAAAAAATACTATATTAAATGTTATTCTTCTTTGTGTTAAAAAAAATACTATATTACAAACTAGATTGGCTAGGTTTTTCTTCTTCGTGTTAAAAAAAAAAATACTATATTAAATATTAGAGATAGACATATGATGGTGAAAAAAGGGATGGATTAAAACTAGAATTTTGAAAATATTAAGGTGGAAGGCTTACTAATCATCTACCACCAGTAACTTACGAACCTATGCGAGATTAAACTTCACTTTGAATCATAAAATTGTACCTTAGAGTTGCATTCAATTCAAGTAAGATACATAGATGGAGGAGAAAGCCTATTTGAAATAATCACTAACCAAAACCTAACATTAAACTATCAAAGTTTCTCAAGTAAAGAATAAGAAGAATAATCAATATTAAACTATCAAGGCTATCTAAGCATAGAATAAGAAAAACTATTGGGAAGTATTAGCAATAATAGATTTAACTATCGTCATGTGCCTTCAAGAGTATTAGCTACTTCTAGGGTTTAGACATGCATAGAATCCAATCGACTTATTCTAACATAGAATTAGAAGTAGTAGTAGGTAGATATTAATAAGCCATGAAGAAGATTAGCTACTTATGAGAGAATTTAAAGAAAGCATGGTAAGATAGAAATCAAGTGAATAAAAATAAATTAAAAAGAAAAACCTTGTTATTGATGCTATCACCTTCAATTACAAGAGCCTCCTCCCTCTTACAAAGCTTGAACTAAAACTTGTCAAAAAACTCTTTACAAAATGAGCAAGAAGGCTCTTGAAAATTGAGTAAAAATCCTCTTGAAAATCTACTCTTAAATCTGGCCAAAAACTCCTATATATAGGGCCGGCCAAAAACTCCTATATACAGGGCCAGCCAAAAAGTAGCCGTTAGGCTCAAAAAGGTACCAGAAATGGCCTATTTATTGACCGTCTAGTCGACCACCCAACGACTATTTTTTGCCATTGGGGATTGCCGATCGACAACCCGGTCGATCGAGAAAAACCTGAAAGCGCTGTAGGATCAGTCGGTCGACCGGACGGTCGGCCGAACTTTATTGCGATTGACTGTCCGGTCGACCAATCTCTAGTTCCTTGGGCTTGTGCACGTCTGTGCAGCTTTGTGCACATCGATCGACTGTACGGTCGACCGGCTCAAGCTATCGATCGACTATGCGGTCGACCGGCAGCACCCCAAAACCAATATCAAAGAGATTATTAAATGACATTTTGAATCCCATTTAATTTTCAATAAATCCCAATAAATTCTATAAAAATAAGTTCACGTAAATACAATGTAGCACAAATATTTGTGACAAAAAATCAACACATATTACAAACATGTGAACTATTTTTGAGACATAAAAATTTAAGCTTAAAACAAAAACAATAATTTCTAAAAACCAAACTTCTAAACGAAAATCCGATTTTTTTCCAAAACTTGTATTGTAATATCCCTAGTTAATAATACTATATTTTTTATTTTTTTTCAAATGTTTGTTTTACCCTACTTATTATTTTATTAGTATTAATTAACTTATTCTTTTTCTGATTATTAGTGATATTAATATTCAAATTATTTTTAGATATTATATGATAAGTTGCTTTATGTGTTATCACTATTATTATTTAATAATGTTATTAATTAATAATTACTATTATTATTATTACTATTAGTTGTTATTATTAGTAGTGTAAATCACCTAGAGGGGGGGTGAATAGGTGATGGCTAATCTAATGGTCAATTATTGCGGAATTAAAAACTTATTAAACTAAACACTACGTATAACACAAGAGTGTAGCCGGATTCCCCGTGAAGGGCTCTGGACTAACTCCTCAAGATTCCTCTAAATAAGAGTTGAGGTGCTGCGTTGGCTCTCTTGGTTGAATACAAGTGTTAGCAAATAATCCCCAAGCATATATCAATAAGCACACAATGTATATCAAGCATATAATGATAAAGACAATAAAGCATGCAAGATATAAACAAGAGAGATAGAGAGAGCAATCACAAACACGGGATATTTGTTTCGAGGTTCGAACACACTTGCTCTACGTCCCCGACTTCAACACTATGAAGGATTTCCACTAAAAACCGATCACACTGGATCACTCGGTTTCGCAACACCTATAAGGAGTTCCCACTAGAACTCTTGGACTCTCTAGTCCCTTACACACCGCAAGCCCACTAGCTCGCCGAGGTCGCACCTCAAACACCGAGTTCACACACGAACTCGAAACACCGCGAACCCGCAAGTCCGCCTCCTCAAAGACAAAGATGGAACTTTAGTGATCACAACACTTGATCACCTAAAATCCTCTCACAACAAATATCCCTATAGGTAGATATAGCAATGGATAGCTCAAGTGTTTGTGTGAGAAAACTAGGATTGAAATGGTGGAGGAAAACTCAAGAAAATCACTTCTAAAACACTCTTGATAAACTCCCATTTTGATTGAAAATATTTGGCTCTAATATAAGTGGGGAAAACCTCTTGAAAGAGTAAGAAAAACTGGTGTAAAAATCCACTTAAAATCTTGTCTAAAACAGCCCCAAAAGCCCCAATTTATAGGGCTAGAAAAACTAGCCATTGGGAGCCAGATTGGCTTGTCGGTCGACCGCCCGATCGACCGGCCAACGGTCAGAATTCTGACCGTTGAGCCAGCGGTCGACCAACCGGTCAACCGTGGCACTGGAACAGAGAGCAGAGCTCTCTGCTGGTCGACCGGCCCGGTCGACCGGGGCTTTCCAGAGAGCAGAAGCTCTCTGCGGTCGACCGGACCTCCAGCAGTCCTGGCGTGCACGTTCTGTGCACGTCGGTCGACCGACCCGGTCGACCGACTTCAAGCTCGGTCGACCGGCTGAAGCCAGGCAGGTCATTTTAGGGATTAAAAGGTTGGTCATTTTGGCTCAAATAAAATCCCATAAAATTATGAAAAATCTACAAAAATAGTTTTAACATTATACTTTGATAAAAAACATGCTTGAGCAAAATCAAGATATGTTACAAACAATTTGAACTATTTTATAACTTAGAAATTTTGGCTAAAAACGAAAACTGTATTTTTCCAAAATTGGTTTTTTAAAAACTTCTCCAAATACAAAAACAATATATTTTAAACTCTTTTAAAGCATAGAGTGTTTGTATATGATCCACTACACATACATGGTGAAATATCTATGTTTTTGACATTAAGCTCTAAATTTGGTTTTGGTTAAATACATGTAAACTTTGAATTTCCAAAAACCAAACCAGTATTTTTCTAAAAGAAAAACTCTTTGTATTTTCCAAAATAAAAATTCTTTTATGAAAAACTTATCTAAATCAAGAGTGTGTGTGTATAGTATACTTGAGCAATCCACCAACTATTCTATCCTTTACATTTTATTCTAAAAACAAAATCTTATGAAAATAAACCTAGACACAAGTCTTCTTCTTGAAGTCTTCACTTGAAGTCTTCTTCTCCTTCTTGACTTGGTCCAACTCGATCCAAAGAGCTAGACTCCTCTTGAGTACTTGATGTGGTCTTGATGCACAAGCTCTTGAATCAAACCGTGCTAGCTCCAAAACTTGACTTAAATCCTTTGTTGAAGCTACACACCTATTAAGATCTTGATCACAAATATGAAACTAAATAAACACAAGATCATTAGTACTATAACTACATGAGTTGATCATCATCAAAACTAGAGTGATGGGCCTTTGGGCCAACAATCTCCCCCTTTTTGATGATGACAAAACTCATGGAGTTATATATGCATGAATTAAAGTAAAGCTTCAAAGAAGCTCCCCCTTAACTCATGCATAACAATAAACAATAAGATATGGCAATGAAAGCTCATAAACATGTATGCAAATATAAGGAGATAAACATGCTAAATCAAACATAAAACTCATCAAATTCTTTTTCTCCTATTTGCAACACAAAACATATATGCATAAACATAAATCCTTCTCCCCCTTTATGAATAAAGTAAGGAAAACATGCATATATACCAAATACTTCTCCCCCTTTTGTCAATCATCAACAAGGGGTTAAAGTAAAAAAAACAAATCAATAAAAGATATATGCGATATACATTCATGAAAAGGAAGACACTAAGTTAACTTCGTTACATATATGCATACATGAAGAAGGGATGACAAGCTCTAACTCACATAACGCATAATATGCAATGCATAAGAGGAAATGTGAAGCTCCCCTCTATACACGTGTACCACATAAAGAAGAGTTGTCAAGCTCCTCAATATAAGATACACTCAACATGAATCTATATGTAGAAGAGATGTTAAGCTCCCTTGCATATAGGCAATTCACATCAAAACATTTTTAATTATTCTTATTCAAACAAAATTTTGAATTTTTCTTAATAAAACAAATTTTGAGATATCTTAGTAAATCAAATTTAAAGATATCATATAAACAAAAAATTTTAAGGTACCACTTGTAATCAAATTTAAGATACCAAATGTAAGTAATCATTACAAATTTTGAATTTTAATCAAAAATAAAGTCATATTGATACCAATTGAAAATTATTGCATATTTTGATATCAATAAAAAAATAATGCATAAGCTTATTAAAACAATCAATTGAGATCCAATTGAAAATAAGGATTTGAATTAAGCTTAGCATAAACTACTTTGTGCTTTAAATATGTAAATCAATTTTAACTCAAACACAAATAAATCATATATATGTATGAAAATGAAAATATCAATAGAAATTGATATTATTTGAAATGAAGCATACATATATAGGAAGCAAAATATGAGTATATACAAAATGAAAATACCAATTGAGATCAAGTATATAACTCATAACCTACCACCCTTTTATGCACAAGGTAAAAGATTTTTCAATAAGGTTTGCAAGGCATAATCGCCCATCCGACCACCCATAAGGGGATAGGAAGGAGTTTTCAAATAGGTTTTGAAAAATTTTTATTGAAAAAACACTACCAAATGAAGAATAATAGCTAGTTAAAATAATTTTTGAGAAACTAGTTAAAGATCCTTCAAAAACATGAAATCAAATCATATGTTTTTCATGAATCCTACCAAATACACAAGAGTTGACACTCAAAATCGATAAAGCTCATAAAGATGTTCATGAAACAAGGTCATGACAAAACTAATGAAGTGTGAGTGTTCAAAAATCATGTAAATAGCATTTCATGAAAATAATCAATAATGCTCAAAACAAACATGAATTTTATCAAACAAATCATGAAAATTCATTTTTCTTTATTTAAACATAACTTCTAGGTATATGTATGATTTATCCAAAACTAACAATATGCATACATATCCCAAACATAAAATGAGTCTATGATATAGTTTGCATGAAGGCAAGAGACTCAAGAGACATACATGTTTATTTATTAGATTTGAATACAAAATACATATACATGAAGTAAAACATGAAAATTGGCAAAACAAGTGTAAATGAGAGACTCATCAAAACTAGGCTATACATGTGCATATAGTGAGTACAAATGAACAATGAAGTGCAAACGTATATGAATCAAATGTTGCTCACTATTTGTACACGTATATACACAAGTTCTGATAAAAATTACATTTAAACTAGTATTTACCACATGAAGCCTAAAAACATGAACATGCTAAAAAGTATCATATATGAACGAGCATGTAAATAAACTAGGAGTTTAGAGATAGTTACCAAACCAAAGAACTATACTCCAAATCTCCAAAACATGGTGGTGTCCCACCAAACCTCCTTGATAGCGGTGCATCAAAAGTATGTCCATCATGTCCATGTGCAACCACCACCAAGGCACCATCCCTCTCACGTTTTGTGAGAGCCCGTACATACATCAAAAACACAAGGTGGGGATTTTGGTACCCATTTTCTTTTGGGTCCTTGGGGGTTAGCTTTGTAAGGAACCCAAACATTTTATTAGCAAAATTAACATGATGTATCTTATCAAAACAAAACTTTGCTAAATGGTCTTTGCGGCCACAATGTGTACATTTGTACACCTTAGGATGCATATGTGTATGTGTGTGATCATGACGTGCAAATAGTGAATATGCATGTGGGTGATGTGCATGAATATGTGTAGTTTGTTTCTTTGAAAATTAGGACTCCAATCTAGTATGATTAAAAGCACATGTGCTCAAAGTTGAGCTCAAGCAATCAATTTTATTTTTCAAATTTTAATCTCATTTTGATTAATGGTGGCATGTAAAGCATGGTGAGATAGAGAATCATTTTTCTTATTCTTTTAGAAACATTTTCTTTTCTTTTTCAACAATTTTTCTTTTTAAAGAAGTGTTTTCATGCAAAGCAACTTCTTTTTATTTTTCCACCAAAATAATTTTATTTTTCAAAGAAGTGTTTCCTTCACAAAGATCACTTAATTTTGAAAGCAAGGAAACATTCTCTTTTTTCAAATTTTCATTTTCTTTTTCAAAACATGCAATTTTATTTTTAAAAGACTCATTTTCTTTTAACATGCAATCAAACTTATTTTTCATTTTCTTATTTTCTTTTCTAAGCATGTCATATTTTTCTAGAAGTTGTTGACAAAATGATGCTAGTTCATTATAAGGCATTTCAACGTCCTCTTCTACCTCGGATTCGGTAGTTACCTCAAGGGGGTTATCCCCTTGGACCATGTAGCACACGTTGGAAGCGTCACTTCCAACATCCGAGTCGCTCCCCGCATAGTATTGTTCTTTTCGCCGAGGGAGATCAACGAGTTCCATACTACAAAAGCCGAGTCAATGTTAGAAACCCCACATAAATAATCATTGTTTAGGGTACTCTTCAAAGCATGAATGGCTTTTGAGTTAGCCTCAATATACTTGCTATTATTAACATATGAATCTTTAATTGTAGCAAGATAAACATGAATACCTAGGCCTTTGAGGTACAAAGACATCTTAACCTTCCAAGTTTTGGATGTAAGGATGTCAAAGGTGGGAGGTGTCATGAAGTCCATGGTGTGTGTACAAATATTGTGATTAGCCTAAAAATGAGGATCTTTAACTCTAGATTGTAAGACCCAAATCAAGAGCACTTGGGTCTGATGCCAATTGTAAATCACCTAGAGGGGGTGAATAGGTGATGGCTAATCTAATGGTCAATTATTGCGGAATTAAAAACTTATTAAACTAAACACCACGTATAACACAAGAGTGTAGCCGGATTCCCCGTGAAGGGCTCTGGACTAACTCCTCAAGATTCTCTAAATAAGAGTTGAGGTGCCGCGTTGGCTCTCTTGGTTGAATACAAGTGTTAGCAAACAATCCCCAAGCATATATCAATAAGCACACAATGTATATCAAGCATATAATGATAAAGACAATAAAACATGCAAGATATAAACAAGAGAGATAGAGAGAGAGAGAGAGAGCAATCACAAACACGGGATATTTGTTTCGAGGTTCGAGCACACTGCTCTACGTCCCCGCCTTCAACACTATGAAGGATTTTCACTAAAAACCGATCCCACTGGATCACTCGGCGCCGCAACACCTACAAGGAATTCCCACTAGAACTCTTGGACTCTCTAGTCCCGTACACACCGCAAGCCCACTAGCTCGCCGAGGCCGCACCTCAAACACCGAGTTCACACACGAACTCGAAACACCGCGAACCCGCAAGTCCGCCTCCTCAAAGACAAAGATGGAACTTTGGTGATCACAATACTTGATCACCTAAAATGCTCTCACAACAAATATCCCTATAGGTAGATATAGTAATGGATAGCTCAAGTGTTTGTGTGAGAAAACTAGGATTGAAATGGTGGAGGAAAACTCAAGAAAATCACTTTTAAAACACTCTTGATAAACTACCTTTTGATTGGAAATATTTGGCTCTAATATAAGTGGAGAAAACCTCTTGAAAGAGTAAGAAAAACTGGTGTAAAAATCCACTTAAAATCTTGTCTAAAACAGTCCCCAAAAGCCCCAATTTATAGGGATAAAAAAACTAGCCGTTGGGAGCCAGATTGGCCTGTCGGTCGACCGCCCGGTCGACGGCCAACGGTCAGAATTCTGACCGTTGAGCCAGCGGTCAACCGGCCGGTCGACCGTGGCACTAGAACAGAGAGCAGAGCTCTCCGCCGGTCGACCGGCCCGGTCGACCGGGGCTTTCCAGAGAGCAGAAGCTCTCTGCGGTCGACCGGGGCGGTCGACCGGCCCTCCAGCAGTCCTGGCGTGCACGTTCTGTGCACGTCGGTCGACTGACCCGGTCGACCGACTTCAAGCTCGGTCGACCGGTCGACCGCTGAAGCCAGACAAGTCATTTTAGGATTAAAAGGTTGGTCATTTTGGCTCAAATAAAATCCCATAAAATTATGAAAAATCTACAAAAATAGTTTTAACATTATACTTTGATAAACAAACATGCTTGATCAAAATCAAGACATGTTACAAACAATTTGATCTATTTTTATAACTTAGAAATTTTGGCTAAAAACGAAAAACTGTATTTTTCAAAATTGGTTTTCCAAAACTTCTCCAAATACAAATACAAGATATTTAAACTCTTTTAAAGCATAGAGTGTATGGATATGATCCACTACACATACATGGTGAAATATCTATGTTTTGACATTAAGCTCTAAATTTGGTTTTGGTTAAATACATGTAAACTTTGAATTTCCAAAAAACCAAACCGGTATTTTTCTAAAAGAAAAACTCTTTTGTTATTTTCCAAAATAAAAATTCTTTATGAAAAACTTATCTAAATCAAGAGTGTGTGTGTATAGTATACTTGAGCAATCCACCAAACTATTCTATCCTTTACATTTTATTCTAAAAATAAAATGTTGTGAAAACAAACCTAGACACAAGTCTTCTTCTTGAAGTCTTCACTTGAAGTCTTCTTCTCCTTCTTGACTTGGTCCAAACTCGATCCAAAGAGCTAGACTCCTCTTGAGTACTTGATGTGGTCTTAATGCACAAGCTCTTGAATCAAACCGTGCTAGTTCCAAAACTTGACTTTAAATCTTTTGTTGAAGCTACACACCTACTAAGATCTTGATCACAAATCTGAAACTAAATAAACACAAGATCATTAGTACTATAACTACATGAGTTGATCATCATCAAAACTAGAGTGATGGGCCTTTGGGCCAACAAGTAGTACATGTTTACTATTATATTTCATTATATTTGTCATTAGTATTTGTTACTATTATTATTAGTGTTCATATTATTATTGTTAAAGTTATTTTTATTGTTTTGTTAACTATTATTATTACTAATATTTAGTATTAATAATTGTTAATAATAGAAGTGATAGTGTTAATTATTACTATGGTTATTGCTTATTGCTATTGCTATTGTTGTTGTTGTTCTTATTAGTAATGCATTTTCTTTCTTCTTAGCCCAATCCCATTGGTATCCCCATTTACCCATACCCAATGGTATCCCCATTTACCCATAACGACGATTAAGCCCATTAACCCTTTATCTATTACCATAACCCGTTACCTAATATCAAATACATTAGCCATGATCCCAAACTCGAAACCCATTAGCCCAATATCCCCTCTATTATATCATCTTCTAACCTAAACCATATCAAATTAATCCTCTATCTCTTCCTTAACTCCTCCTTAACCTAGCCCCTCATCCTCTTTTCCCCTTTACTCCACCAAGCTCGAGCTCTGATTCGGCCAAACCCATCCACAGCTGCCTCCAATACACCGTCATGTGCCTTCAACCTCCCCTAGCCACCCCATGCTTCGTGGCCGCCCTCATTCATCTCTGAGATCAGCCAAGCCCTGCCAAGCCACAGCAGTACATGCCTTGCACCCCATGATCTTCCCTCTCTGCACTACAAGGCCGAGACCCCCCTCTAATCTGCAATCGTGACTCCTCCCTGGCCTGCGCAGCAACTGAGCCACTCCCTCCCTCAGCAGGTTTTCTCCACCGCAACCCAGAGGCCCTTCACCTGTAGACCCGAGCACAACCCCCATCAGGGTTGTGCCACAGATCCAGTCCCCCATCTTTACGTGTGTGCCATGACCTGGCCAAGATCTCCATTGTAGTGGTAGCACATCGCCGGAGCCCACACTCGTTGCCCTCCTCCGCAGGCGAACACACGACGTCTTCCTCTCTCCCATGGCCTCCGTCTTCTCCGGCAAGATCCGCAACCCAACCACCTGGCCACGACAACCCCCTCTCCTTGGCTGCATCTTCCTTAGGCCGCATCTTCCTTAGGCCGCAACCTCCTTGCTCTCCCCCCGTGGTCGTGCCCTTTTCTTCGGCGAACACCGTGAGCCTCCAGCGAGCCATCGTCAGCCACCGCGGCTTTCGCCTCCTCTGCTGAGCTCCACCACGGCCTTCTCCCGGCCATGCCCTCCTCTACTGCGTGAGTTTTCCTCTCTCTTTCTCAATTTAATTATATGTGAGTGTAGTAATTAATTGTGTGTGTGTGTGTGTTATGTGCATCAACGTGTGTGCACGTATGTGTTAGTTATGCTGTGAATGGTATGTGTGGGTTATATAAATGTATATGTATATAATGTGCGTGTGTTGTGATTGGAATGTGTAAGTATGTGTGCATATGTATATATATAGTGTGTATGTATGTGTATACTTGTATATGTATGTATATAGGTGTACGCATTTGTGTCTGTGTGCACGTGTGTAAGAGTGTTTATGTTTACGTGTATTGTATGGTTGCGTCATACAGCGATACATATCCGTTCAGATTTATACCCATTATGGACCCGATAGACTGGCGATTCGAAGACCGACACACGAGTTGATCCGGAGATCCATGCTAGTTTGTGCAGTGACCACCAGACGGCGATTCGGATCCAAATCACGTCATTTTATGGAGTGTTTGTTCTTATATTATTTCCTTATTACTGTTGTCAGTATGCGTATATATGTTACTCGTATCATTTTATGCGTCCATCTGATATATTTACTAGTATGATTACCTGTATCACTTCATTAGATATCAGTGAACATTCACCTTGATTATATAGCTTATTGAGCATTTATCTATGTCATTTCATGTGTTGTTATTTGCCACTTTTGACTTAGGACTAGTTATGGTATATCTTACACTGGACTAGATCTTGTAATTGATCCAGTTATGATTAGTGACTCTTCATCTTCAGTATTCTCCATCTGATGTCAGCTAATAACTATTCAGTTGCTAGTTATCAATTGTTAGTTATCAATTGTTCAGTCATCAGCTATTATAGACATCATTAACTGTTGGAGATATCCAATCATTAATTCATTTAATAAACTTATATTGTTGCTTGTTAATAAAAGACATTATAACCCGGGGAATAAGGATAATTGCCTGATAATGCATGTCGTGTACTTTAGAAGGACTAGGTATGGTATACCAAGTTTAGGTTCCACCATAGGGAACCAAGGTAGTACTGGCTAGCTAATTATTCAGTTATTCAGTTCCAGTTATTAGAGCTATGCCGACTATGGCACCACATCAGTTATTTTATTGGTGGGGCTGTATATTTAGTTATTTGGGCCTTACGTTCATCCTGGTTCAGCACCAGGGGTGTTAGACCGTGGTACGGGCATGCACGATACTCTTTCAAAATATATGTATTACATTAGTAGGCAGTTACAACAACTATAATATTCGTTTGATATGTGCGAACTCGGCTGTGGTATGAGACACAGCTAAATACTACATTATTTATGTTAATAATAACCAACCAGACTAGTAACATATGCTAGGTTACACATCTTGACATCAGTGTTGGTTTTACTAGTGGTATTCTTCTACCTACATGCAAGTTACTATTCAGTTATCTTTTATTATAGTTTATCATGTATTCAGTTATCTTTGTTTACAGTTTATCATGTTATGATTATGTACATACTGTTTATATGCACGAGCACCTTCCCCTTTTCTTACACACTCATTGGGTCGCTTTCTGATGACCCTAGATTTAACGTTTAGATTGATGTGTTACTTCATTGATCAGGTGTTGATGAGCTCGTACGCTTCGCGAGAAGCCTGGAGTTACCCCGGCTTGATCGTCAGTATCTAGTTTTTATTCCATTGATTTCTTATTCTCTATGTATCAGTCTTAGTTATCATCCTATTCCATTTCTTTGTTTATTTATAATCATATGTGGATGCTTATATGTGATATTGCAGTGATCATGATTCATTTTAGTGATTCATATAGCTTGTTTGGGTTACTAAGGCTTAGCGCGTATACGTGAGGCATTTTCCTTGCGATATGCGTCGCCGACTTGCGTCGCATTTGGTCCAATATTTTAGGAAGCGGGGTGTGTGAAGGTTTTTCTTGGTATCAGAGCCTAGGTTTTCGACTTGGATTTTGATTTTTGACTTAGATTTCACAAGAAATTCTAGTTATTACCGGTAACTTGAAAAAAGCTATAGTTACACTGCAATGTATACATATACTATCCATATAATGATATTGAGTCAACTTGTAATTGACCGTCTCCTCCCTTAGAATCCATCTCTTGAAACTTTTATATCCCAGATTAATCTCTTATTCGAGAGTAATCTGTATTTTCATCTTGATTTCCATTCACCTTCTCGATT